>CM069085.1:37805639-38195639 GCA_035578085.1 Solanum pinnatisectum | reverse complement strand
AATGTTGGGGAAGAAATATCCGAGAATGAGGAAAATGAATCATTTGATGATGAAGAATGGGACGATAATGAAAATGAAACAACTAAGGAGGAAGAATGGGAAAATGATGGAATTGAAACAAGCGAGGAGGAATAGTGTAGAATGAAAGCTAGCTAGTATATATGTAAGTGTATTTTTCTAATTTTATTTAATTTATCATTTTTATATGTATTATACATGTAAATTTGCATACAGATGTCATCAGGCGGTGACAATGAGAGACATCAGCAGAATATTCGAGTTAGCCAGACTAAACAGGCTAAGAAGAAGAAGTCTAGGAGGCCGATAGATCCTGAGGATATTGCAGAATCTATTTCTTTTGCTCCAGAGCGCATCAGCCATGATACTCATTTATTTGCTGTTCCGTTTGGTACGGCTGATCCTCGGTAGTATTATCCTAATTACCGTCGATCACTCGGTACTTCATCTACTTCATAGCCATTGCCTGCACGATGCTACGAGAACCTACCTTTACTGGCTATTCGTCGAGCACGACCTTTATCGGCCGGTACTCCATCTCTCACAGGTACATCTCCTCAGTTATCTGCCATGAGGCTTGGAGATTCTAGTAGCGAGCAGTCAGATGCTATGGCTGATACCCCTCCATTGACTCAGCGTTTTGTGCATCCTGACGTACGACCCTCGTTTACAGCTACACCTAGTGCTACACCACATGATACGATGTCTGCTCTAGCTCCTGGCCAGAAGGACAAACTTGGTAGACTCATGATTTAGCCGGATGGATCATCGTAAGTTTGTTTTATTATCTATTTGTTAGTTTATTTTATTTATTTCTTATACTTTAATATATTATTCATAAACTAACATATTTATTATGTGTTTTGCAGGTGGTATCCTGCAAAGGATGCTGCCCGGGCTTTAAAAGAATGTGTTAGAGGACTCTATACACAGGCTTATCACTCTTGGACCGAGATTCCAAACTGTATACGCCATGCGATGTTTAATAACTTTAAGGTATATATTTTTTAGTCAAGTTTAGTATACTTTACTTTTTTTTTACTATCGATATAATTAACGTTATTCAATTTTTTTTTCAGACTATGTGTACTTGGGAGTCCAGGTACAATTTGGTCATTGCGACCACAGTTGAGAGGAAGACATCCACCAGATTGTCTGCCTGGCTAAAGAGTGTTCGGGATAGTGGTGTATGTCCCGATTGGATGTTGCCTAATGTTTCTGATGAATTGGGTGTGTATTGGAAAACAGACGAGTTTAAGGCAATATCAGATCAAGCCACAAAGGCTAGAGGCAATCTTAAAGGTGGCTCGTTGCACACCGGAGGTGCAAAGACGATTGGAACAATTGCACGAGAGATGGTAAGTTCTTATTTAAATTTTTAAATTAATAATTAGTTGATTCATATATATCGTTATAAATTTCAGTTTTTTTTATAGGAAAAAGAATTGGGATGCCCTCCCATTGAACCAGAGGTTTTCAAGAAGACTCATGTAAGGAAGAAAGAAAATGAGTCGGATCCGGATGAGTGGGTGGAGGAAAGGGCCGAACGAACTTTTGAAAGTTATTTAATATGAATAATATATATTAATAGTGAATATATAATATGTATATATATTAATGTCAATTTTTATATTTAATATGTAGAATGACTTTCAGCACTACGTCGCTGAG
The DNA here is from genome assembly GCA_035578085.1 of Solanum pinnatisectum. Taxonomy (NCBI): domain Eukaryota; kingdom Viridiplantae; phylum Streptophyta; class Magnoliopsida; order Solanales; family Solanaceae; genus Solanum; species Solanum pinnatisectum. The sequence continues at coordinate 38,193,950 of CM069085.1, read as the reverse complement.
AATCTAGATAGTTCGGTCAAATTGACCCCTGAACTGTCCACCCAAATTTGAAAAGAAAAAGTGGTAGGGGGGACACACAAAGGTAGATGCTATGGTCTAGGCTCTCAAAATGATGTTAGACGACTCCAGTCAGGCTTAGAAGGTATTGGATCGTCACGTCAAGCCGAGGCACTTGACGCTGTTCAAATTGCTGCTATGTCGGATCAAATAGCTAAACTTACAACAATACTAGCAAAGTCGGAGCGAAGAAGAGTAGTTGAACAAAAAAGCATGAATGAGACTGTTCAACAAATCAAAGAACAAGTGATCAACCTCGCTCGTCGACCTAATACTTCGGCTCCCGATGACACCGACCACAAGAGTGATGAGGATGATTATGTAGATCTCACTCCCTAGTTTATATCTTTGGACATTTATAAACTTTTTTAAACGAATATTGAAAATTTTATAATTTTTTAATTTATGATTTATGTACTTTTGAATGTTATTTTATGTTTTGTTTAGATTATTTATAATTGTGTGTTTGATTTGGCTGAATACTGTAGTATTGAATTGAATTGAATTCAATTGAATTTTACTTGCAGGTGGCCAGCAAAAACTTCCAGTTTCTGCTGTAAAAAATAAAGCAGGAAAGCGACGGACTGCGTGGTTTTGTCTGTCGCTTTTCTGGGTTTTATTTTTTAAAAGTTCCATAAAAGTGACGGACAGCGTGGTTTTGTCCGTCGCCTTTTTGGATTTATTTTTTAAAAATTCCAGAAAAGCGACGAACTGCGTTGTTATGTCCTTCGCTTTTCTGGATTTTTTTTTAAAATTCCCATAAAAGTGACGGACAAAACCACACAGTCCGTCGCTTTTCTAGAATTTTAAAAAAAAAATCCCAAAAAAGCAACGAACAACGTCTCAATTTAGAAATTAAAAATATGAAAATTAAAACAAAAGAGACGGAGTACGTCACTTTTTTGAAAAAATTAAAAAAATAAAATTTCCAAAAATAGACGCAATCCGTCGCTTTCTGCGACGCTGTCTGTCGCATTTTTGCGACGCTGTCCGTCGCTTTGTAAAGCGACAGAGTCCGTCACTTTTTAGCGACGCAGTCCGTTGCTTTTTGAAAAGCGTCGAGCTAAAAAGCGACGGAACTAATTGCGTCGCTTTTTCGTCGATTTTGACGCGAAAAGCAACGTAGTCCGTCGCTTTTTGGCGTCTTTTTTTGAAAATTTTTTAGTAGTGTCGATCTCAGAACCAAATCGAAAAGCCATACTAAAATTTCTTTATATTTAAATAAAGCTTAGATCCGTTCATGGTCTATATAGGAGAGAAGTTAGTTATTCAATATAGATAATATTTAGCCGGACACAGCCCTGGCTAGGAGAAACATACTAAATAAAAGACTGAAAGGAAACAAATACCTTATGAAGGACGCTTGTCTTCAAGATCCAACACTCTGAAGAACTGACGATTTATTTATTATTATGATCGAAACAGTGCTTCGGAGAGATTACAAAGAGAAATGCAAAACAAACTTAAAACAAAAGAAAGAGCTTCCAAATTTTTCTGATGCTTCTCTCCAAATAAGCTAACGCTTATATAGAAAAAGAAAAAGACACAAGGCATCTATGTACGGTACAAAAGGGCCCTCATTTGGGTCCCTGAACAGTAAATCTACTATTTAGTAGGCCATTCTTCACATGTCTTCATTTGACTTCACATGGCTAGGTCTCTTTTGTCTTCTTGCCTTTATCTAAGGCTTGCATTTGCTGTAAAAAGTCTTCCGCATCTTGCAATTCAGTGGCCGACAACATATATTCTGATTCGGCACGTTGAGAATCTTCCACATCTTTACTAGTTTCGCTTCTCATTGAAGTGTCCGATTTATCATCTGAGTTATTGATTGAAGTAGATTTTTTCTTACTTCATCAAGATAGTCCTGAATCATTTGTTCTTTATTTCCTTCTTGAAAGGAAATTCTTCGGGCAATATGCCTCACTGAAGTATCTTTAACAATATTATCTGGGCGAATTGTTTTGTAATCAACAATTTTTTCCTTAATCGTGTCTATAAATTCTTGACCAATTAATTGCTTTGTCTTAGGATCTTATTTTAACAATTTGTCCCAGAGTATGTCCTATATAGACAAGGAATATTTTTTTCATTAAATCCCACTTCAGGGGCCCATTTATGTATCCATGGAATGGAGAATTCGATAAGGAAATAGATTTGATCTATTTTCTTTATCCAACTGACATGATCTTCTTAGTATAACCTGTTCAAATTTGGTGATACTTTTGCTCATTCTTTATATAGATTTAAGAATGGCTCTGGCAGAATTTTTACAGTCGGACCGTGGTATGACCACCAATTGATAAACCAATTCGATATATTTTCATCAAAGATCTTTGCGCATACCTTTACAAATCAAGTATGTTTGTGTTTGTCGTTGTTATAATATAGTACTACATCAAATGCTCGGATATAATTCCAATAAGTAAAATTCATCCTAGCATTATTAATGCTTATTTGTCTTTCTTTCATGGTTGACATATCCCAATCTTCAACAGATATAATCTGTTTAATAATAAATTTTGAAAAGTTATAACTTTTTTCGTAGGGGTTATTACCTGCGCTTGAGAAATGCTGAAATTCTACACTTCTTGTGCTCGTTAGGATTTCTTCATAATAAGATCGAGTTTTATATGATTCTTCTGGAAAATATAGTACATTAGCAAGATACCGTTGGAATATTTTCCAAGGTTCATCTTTTCTCTATAAATCCGAATTTTCTAAGAGAAATATCATCTCTCTTTTTTGCAATTTTTCATAGGACTTAATATCATCATAATCCTCTTTTATGATTGAAACAAAAGTATCTTTTTGCTTCTTTCCTTCCAGATAGGCCTGCATATGAGCATATAATGGGCTATCTTTTGGAATATCTTCCAAACTAACCAATTGCTGTAAACTGGATGAAGACTCTTCTTGAGATGAGGTTCTTTTATTAATTAGAATTTTTCTTCCCATTTGTATAACCGGGGAATTTGATTCAGATTTGTATGACGATCCTAGCGATGATCTGGTTCCATATAAACCATAGTTGCCTCTGCTTGGGGTTGTTCTTCCCCTTCCTCTTCCTTTAATGTGAATCCAAGATGGATCCATCCTGCAAATATAGCACCTTTTGGTTATCATTCGGAAAAATAGTCTATCAGATAATTATCATTTGAATAATATTCTATCTGAATATGAGAAAAATCTTCTATCAGGATTTTATCTACGATTTTAACAATAATATAATTTTTCATATCTCTAGGTAAATACGTAAGAACCCTCAATATAGAGACAAGAGTTTCATCATCAAGAAAGACTTGAAAAAACATATTTATTGAATATATTCCCTAGATAAGAAGTCAGGTAAAGAATTATCAACTCCTTTTTTATATTGAATATCAAAATCGAAAGGGGCTAATTGTGCTTGCTACCTGGCGAATATCAATTTTGAAGCATCGTGCTTAAAGTCTTTGTCAAGCATGAATTTGACTGATTGAGCATCAGTTTTTATTAAAAACTTCTGGTTGTATAGGTCGTCCTGAAATTTGAGAACGCATTTAACAATAGTCAGCATTTCATGTGCCACCGTCGCATACTTTTTCTGGGCTTCATTCCATTTCCCATAATGAAATCTAATCAGATATTATTTTTTATCATGAGGATTAATCTGTTTAAGAATTTCTCCATAGCCAATATTAGACGCATCCGTCTCAATTATCTTTTGCCAAGCCGGGTTGGCTAGAGCTAAGCATGACAGAGATTTCACTCTCCTTTTGATATCCTTTACCAGGTTGGTAAGAGTCTCATTCCAAGGAGATCTATTATCCTTCTTCAACCTGTCATATAATAGAGATAAATCTCGAGAGAGATGTTTATAGAATGGAGAAATATAATTCAAACTCCCCAGAAATCTCTGCAATTGAGTCCTGTTGGTAATAACATCAGGAAATTTGTTAGCAAAATCAATTGCCCTTTGTATGGGAGTAATCTTTCCTTGACAAATTTGATGTCCTAAAAATCTAACATCTGTTTGGAATAAACTCATTTTAGATTTGGAAATAACTAAACCATTTTGTATAACAACCTTTTTGAAAATATCAAGATGTTTGACGTGTATTTCAAAGGTTTTAGAAAATACTAGAATGTCATCAATATAGACAATAATAAAATCCATATAAGGGTTGAAAATGTCATTCATAATTTTTTGAAATTCGGAAAGGGCGTTTTTCAAACCAAAAGGCATGACATTCCATTCATATTGTCCAAATGGGACATTAAAAACAGTTCTATAAGAATGTTCTTTAAAAATCTGAATTTGCCAATATCCTGATTTTAAATCAAATTTTGAAAATATATTGGCATCGTATAATCTAGATAATAAATCCCTTTTATTAGGAATAGGATACCTGATCCACTTTAAGTGTTTATTCAAAGGTTTGTAGTTAATCACCAACCTCGGAACACCACGTTCCCTTTCAGCCGCGCTATTAACATAGAAGGTTGTGCAAGACCAAGGGGACTTGGACGGTTTTATCAAACCCTTTTGTAAAAGATTATCAATCTCAGTTTTGCAAAAATCTACTAACTCGGCATTCATTTGACAAGGTCGAGACTTAGTAGGAATATCATCTTCTACAAATCCTTCTTCATAAGGAAGAGTCACAATATGCCTTTTGCGATCCCAAAAAGCGCTAGGATGATCTGCACAAATATCGACAGCAATCTGCTCAGAAATTAATTTAATTTTTTCCTTTACCTTAGCAGATTTCATCGAATCTATAATATTTAAACTGAATAATTCCAATTGTAATGAGTCCATGTGACTCTGCTTCATTTTTATCAAAGCATTAATATCTCTAGTTACTGGATTTGTAACAAAAGAATAGGTTATCTCATTAAAAATTTATGGAAAAATCACCCCACACATCTATTTAAAGAGTAATATTATAGATTTTAGATCTACTTTTAAAATATTACTACTTATAACATTTTAATTACAAGTTATAACAAATCATTTTTTTATTTATAATTCAATTAATTCCACTTTATTAAATAGTTTTTATAATTATATTTTAATTAATAGGTAGATAAATAAAATTAATAAGAGAGAATCAATGGTAATTATCTATTACACCTTTTTAGGGATATTTTACCTTTCACACATAATATTACACATTTTTAGGGATTCTTTTACTGTTCACACATCAACCACCCACTTCCACTAGCACGTTTTTTTCTGACTCACACACCAAATCAGTACCCCCACCCCCACATTCAACCTTTAATTTCTCAAATGGTAGATCTTTCTCTCTCACCATCATCATTCTTTTACTTTGTATGTAAATCCAAAAGAAGAAACAATAAATCTTTCTCTGTCATCATATGCATTCTTCTTCTTTGTACATTCAAAAGAAGGGCAAATCTTCTAAACAATGCAAAGAATCAAGAGTTTAGATTGACAAAAACATGTCGAAGAATCAAAAACATCAGCATACATTTAAAGAGAGTCCAGATTCGTTACAGTGGTTTCTAATATTGAAATTGAGGCTTCATCTTTTAACATCTTGATTCAAACGCCGCCGACCAACAAAAATGTGAATCTGACGATCAAGAATGTTACCACTCCCAAGAAGAAACAAATCCCAGTAAAGTTGTATATGATCAGAGTTTTTATATTTTTGACATGAAATCGATATACTATGTAGTTGGTATGATTTTTTTTGTATTAATATGTTTGTGCATTGGCATGAAGTTTGTATAAATCTGGTATGACTTTTGCACAGTAATATTTAAATTGGTTTCCGATTGAAGTTGGTGAAATGGGGATAAAAATTTATATGAAATTTATATGTATTTCTATCTTTTTGTGATTTGTTCATAATAATTAATTCATTTTCTTTCTCAAAATTATTATTTTTTCAATGTTGTTTCAGTGATTCTGGTATGTACACATGTCTATTTGCTGAATATATTAACAATGGAGTTTTTGATATGGGTCCGATTGATATCGATGCAAAGTACCATCGTCAAAGGTACGCCACAATCCTATGGCAGTATGGAAGAAGCAAGAATGTTGATGGCGCAATTAGTGAGAGTGAAGTAACTAGAACTGTTGCTAGCAAATTTGATGGACCCCGCATAGCAAAAGAACATGCTCCGGATACTACCAATTATCCTACACCAAGACTATGAAAAACAAATTTGAGATAGTTGATTGTAGCTTAGACTTTAATTATTACATGTTTTCTAATTTTTAGATGATGTATATTTGTTTTTGCTAAGTTTTTTACAATAATGTATAATATGCATTATTTTGCATTATCATATTTATTCTTCCCAGATTTATATCAGTTGAATACCAACTTCATACATTTTTATTTTTAGCCTTTGTCTTAAATTTTCAAGTTAAATACCAAGTGTATACAAATTGGATATCAGCATTAACCAGATTTATATTGAATTTTTAGTTTTGAAAAACACATCATAAACATAGTAAAAATTAAAATATTTTGAGATTTCTTTTCTAGGACAACTATATACATAGTTACACTTAAGTTTTCCAGATGGATATTAATTGGATACAATATTAACTATTTTTAGGTTGGCTAATTTGGTTGAAACCTCAATTACATCTTAGTTTTTCTATTTTTCCAATTGGATACCAATTGGATACCAGTTGGATACCAAATAGATACCAATTAGAAATTACATTAACTAGTCTTAGGTTGGCTAATTCGATTGAAATATCAATTAATTTTTTAAAAAATTTTCCAGTGAGATATCAGTTTGATATCAAGTGTATACCAATTGGATACAACATTAACTAGTTTTAGGTTGGCTAACTAGGTTGAAATATCAATTACATGTTTTTTTTTCAATCAGTGGAACTTTAGTTGGATACCAAATGCATATCAGCATTATCAAATTTTTCTCTATACATTTAAAAAACACTGAATACACAAAAGATTAAGTAGTACATATAATAAATGTTTTGAAATTATAATTCATTAACTTAAAAGGCAAAATAAATCAAAACATGAGTTTATCACAATTAAACAATCAAATCAAAATAAAAATAAATTATGACTTTTTCCAGCAGGGTAATTTGAATATGTTTTCATGTTGTGTCCCTCCCGACGACATATACTGCACTTAATTTTAGACCTCTTGAATTTCACATCAGCTAGCCCCTCCAACATTCAAGTTGTTATCTCCCTACAAACATGATAGAAAAGTGCAAATAGATACGTTATATGAGTATACAAATTTCATACCATTTTTATGCATACTTCCTATACCTATTCCATGCCAAAAGTCAACACTGATTCATGCGATAAAAAATATCAAAATTATACCATTTCTAACTAGTAATTGTCTTTTATTAAATAAGCAGTACACTAAATTCATTTAATTATTATGCACAATTTCATACCAATATAATGCCAAAAATAAAAATTGAATCATACCAGATTTGTACCAAAACATTATCAAATTCCATTCAAGTCTAATATAACTAGTATACCATTTTCATACAAATTTTATGTCAATTTTGAAACTAGAGTCATACCAAAAAGGATAAATGATTCATGCAAAGAATGAACAAATTTAATGTTCATACCAAAAACTAATAGTATAAATAAAAAAAAACACCACAATTAAAAGTATTATACAAAATCTATATCTAATCAGCATACATAAAAAAAATGATATCAATATTTTTTTACCAGAAACCTTAAATTAAAAAAAAATCATACCAATATTTATTCCTGTTTCAAAAATTTATTATGTAATCTGAGCAAAAGAATGTTCTTACAAAAAACGTCACAATTTAAATCTATTATACACAAACAAAATCAAAAAATTTCCTTTACAGTTTCATTGTTCTTATTTTTTTTCATTTGAATAACATAATAATACAAATATTAAATAACAAAGAACACTAACCTGGAGGATCTCATCTACCACCATGTTTTATTAATACTGATAAGAAGAGAAAATCTGATTTTGCATTACTTTTCACTGATTGAGTAAAAAAAGGAAAACAAATTGACAGAAAAAAATCGAGGGAGAGAGAAACATTTGAAAAAAATAATAATCTTATTTTTGAATTGATTTTAACTGATTGAGTAATAAAGGAAAACAAATATTCCTATTTTGTTTTGAATCTCCTAAATTTATGACATTATTAATTATCCTTAATGTATTCAAATTAATGACTATAAATTAACTATCCCTTTTTTTCCATTTTATGATTTTTAAAAAAAGTTTTTTACTATTATTTTAAAAATTATTTTTTAATAAAATGTTACAACCTGAAATTTTTAATTGTTATAACTTGAAAATTTTATTATACTGTCATAACTTGAAAATTTTAGTCTTATATATGTCATTTATAAAATTTTCACTAATCCAAATCATTTGTCGAAAGCATATCAAATTAGACCGGGTGATAGAAAAAATAAAGATAGAGTCAAACAATAGAATAACCAAAAATAAGGATGTGATTGTTATTATAAAATTTAGGAATACATAGTCAACCAAAAGAATAGTAAAAATAAGGGTGATATTGTTATATAAAATTCAGGAACTAAAAGTTTAATCTTAGATTTATCTGTTTTGGGAAAATTTATTTGGCTAATTTTTCTCCTATAATTTTGACTGGGCAATGTGTCCAATGTGTTTTATCTCTTAAGTCCAAACTTTTATAGAGTAAAATTATGGGAAAATTGTATGAAACAGCAAATTATTAATTCAAATTAAATGCTATAGCTATAGTTTATTTTATTTGTAATTCGCAGCAAACATCCAATTTTTTTGCCATTTGATTCGGTATACAATTAGCCATTTTCGATATATAATTAGTCATTTTATACATTTCGGTATAAAATGTGTAAAATGAATTTGTGTTTGTATAAAGCGAGAGAAAAGTGTATATGCAAATACAAATACAAATACATATATTTTCGTTCTATACACTTATAATTATACAAATACAGATCTTATCATACAAATTACAACGTATAAATGAATTTATACAAAACTGAACAATTTGTATAAAATTGGATGTATCTAGCGAATTATACAAATCAAAAGCTCCATAGCAAATATAAAATTTGTTTCGGAGCGCAATTATTCAAACTATAACTATAACATATAAATATGATTTTTATGTTTGTTATTTGTGAAAGTTGCTCAATAATAATTATATTAATTTATCATAACATAAGATTTTGAGATCACACGTGGTTAAATGAAATATTTAAAAGATTAACGAATACAAATTTTAATATTTTATCTAATAGTTTAAATTTGTTAGTGAGAAAATGATCAAAATGGTCCTTGTATTGGGGTTGCTTTATTTTGGTCCTTAATATATTTTAGGTTATTGAAATAGTCCTTCATGTATGGCAAAATGTGTTCAATTTAGTTTTTTACCCTAAGCTTAACAATTTACCCCAAAAAACTGTTAAATATAACGGTGGACCCCACATAACTTACAAAATCCACAATTTTTACCATCTTTATTAGCTCAAATAAAGAGTTTCATGAATTCTAAGACACCATTTTCTCTAACATCTAACCACACCATTACAAAATAATTATTGTAAAAAGGTTGAATAATTATAGTATTTGGGAGATTTGATGAACGAAATTGGTCCGTGTTTCTGATTGAACAGTGACAGATAACACCTTTCTTTTTTACTCTACTGATCTCCCATTATTATTATTTTATATTTTTATGTTTTATTATTTGTGGAAAATAGCTCAATGATTGTATGCCCTTTGGCAATATACGCTATACCGATCTAAAGCATGAGTAGATAATTTTTTTTTCAAGTATGAGAGCTATCTGTATTTTCTACTAATGCTTTATGATCTATTTGAAACTGTTCTATTGTGAAATTTTTAAAAATTATTTGTGTCTTTTGCTGTGATGAATTCATAAAAATTTCACATGTTAGACTTCAGAGAGAATTATTTTGTAATTGTGTGGTTAGATGTTAGAGAAAATAGTGTTTTTGAAAACATGAAACTCTTTCTTTTAGCTAATAAAGATGGTAGAAATTGTGGATTTTATAAGTTATGTGGCCCCCACCATTATAATTAACATTTTTTGGGGTAATTGTTAAGTTTGGGGTAAAAAACTAAATTGAACACATTTTGTCATACATGAAGGACTATTTCAATCACCTAGAATATATTAAGGACCAAAATAAAGCAACCTCAATACATCAAGGACCATTTTGATCATTTATGATAACACATCTTATAAGATACGTAGGGGAAAAATAGAAAGAAAATATCTATAAATCATAATAGAGAGAAAATACGTTTACTCACGAAACATAAAAATTTACAGTAATCAAATAAAGAAATAGTTATATCTTTTGTTACGAATCCTCTCAAATTACCATAACAACAACAACAATATACTCAATGTAATTTCATAAATAGAGTCTGATTGTTATCAAATTGAAATATAATATATAAATGAAGATAATTCATAAAGCAAGATACATTTAGAAGTTCTTATCGCAATATGAATTTTCTTTATTGTCTTCCTCTTAACCACTTTCCTTTGATGATTTGTAGCTAACTTTTTATTGTGAGAAATCTCGTAAATTCAAATATTATTTAAGTTCGAATCACTTCACTTATATCAAGTGCAACATACTTTGAGTCTTCGTCATGTAGCACACTGATTTCATGTATAATAGTATTAAAAATTCTTTTCATGCAACGTCATATGTCAATAATAAATTGATATAGTTCGACAAACAAAGATAGGTTCTTAGTTTAGTGGTAATAATATTTCCACTGAACAGAACAAGGTGTTCTCTTCTCACCTTCTTTCACATAGAATTATTATTTCTTTTAAATATATAAAAAGACAATTGAGCATTCCATGCATATAATTTTGAACAAAATTATTGTTAAAATATAGGTAAAAGTTTGGGAGAGGACTAAAAGTGCACCAATATTAAGGGACTATTAGTGCTTCATGTGAAAATCCAAGAATGACTTTGAGTTTTAACCCAAAGATAGGGGACTATTTTGAGCCTTTTTTCTCGATGATTCTTCTACTATTTAGCTTGTACTCCCTGGTAATTGAAACAAAGGGATATAGAAAAATAGATTAACATATTGTAGTTAAATTAAGAAATGGACGAATATCAACAGTTATATTAAATTTTGATAATGATGATATATATCTTTATCACAACTCTTTCAAAATCATAATATAAAGATGTCATTAAAATGCTGATTTTCTTCATTAATCTAAGAAGAGAAGACTTCTACTTTTTGGATCCACTAATATCAGGAAAATGCAGAAGATAATCTAGCAAGAACATCACGAAAAAACAGCTAATAAGATGCAATTATCATGAATGAAGAGGGAAAAGGTTTTGAGTTTTATTACTCAAATTTTAAAGTCCGTGTCTAGTCAAACTAACTCATATAAATTGGGACGGAGGGACTACGTAATATTTAATAGCATGCGTTAAAAATGAGCAAACAACACAAATCTCACTAGTTTAGGGTTTAATTTCATGTCTTCCCTTTAATATTTTCGGAATTACCTTCTGTACCACATTTACTTTGCCAGATACATGTATCTGCCACACTCAGATACATGTATCTCAGATATATACAGATCAAATTAGGTGTAATTTATTTTAGATACATCATATTTAAATGCGTTTACATGTATCTGGGATACACTGAATCTTTCGCTCACCTCTCTCCATATGTACCTTTATTTCAGAATATTTCTAGTATCAAAGATACATATATCTAGTATCAAAAGATACGCATTGATTCTCTCGCTCGTCTCTTGACCTATGTATATGTATTTTAGAATGTATCTAGTATCAAATATACATATATAAGACTTGAAATTAAAGAAATAGTGTATCTGACTTGAAATATGATACATAATTATTAAAGGGAACTATCGCATATAGCCATTCAAAAATAACTTAATTATGCCACATAGCTATAGTTTGTTAATTGTGATTTGTAGCTACATATTATAGGGAGGAGAGTGGTGATAAAGACTGGGAGAGGGAGGAGAGAGGCGAGCGAGAGAGGGTAAAGAGTGGAGAGAGGCGAATTGTATATGTATATTTGTCAAATAATTGTATACATATAACTGGTATACACATGTATTTGTATATATGTCGAGCGAGAATGGAGAGGGAGGAGAGAGGCGAGCGAGAGAGGGCAGAGAGGCGAACTTTATGTATATATTTCAGATAGTTGTATATATATAAAATTGATATACATATGTATGTGTATATATGGCGAGAGAGATTGGGAGAGGGAGGAGAGAGGCGAGTGAGATTGGGAAAGAGAGAAGAGAGGCGAGCGAGAAAGGTCAGAGAGTGGAGAGAGGTTAATTGTATTTGTATACATGTCATATAATTGTGTGTGTGTATATATATATATATATATATATATATATATATATATATATATATATATATATATAATTCATATTTGTATATGTATAAAAGAGGACAAGTGACATACTTAAAGTTAAAATTAAGCTGCGAGCCATAATTAATTCAAACTATAGCTATATTAGCTAATTAACTAGTATATGTTTTTAGTGAGATAATACTTAATTATTTCAAACCATAGAATTGATTAGTATTTATGGTAAGAATATTTGTGTAATTATATAGTTTATCCTTAAAAATGGCTATTTACCAATTTTATCCAGCTCCAATTCTCAATAAGGTTTTGGGCCACAACACTAATGGGCCGAAAAGGTTCAATTTTCTTTCAAAAATAGCCTTTTTATTATTTATTTTAATTATATATACTGTATATTTTTATTTTGGCGCCATTTTACAGCTTCTCCAGCAAGTTTCTGCCTTCCCTGGACATGATTCAAGGAGAAAGATGAGAACTTCAATGGTTCAAAATCCGGGCGTCAAATCGGTACATTACCTTCTCCACTGCCAATATATTTTTAATTTTTTTTAAAAAAAAAATTGGTGTCGGAATTGATGTTTTATTTCTGAAAATGTTGGTCCAGAGTTGTCGGATAGATATAAAATTTGGTGAATTCCAGTATAGCATTTCAAATTAGATATGAAAATGCTTTGCTTTTTTGGGAAATCATTTTCTAGAGTCTGGTTAGGTATATAAATTTTGGAGCTCAGTTGGTTCGCTACCTGAAATTTCAGTTGATAGAGGTTCAATTTTTCACCTTGTAATCCCCTCACCATTTCCCTGATGTATAATTTATTTTATTTTAAAGAAAGGTATATAGGTTTGTGACATGTGATAATAGTGCACTGTAAAATAAGGCATGGAGATAGACTTTGACACATTTTTCGGATAATTAGGGATTGATATTGATGCGTAAATATTGTTTGAAAGTAAGTGATATAGAGTAAGAGTTTGGATATATTTCTACCCATGAGCGAACGGAGTCATTTTTCCAGTTTTACTTGGAGATAAGATAGCCAAATATAATGAATTTTTCTCAAGTCCGACAAAAAAGAAGAAAGAATGGGTGTGTTTGGTAGGAAGGAAAATGTTTTCCACGGAAAAATGAGTTCCTAGAAAATGTTTACCAAGTGAGTTTCTTACTTATTTTCTACTGTTTGGTAAGTAAACAAGAAAATATTATCTCAAGAGTATTTATATGTTATCTAGCAAAACACTATGGTGGCGAGATATGAAGGGGAGTTGGGGCAAGGGGGTGGGGTTGATGGTCAACGGGTGAGGGTTGAGGGGAATTGGGTGGGCGGAGATGATACAATAAACTTGGGATGTCACTTATGCAACTTGTTTTCCCTACTTCCATTAGGAAAGTCATTTTTCTCGTTTTTAAGAAACTTGTTTTCCGAAAATATTTTCCAAACATTTTGGCCAGCCAAACATGGGAAAATTGAAAAACATTTTTTGAACAACATTTTCCTCCATACCAAACACACCCTAATCTCTATCCTACTAAGGAAATGCCAGCTTATCTGGACTTTCTGGTTTTCGAGAGCTTGAGTTGGAGCTGCACTCAAGGATGTGGTCTAGTGATCCATGAAGTGCATTGAGAACCATAAGGTTTCAAGTTCAAATCCCGGTAGATGCAAAAGCACTAGGTGGTTTTTTCTCATTTGGCTAAGCTTTGATGAACAGAGTTACTATATCCAGTGAAATTAGTTGAGGTGACGTGAGCTAAGCACGAACACCATGGTTATAAAAACAAAAGGGATTGAATTGGAGCTTCTTTAATTTTTGATTTGTTCATTTCTTTAGAATGTTCATGAATCTTAGGTCTATTCCCCTGGCAATGCGCTTTAACAATAATTGACCTATCAGGTTACTGAATATTCGTAATGCAACTCTAACTGTGGCCAACTTTTTTATGCTTCATAACAGTGTCTTTCAGCCGTTCAATTTGTTTGTGTACATCAATATGAAAGATAATCGAGCACATTTCTACAGAGTTTCAAAAATATTGTCTTGTTTTCAGGTTGGAAACTTCAGTACTAGATTCTCTTTGCCATCCTTTCTAAAACGTGTAAAGAAGTTGACAGATAGTCAAAAGGATTCCATAAGTAGGACTGGATTTGGAAATTTGCTCCTCATTCAAACTCAAATGCTTTCCAAAAACCTATTAGTTGAATTGATGGAAAGATGGGATTACGAGAAACGTGCTTTTGTACTTCCTCGAGGCGAGATAACCATATCTCTTCTGGATGTTGCGTTAATTTTGGGATTACGAGTGACAGGAAATCCTGTTCTTTTACGAGAAGATACACCTTTCTTAGATCTAGAAAGAGAATATAATGTTGCCCTGTGGAATAGAAAAATCACGGTTGCATCATTAGAGCAAAGACTTGATTCCCTTGCTGAGACCAACAATGAAGATTTTGTGAGGTCTTTCTTGTTATACATGTTTGGAACTTTTCTGTTTCCAAATACAAATGGCAAAATTGATTCTCGCTATGTATGTCTTCTCCAAGATATTGATAAAGTGAACAGTTTTGCTTGGGGAGCAGCTGTACTTGCAGATGTATTTCACTGGTTGTGCAGGAGAAAGAAAGAAAAATTACAATATGTTGGAGGTTGTCTTATTTTTCTTCAAGTAAGTTTAACAATCTCTAATCTTTGTTTGAATAACCTCAACTAATTTGTGTGTTACCTATGTAACAACTCTTTTGACGACAAGTATTTATGACAAATGATACATTGTATCCACTCTATTAACTCCAAACAGAAACCTCAAGTCTTTACTGTTATTTGAATAGATATGGTGCTTTGAACACATTGACATTGCTCGTCCACGTTTACTGAACTACCGCTCTATGTTACCCCGTATCTGCAATTGGGAGAGTACTAAATCTCATCATAGACAATGGTTCACGACCAAATTCA
The DNA here is from genome assembly GCA_035578085.1 of Solanum pinnatisectum. Classification (NCBI taxonomy): domain Eukaryota; kingdom Viridiplantae; phylum Streptophyta; class Magnoliopsida; order Solanales; family Solanaceae; genus Solanum; species Solanum pinnatisectum. Next base: position 38,178,515 of record CM069085.1, on the reverse strand, counting down.
AAGAACTAGAGACTAATCAGGTAATAAGATTTACAACAGTTTCTGTTTTGTCTGATCTGAATTTACTTTCTGTCTTTTTCTGTGTGAGAAAATTGTGTCTTTGTTATCTTGAGAAGTTTTGATGAACCATAGAACTTTCCTTGGTTATTTTGGAATTGCTGTATTAGCAAAATGAATCATTCTTTTGAGCGTATGCCTACTTGGCTATAATTCCGACTGCAAGAAAGAGAGAAATTAAACAGACCCTCTGGTCTACTTTTCGTGTTGCTTGGGTTCACAGACAGCAGTAAATGAAAGAAAAGTTAGGAATATGAAGTTGAGGCTTTCTGATATTTCTTCTTCAGTGTTGTTTTTCTTTCTTTCCCTTTCCTTATTTATGTACATTTTCCTTCTCTTGTAGTCTTCTTATCTTCCATTCATAGCTTCTCAAACACACCAAAGTTTTGTATTCTCATCAATATCAAACAGTGATTCCGGAAGCATAAAGAATTGTATTATGCTTCGAAAAATTGACTTCTAGTCACTCTCGCTCTCTCTGCAGATAGTTTGGAGCCTTGAACTGACTTCTGATGAGTCCAATAGTGACATAATCAAAGAGTTGATAGTGGCAGAAAAGAGAACATGGCCTGACCTGAACACACGATCTTCAGTGGATACTCCGCCTCCTATAGTAAGTCTTTCTTCCTCTTTTGCCATATATTTTTTAGCTTCAAGCTCTTTTAACCAAATAAGTTACAATAGTGATCCATTCTATGCCAGTTTAGTTAACTTTTTGTCGATCAACTCCTTTCAATTAATAGGACCATACTGTAACAAGTGGATATCAGTCGATGGGTCATTTGATCGTTGACCTGGAAACTGAATCAGAGAGTGAAAGTAAAAGACTAGCATACGGAAGGCAAAATCTTTCTTCTGATGCAGTTAGTTTGCGTGAAACTGTATCAGGATCTTCTGCATGCCACTATTTGGATAAAGAAAAAGAACTCACAGACCATTCACAAACTTCAGGAGCAAATGCGGCTATATTAATCAGTAGTGATGTGAGCTTGACAATCTTGTATCTTTCTTGCTTATATATTTGGTTTTCTTGAATATGACTAAATGCATGGGATGTTAACGTCTGTTTACGCAGGACGATTGGGAGGATGATCTGCAGAAGAAAAGCCAGACTCTGGAAGAGCAGATAGTTCAACTAAAGAACAAAATTGGTGTCTTGACAAGAGAGAACAAGATTCTGAAAAACCAACTATTCTCGAGTCTAAAATCTGAAGAGCAGAACAAGAAACTAATGGATGAAATTGAAAATCTGCGACAAGAAAACCAAGAACACTGTGAATCAACCAACCGTCTCGTGACTCGATTAGAAAAACTTGTCGTTGATGAGATCACAGATACATTAGATAATGAGAGCATAGAGAACAATCTTTGAAACAAACCTAAAAGAGTCTATTCAGATGAATTTGACATCGTTATTATCAGAGCTATGTACTGATCAAAATGTAAATACAAGTGCAATTCATACAGATATCTTTCCTGCTTGCATATGGCCATAGAGATGAGAACTTCTGTGTTGGAAAAATAAGAATTAGCACAGCTACTGATAGAGAAGTTCCATATATTGATTTATAGGCTGTAGCTCTGCTGGTGATTTTACTTAACTGCAGTTGTTCTTGAATTGTTCTCTTATTAGCTGGAAGTAGCATTTCCTACATATTACTACACATGATGAAAACATACAATTGTGTCAAAATTTGAAGAAATTTACACATCATAACTACCTAAGGTATGCATTCTTCTCCGAAGGGAACTCCACCATCAAACAATGATGGTAAACATGCACAACAAGAAGAAAACCCGAACCATATACACCAAAACACCATTACTACTTCCTTGTAGAACGAAATGCGGCACGTGTTCAGAAGCAGTATCAACTAATAATTTAACAAGGAATACTTCAATCTCAAAACAATTCTCCCCTTTTCGACACCAAGTTTTCCACCTGTTACTAACCAGTGGCCAGGAGGATCTTGAGGCCCCTTACTCATCTCAGTCATGTCAACAAACTTTGCCAACTTATTGCCTATAATATTCTCCCCTGTAACAGAGCTTGCATCGCCAATGTTATTCTCACAATTGACCTTTTTGTTCGACTTATCATTCGGGGTATGGTCCCACAGTGATCTTCGTATAGTGCATCCTGGTACCCTTGAATACAGAAGCTTCATATACAACACATTTCTTGACCCAAAGTCCCAGACACCAAGCTGTGCTCCCGTCACTATGTACACACCAGAGTGATCATCACCTATAAAAGTTTCAGGACACTCAATTGGTGCAGTACTAACATGTGAAAAGTTCTTCCATTTCACTGGCTCAAACCACCTACTATCTTGCTCTTCAGGGCCCTGCCACTTTGGAGCGCCAATTGCTACATGAGTGTCCCAACATGGCAGAAGGATCTTAGGAAGGGAAGTCAGATGTTGAAGATAGATGCATAATCGATTTGACTTGGAACCTTCAAGAGTTAGCCGCATGCCAGTCACAGGCTTACGCCCCACAGACACCTGTAGTGAAACAACATTAGCTCAGAGCATTGATAATTTAGTAAATGGGATAAGAGAGCCTGGGATGGATTAAAATAAGACTATCAGATGAAGATACATATAGGATGACTTTCAATATGTTCTAACCCTTGACTTCAAAATTATTCAAAGCTTATATCATAAATTACAGCTCTTTTAATATAAATGGAATAAGGAAATCAGTAATAGGTATCACACTGAATTAAAATCGACTAACAATGAAGCTAACCTAATGGACCCTTAGGTTGTAACACTATGACTAACATTGATTTATGATTGATAGCTTTGTTGGAGGTAAGCTTAAGTCGGACAAACTTTCAGGACAAAACTTATCATTTTCTCCATCAGTATAAAATAAATTTAACATTTGACAAAAACTCTATTTCCAATTCAGAAATCAGCATACTTGTTCTTGGCTAACATAGAGCTTTTGTCCCATCATGCTGAACTGCAGATGCGGGCAAACAGGTTCCTTCCGTTGTTGGCCTGGAAATCTGTCCTGTACAGGGGCCCATACCCTTTGGACCTGAAACTCTAGGAAATATCTCAGCTCTTCAATTTGAGGCTTGTCTGCAAGCAATCATAAAACTAGAGTCATTTGTCGACATTTTGAATCAAAGAAATGTCAAAACTTTGATAAAGAATATAACTTTTTACAATAACCAAGATAACTTACATTCGAGATAAAGACTCATAGCACGCTCCAAATGCTCCTTGCCTTTGATTCCTTCAAGCAGAAGAGTTATGGGGTAGAATGACATTTCAATGACATCTGGAGAAGATCTGACAGTTTTTGCCCATTGGGTGTGGCTTTGTTCCAGATCATCTCCTCCTCTTCTTCTAAAAATGACCGTGACATCCTGCATCAGACACATTGAAAGGAAAGAACCAGATTCAAACTACTGTCTGTCATTACTGGCAAGATCAGAAAAATCAAATTTTACAGATGTTTAAGAGCAATCAAGACACTGGTCGGTCTTACAAAATAAAATCATGAATCTGTTTAAACCAAAAAAAAAAAAAAAAACGATACCAAAACTTAGCAACAAACTTAATGTGAAGAAATTTAACACTAATAAGACCTAGTATTGACACTTAAATGTTTTACATTACGTTTTGATGTAACAATGGAAGACAGATGCACTCCATACGGACAAATATACGGGTCACTTCCCCAGTGAAGAAAATTCTTGTTTGGAAAATTCGTGCAACAGAAATGGAAAACCAAAAATCAAGAAAATAATGAGCAATGGAACTGGTTACATAAAAGGTCCCAATTCAACAAATCTGCTACTTCTATGGCAACACGATGAAGTATATAGATAGGATTTTCCCATCATCAAAGTCCTGAAATAATGCTGGTCAGTATGATGTTTTATGGATTTTAGGTGTGGAGTGACAGCAGGATGATGACTGAGAGCTTCTAGTACCGATATGAGTAGTGCGCTTGTCCGAATATGTTCTCACACGGCCGGAAGGGGCGCACGCCAAGTTAGATAGAGCAAAGGAGGGTCCTGTCAAGTTGGTCCGCTAACGCCTTATCTTCCTATTTATAAGCCAAAGCCTACTTCGACATTTCCAATTTGCCATAGAGGAACTGCTTCCTACGTCTGCGGCCGTTGCAGCTAAATGGAGGAAGGAGGAGGGCCAGGGTGGCGGACATCAAATGGATTGGAATTTGAAAGCAAAGCAAGGGATAGCAATTGCTTCTCCGTGAAGAGAGAGAGGAGAATCATGATAGATCAGACGATTGGCTGGTCAAGGCAGCATATCAGTATACATGTGGTAGCTTTTGAACAAATACAACCTTCAGGAATAAACCGTAAATTATGATTTTGCATCACGGTCAACTGACCAAGGTACACCTATGGCAAGAAATCATATTGGAGAACATAATACTAATCTCTTGACACAATTTAATGGGTCCACAGATTAAGAACTTATTTGATTTACAAATTTGGTAACAGAAAGATGTAAAAACTAACATTGTCTTTTACAAGTAATTTTGACTGAAAAAGCAATTGTAAATGAATTTGAACTGTTAAAACTTTGGAATTGTATAGAACATATTATTATTTCATAATTCTCAAGCATCTTGGTAGTTACGAACTCCGAAAACATGACGTCCTCTACATAAATGGAGTTGGATGCAATATCTAAAAGTTTGTGGTACTATAACATGACAAAAACAATTACATGAAAAATCAATTATTTAGAGGAACAAGGGTCCTTCCTTCTTGACATTCAAATGAGAATTAGGTTCTATGACATTTCTCTTGAGAATGACCCATCAGTAGTAGAAAAGATCACACATAACTGTTGCACCTATTCAAAAAGCAATAAAAACCAGAAGAAAAGGAAAGAAATGCCACAAACCTCTTTGCCGTTTCCAGCAATATATGGAGCATTAGTGGGCTGGGGAAATATCCCTTGGCTATTGAATATTGACGGATCGCTAGACTGCACAATTAAATTGAGGAAAGGGATTGGGAAATTTGTGGATAAAGAAGACATCAGAAGACAAAAGACAAGAACTTTATTTGAAAGGAAACAGTCTAAAACAACGGTTTTCGTAAAAATAACAAACAAAATAAAGGAATAAAATATAAAGTTTGAAAACAAAGAAAATAATGGAACTAGCCTTGTCCTTGTATTTCAATAAACCTGAACTTGTAAGGTTTTTTGTGCTGGAGAACCTCTGATTTCCAATATCATGAACATAACTTTTTATTTCCATTGTGGAAAGAGGTGACGAAAGGTGCTGTTTAACATAAATTACGTCTTTACCACCAATAGTTACAGATGTAATTATGTGAGTCCCAAAATTTTCAATGAAGCTGTAAGAGACAGGCAACCCTTGTTAGCGAACAATAGAGGTTCTAAAACTTAATTAACATGTCAACTGTATAAGCAAATTTCCCTCGTCGAAAGAAAACTAATGAGAAATTCTAACCTTGCTAATGCGGGTGGGTCCCATGATGCTGGGACAGCTCTTTTAACACTTTCCTGTAATACTAGCGGTGAGTTCATAAGTTGAAGCCTAGCAAGTGGTATGAAATATCCATCCATACAAAGTGTCTTTGTAGTGGTAGCATCAAAATGCTTTGCACCAGTGAAACTGAACGCTACATTAAAGCTACCAAGAGGAGCATGGCCTGGAATATTAGCCTTTCTGTTAAAATATTCCACCATCTGCAGTCAAAAGCAGCACTGGAATAAGTAATAAAAGAAAACTATTTATTAAATAAAATTAGGAAAAGAAAAGATTAACCAAAGTAGAGAAACTTGCACAAGCATTAGAGAACACAGATTAATGAAGATCCTTTTCGAAAACACAGATGAACAAAGACATAGAAGACATTAGTGTGAACTACTCTGTTTTGCACTCCAAGACACGCCTGCCTCATGGATGGCATCACTGAATTTGCACTCCAAATACTCTGTTTTGGTCCTGCTCAACCTGAACCCTTTAGACTCTAGAGTTTGTTTTCCCCTTTCCAACCTAGCATTAACTCCACTACATGTCTCATCTATCAGTATAAATGTCATCCACAAATAACATACACCGAGGCACCTCATCTTGAATATACCACATCAATTTATCCACCACTAAGTTAACAGGAACGGGCTAAGAACTAATCCCTAATGCAACTAGGCCTGGGCATATTTCGGTTCAAACCGAAAAAACCGACCGAACCGAAATTTTTTTAAATTTCGGTTCGGTTTTTCGGTTTGTTCGGTCGGTTTCGGTTTTCAGTTTTAAAATTTCGGTTATTCGGTTCGGTTTTCGGTTTTTAACTAAATTAATTCGGTTAACCGAAAAAACCGAATTTTTTCGGTCGATTTTTTCGGTTTTCGGTTTTTCGGTTTGGCTACAACCCAACCTATCCAATATCAATAGCCCATTAAAATTTGGCCCAATTAGCTTTTGTTTCTATTAGAGAAAATAATATTATTTAATTTCTTATATAGTACTTAGTATTTTTAATTCATTTATTATATAACCAATATAAGTATTTATTAGTTATACATCATATTTAATGTCATTTTTATATATAGTAAATTATTAATTAATAATACAATATATTATTTTTATTAATACACTATTCGTACTATCATGTTTATTATATATAATTAGGAATTTAGGGTTGCGCATAATATGGTTAAAACTGAAAAAACCGACCAATCGATTTTTTTTTTTAAATTTTAGTTTCAGTTTTTCGTTATTTTGGTTGGCTTTGATTTCGATTTTCAATATTTAAGTTTTTCGATATAAAAAAGGGTGTCCACTGTCATGCACTTGTTGATTTATGGGTCTTGACTCTTGAATATGGTATCCTCTGGGAGCTCATTGCATTTGTTTAACTGCCAAGAAATAGCTCGAATGGTTGAAAATTGAGACTTGGTGAAACAAATTAAGGCTAAGAAAGTCAAATTTTGATCAGTTTATAATCAAGCTAGCAGAAAATAATCTAGATGCTACTGCCCAGAGGCCGCGTTAATTAAATTTGGTTAAACCAAAAATCAAACCGAAATAAACCGAACCGAAATTGTAATAACCGAACCAAATTGAATTTAATTCGATTTTGTTTGGTTTCATATTTTGCCAAACCGAAAACCGAACCGAAATTTACAAACCGAACCGAACCGACCGAACGCCCAGCCCTAAATGCAACCCCATCTCAACTGGTCTGATCTCCTCCCAACATTCTCACCCGAGTTTTGGCTCCATCATACGTGTACTTTATATGTAAGCTATTGGTACACGTCTAACCTCCCGGCATCGCCAAAGGACTTCCCTCAAGACTTTGTAGTAAGCCTTTTCAAGGTCAATGAACACCATATGTAAGTCCCTCTTATTTTCTCGATATTTCTCTACCAGTCTCCTCACAAGATGGATGGCTTTTTAAGTCGATCGTCAAGTCATGAATTCGAACTAGTTCTCGGAGATGGACACACCTCTACTTACCCTCACTTTAACTACTCTCTCCCAAACTTTCATTGTGTGGCTTAGCAGCTTAATACCCCTATAAACACCCTTGTTCTAGTACAAGAGAACCATTTTACTCCACCTCCATTTTTGGGTATTTTAACTGTTGTAAAAATGACATTAACCAAACCAGTTAACCACTCCATACCTACCCTATCTGCACTCTTTCAAAATTCTATCGGGATCTCATTTGGTCCGGTTGCTCTTCCCTTGCTCATCTTACTAATAGCACTCTTAACCTCCTCAACCATAATACACCTACAATACCCAAAATCTCGAATCTTGGAGTACTCCGAATCTCCCAACACAGTGTTTTGTCCCCTACTTAATTCAATAATTTGTGGAAGTAACCTTGCCATCTTCGCTAATTGAGGGTCTCTTCCACTAACAGCTTGTCTTCCTATCCTTGATGCACTTCACATGATCCATGTCTCTAGCCTTCATCTCTCTTGCCTTTGCGAGCCTCTACAATTTCTTATCTCCACATTTGTCCCCTAGTTCAACATACAGTCGTTCAAAAGTTGTCGTCTTTGATGTTGTAAACGCTAACTTAGCCTTCATTTTTGTAGTCTTATACTACTGTACACCAAGGCAAGAAGAAATGAGAAAAAATCACCTAGCGTTTTTGTCTCTACTGGGATTTGAACCTGAGATCTCATGGTGTTCCACTAGTGGCAGAGCTACAGTGTCCCGAATGTGTCCAATTGGACGCCCTTCGCCGGAAAATTATACCATATATAAGTAAAATACTACTTGCAATGGTTAAATCTAGTACGTTGGCCCTCCCAAACACATCAAGATGCTACGGCCCAGCAGTGTGAGGCTCTCTTGCTCACACTCTAGGTGTGGGTTTGAATCCCCACAACTGCATTTCATAATCGTTTTTAATAGAACACTCCTATTTTATTATTACTCCAAGTTATTAACTTGTTTCTTTAATTGTCTAAGCTAATTAAATTACATTCTTAATTAGAAATCTAGGTTTAGTAGCTAATTGAATTTTCAATGAATTTGACTTTTTATTTCTTTTCATTAAAATTTGAAATAAAACTTAAATGTCATTATTTAATTTAAAGTTAATAAACAAATTCTAAACTATTTCTATAAAGCTGCTAAAAGCGAACAAACGAACACCTCGTTTGATTCTGCTTCCATTATTCATGTCTCGTTATTGTTGTCATCACCATAGATTAGTGAAAGCTTGAAACATAAAAATGATTTCATTTTAAGTTTAATCCCCCCCCCCCCCTCTTTTCTTTTGCTTTTTTCATTTCCTTTATATTAAATTAAACACAAATATTATGCAGTTTGGATTTTAAAATTCTGGAACATTTATTCGTAAAAAAAAGTAATATTAATATTACGTAGTTCAATTTTAATTTTTTCAATGCATCCATTCATCAAAAAAAAAAATTGCTTATATAATACTTGGACACCCTTCATAAAATTTCTAGCTTCGTCACTGTGCTCCACTTACTTCATTGACCACAAGACCATGCCCTTGAGTGCCTTCCTGCCTTTTATTTTCATTAGCACTTATATACATAGTTATTACTAGGAATGTCAAAAACTTATGTCAGCATCCGGATACTTGCAGGGATTTTATTCAGTGGCATGAGCCCACATATAATGTGTGAGTTAGACATACATCACAAGTTAGAGAACCTAGGACAAATGTTTGGTACTTAGGTAGAGAACGGTAGAAGGTGTCAACCGAGCTTCAAACCGTGTGCCAACTGGTCCTCGGCGATTACACAACAACAATAACATACCATACCCAGTGGAATCCCACAAAGTGGGGTCTGGCGAGAGTAGAGTGTACGCAGACCTTTCCCCTACCTCTCAAAAGTAGAGAGGTTCTTTCCAATAGAAGCAATCCAGCTAAAGACAAAAAACAGAATATAGTAACAGCACACAAACTACATCCTTGGGGATTACACGGCTATAAAAAAACATCCTGATACTTGTACAAAGCATCAGTAGATTGACATAAAACGGTACAACCAACAATTCTATAATTTAACAAATCAAACACAGAGCACCTAAAAACAGTGAACTAGAGCAGACATACCTCACTATAATTGCAAACACTAGAGCCATCACGACCACCGGGCTCCTGAAAGTTCTTAATATCCCTTGAAACATTAGGCAAGACTAGGTTATCATATATAGAAAGATCCCTTGTATGGTCTTCATCAATCTCTACAACCCTAGACCCAGCCACCCCTTTACAGTAAAGCAATCTTGTATCATAATTCACATCAAAACCCCTTCCTAACGCCTGCGCCGCATTTAAAGCAGTATGAAAAGCTGCTGTGTTTTCTTCCATAACATCCCCAAAAACTCCAATCTAAAGCTCAATCCACCGCCAACCCAAAAACCCAAATTCAATTTCAATCAAAAGGGGTACTTCAAGAAGTCCAAAAAAGTAAAAAGAGTGAATCTTTTTCAGATCAGATAGTCAAGAACCAAAACCCCCAAATTGTAATCTTATGAAATCAGAAAAATCAAGATTATGAGAGTCAACAAAAGTAAATCAGATTCTTGGAAGTTTGACTGAGAAAAAGATTTACCCAAAAAATGGTGAAGAAGCAGATGTTGAATATACCAAAGAAGATTTTGTGATTGCTCAATCCAATGGCTCTCTATTACAGTGTATGTACATTTTGTATTGTATGTATCTAACCATTGTTGACTCTTCAAGACATTTTTTTACTCTATTTCTATTTGGTTATTAGGGAAATTCACACGTGGCTTATACACATGAAGTTATTGGTTTGACTAAAGTATGAAATTGGGATAAAATATAATATTGAAAAAGTTATGTGGCTTAGAAAACCTTTTTACTCATTATACTTAGAATTTTATAGCAAATTACTATTTCTCGGTGAAAGTCTCATTCCAAGATAATATTAATGATGATAGGTTAAGTTGGACGGAACATGGGTACTCTAGGAATTAGGACAGTGGGGGATGACGGTGTTAATTATAGCGGAAAACTGCCAGCTGAAAAAGCAGACCGACCACCGAAAAATGATTAGGAATTAGGACAATGTGTATTGATTGTCTTTTTTCACTTATATAAATATGTAAAGTCTTTCTATGTTGCAAAATCATCGTCATTGGTAAAGAATATATTTGTAAAGTGTATCCAATTTGAGATTTTAAATGACGTTTGAAATTGAGAGTATACGTATATATTCAAAGATATTTTTTCTATTGTTGATACAAGTGTATTGTCATGGTAATCTTCTTGCTTAGCCGGAAAACACTATCTCCGATGAATTTTTCTTCTCTTCTTTATCATGGAGTCGCACACAGTGATTATGTGACACAATAACTGTATTTATCATTGTATTTCAGTATATCACAGTGATTCTCATAGAATACAAGTGTCATATAACAAAATATAGTGACATACAAGTGTATTTGTATGTATCTTCACTGTATTTTTGTTTTTATGAGAGAGAATACATATATATTGAGCAGATGCATACGATTTATTGTGATTATATGCCTTGATATAACTAAATTAAGTGAATGTATACAACCTATACAAGTCGGTAACAATTGAACAATAGTCATGAATGAATACAAGAGACATTAGAGCGATAAATACAATTGATACAAGTTGATAACAATTGAAATGATAGGGTGAATGAATACAACTGAAACTAAAGCAAATAAATACAAGTGATACAAACTGATATAATTGATACAGGACAACGAATGAATACAAGTGATACAAGCTGATAATAATTAATACAATAGAACGAATAATACAAGTGATACAAAACATTAAAGAGGAAAGATACAACTGATACAAGCGGGTAACAATTGTGAGTTTGTGACTATCTTGGATACAATTCTACTAAGCAAACAAATACTACAAATGATAAATAAGCAAACTATAGCTACTAATGATAATTATGCTCTAAACTATAATTATTTAGAAAATTTTCCCGAAAACATGTTCTAGCAGTAACTTCTCAATTCCTAAGCTTTGAACTCAAAAACTCTAATTAAAAATTTAGGACCCTTAACCAGTGATGTGATGATTAAAATTTTAAATTGGATAAGTCAAAACTTAATGAAATACTTATAATTTAGCAGAAAACTTATGAATTTATAGTATCAATATATTTTGGCTATAAAAGTCCCATTTTTATGTTCACTATTTTTTACCTCATCAGTTTGTATAATTTTAAACTTTTGTTAAGACTACACAAAACACAAAAAAAAGTATATTAAAATAGTCCATTTGAATTAGGCTCCATCAACTCGATGCCTAGACCTAATGAGAAATTATTATCAATTTTTAACACTAAAAAAGTATACAAAACATTTTCGAGATGACTATAATATATTCTTAATATATATATATATATATATATATATATACATATATATATATATATCCAAAATACAATTTACCTTTTTATTTAAAGAGTTAAATTTTTCAACCAAAAATATCAAAAGCACGACTACAATACAATTTTAAAAAAAGAATAATTACTCGAAAAAAAGAAGAAGAAAAAGAGTGTTATCCTGAAAAGAAAATAATGTTTTAGATCTTAAAACACAACTAACATATAAGGTCACTCAATTGGTTTAGAGGGTGACTATACACACAAATTATCTGGGATTGATCACCCCTCAATATCTTTTGAATTGGACTGAACCTATCACATAGGACTTGCCTAGTTCTATTTATATTAAAAGGAAAAGTTGATATTTTTTTTTAGATAAATTGTTAAGCATAGTGAGCAGTAATGTCCAAGTCATGTACCCAAAAATTAATTTGAACTCATTAATCGTGCAAATTCATTATACCCACAAGCCACAAAACAATGATTTTTTATTTTTTTGAGTCAAATAATAATAGTTAGGTCTTGGGAATGTTCCTAGGTGGGATGATTTAGTTGACGAAGAAGAGCAAGTTTCACCTTGAATAGCAAATTAAGTCCACGAGCTTTAGAATTTGTGCCTAAAAGTATGATTGCAAAGAAGAATGAATCAGAGGCCTTAGCATCCGGGTTTAGTCCCACTAATGCTTATGATATGGGCGGTGATTTTTTTATGAGGATGAGGAAGATAATATGTTGGACGTATGCTTTGATAAAGGGGCTATGAATTGGGATATCTCACTTGGCATCAAAGAAGTGGAAGCAACAAAAATAAAAAGAAGACACATGGTAGCCATACAATTGGGATGATAAAGTAATTGGGGAGTTTGTCCCAAGCAACTAGGATGCGAATGACAAAGCAAAATCATATGACTTTGTAGGTTATTTAATAAGTTGAGTGACTTTATTGCCGTAAAAATTATCACTTGTATTCAAATTCGAAACATGTGATTACTTCTTCTTTTGAAGGAGTTAATACAAATTAAAGACATTGGATTCCATGTTTATGTTGGAGAGATATTTATGCCATTGGATTCACTATTTGGATTATTATTATCTTGTGGCTCATCTGCAACAATGGCCTACCAAATGCGATTCTTTTTTCAAATTATTGTGTGTCTGAATTATTATCTTTATTCAAATTCATTGTGTATGAATTATCTTTCTTTCAGCAAAAGAAGACTTTTTTAGAAGAAGATTTTGTGAAGGAGCAAACGCAACGATGGCCGATCCTGTAATTGGTGCTACTGTTCAAGTTTTGCTTGATAAGTTGCTTTCTCTCACTATAGAGGAATTCAGTAGCTCAAGGGACTGCAACAAAGATCTTGAAATGTTGACACAAAATGTATCCTTGATACAAGCTTTCATTCATGATGCCGAAAGACGACAAGTTGAGGATCAGGCTGTCAAACTATGGCTCAACAGGCTTGAGAGAGCTGCTGAAAATGCTGAAAATGTGTTTGACAAATTCAGGTACGAATCTCTCAAAAGACAAAGTGAAGATCCGAAACAATCCAATGAGAAAGGTCAGTGATTTCTTTTCTCATACTGCTTTTAAGAACAAAATGGCTCGAAAAATCAACAACATTAATGAAGAGTTGAGGGGTATCAATAAGGTAGCCAAAGACCTTGGTCTCCAATCACTCATGGTTCCTCCTCAGAAAATACTACCGACTCGGGAAACAGATTCCATAGTAGTTGCTTCGTATGTTGTTGGCAGAGACAACGATGTTGCTGAAATAAAGGAGAAGATATTGACCATAAGAGAGGATATTGATCTGTGCACCATTCCCATTGTAGGCATGGGGGGTTTAGGGAAAACAACTGTGGTCAAGAGAATTTTCAATGATGAACAGATCGAAAAACACTTTGAAAAGAGAGTATGGTTGTGTATACCTGAAATGTCAGAAATTAAGAGCTTTCTTGAACTGATCCTTGAATCATTGACTGAGAGGAAAGTTGAAGTCCTGAGCAGAGATATAATAGTCAAGAAGCTACAAGATAAATTGGGAGGAAAAAACTATTTGCTAGTCCTGGATGATTTGTGGTGTGTTGACTCTACATCGTGGCCTGAGTTCGTTGACACCTTGAGAGGAGTAAATACATCCAGAGGAAACTGCATTCTTGTGACTACTCGTATGAAGCGGGTGGCATCCTCAGTAGCAACAGATCTTCATATCTTGGGAAAGTTAACAGAAGATCATTGTTGGTCTATTTTCAAACAAAGAGCATTTGTTGATAGCAGGTTCCAGAAGAATTAGCGAGCATGGGCAACAAGATTGTTAAAATGTGTCAAGGTCTACCGTTGGCTGCAAGTGTGTTGGGAGGCCTCTTACACAACAAGGAAAAACATGAATGGCAACTCCCTTGTTGCAGGTGAAGATCATTATAATGGAGAAAATAGCAATGTTTCCACCATCTCCACATCTGAAAAAATGCTTTGCTTACTTTGCAATGTTTCCAAAAGATTATATGTTTGAGAAGGACCAACTAATCCAACTCTGGATGGCAGAAGGGTTTCTTCGTCCAAGTCAAGAGATCCCTGTGATGGAAGACGTTGGGCACAGGTTTTTTCAAATCTTGTTGCAGAATTCCTTGCTACAAGATGTTGTGTTAGATGAACACAACAATATAACACACTGTAAGATGCACGATCTTGTGCATGATTTGGCTGGAGATATCTTAAAATCTAAACTAGTTGATTCGAAGGGCGACGATGGAGAAAAACTTTCTCAAGTTCGATACTTTGGATGTGAGTCACCAATGGATCAAATAGATAAGATATATGAGCCAGAACGTTTGTGCACACTGTTTTGGAGAAACAATTATATATGGGAAGATATGCTGTTGAGCTTTAAGTTCTTGAGAGTTTTAGATTTGTCCAGTTCAGGAATCAAGGAGTTGTCTGCCAAAATTGGGAAGCTGCTATACTTGAGATATCTTGATCTCTCAAACACTGAGATCACAGCCTTGCCCAACTCCATTTGCGAGCTCTATAATTTGCAAACATTTAGAGTCATTAACTGCTATTCACTCAAGGAACTTCCAGATGAGATGGGAAATATGATATGCTTGAGACACATATATTACACTTCTGTTGACAGAAGAACTCAGTATTGGGGAGGATGGTGTATTCACAATGAACATTTTCAGATGCCACTTAATATGGGGCAATTAACTAGTGTTCAAACCCTCCAGTTTTTCAAGGTAGGTTTAGAGAAAGGTCGTCAAATAGAAGAATTAGGTCATTTGAAAAACCTAAGAGGTGAATTGAGGATCAATGGTCTCCAATTGGTCTGTGATAATGAAGAGGCTCGAACAACATATTTACAGGAGAAACCAAATATTTACAAGCTGGCATATTTATGGTCCCATGATGAATCAGATGGTTGTGAGATCAATGATGAGCATATGTTGGATGGTCTTCAACTGCATCCTAACTTGAAAGCCTTGTCTGTAGTGAACTATTTAGGGACTAAATTTCCTTCATGGTTCAGTAAAGAATTGCTACCAAATTTGGTCATATTGATATTAAGTGGTTGCAAAAGGTGCAAAGAAATTCCATCCCTTGGCCAACTGAAATTCCTTCGGCATCTTAAGCTGGTAGGATTCCATGAGTTGGAATGCATTGGACCTGCTTTATATGGTGTTGAGATTAGCAATATTGGATCAAACAACATTATCCAAGTGTTCCCGTCATTGAAAAAACTAGTATTGGAGGATATGCATAGCCTTATTGAGTGGAAGGGAGATGAAGTTGGAGTAAGAATGTCTCCCGGGCTTGAGAAGTTGCGGATTATAGACTGTCCATTGTTAAAAAGTACTCCGAATCAATTTGAAATCCTCTGTCAATTAGAAATTAGAGGAGTTGACAGTGAAATGCCATTGTTGAACTTGTGCAGCAACTTGACATCTCTCGTAGAGCTTAGTGTCTCTGATATGAAAGAGCTCATTTGTCTTCCAGATGAGATTCTGCGCAACAATGTTTCTCTTCAACACCTATCGGAGAGTTTCGTGAATTTCCACAAAGCTTGTACAATCTCCATTCTCTTAAGAGATTAGAGATTTACAGCTGCACCAATTTCAGTTCTTTTCCTGTTCCCAGTGGAGACAACTATTTGACTTCCCTCCAATCATTTCGTTTATGGTTTTGTCATGGATTGATCAGTTTACCAATTGGTATGCTAGATCAATGCCGGTCTCTAGATTTTTTGAGTGTCAGCTGCTGTATCAACTTGGTTTCATTCCCTTTACATGTGTGGGACTTCACTTTCATATTTGGATATATCACGATGTCCCAAATTGATTAGTGTACCCAAAGTCGGCCTTCGCCGTTTCACTGAGTTATGGGGATTGGGAATTGGTCCTTTCTCAGAGATGGTGGATTTTGATGCATTCCAATTGATTTTTAGTAGCATTCAGCAGCTGTTGTCCCTTCGTGTTCTGACGGTGTACGGACATGGGCACTGGGATTCTCTGCCCTATCAGCTTGTGCAACTCTCTGACCTAAGAAAGATCACAATAGCTGATTTCAGAATTGAGGCTCTTCCTCCTAGACTTGACAACCTTACTTCTCTTAAAATATTATCGCTAGTGAGGTGCAAACGGCTACAACATCTGAACTTCTCAGATGCCATGCCCAAATTACGGGTTCTGTGGATAAATGATTGTCCATTGTTAGAAGCTCTGTCGGATGGGCTCGGCAACCTTGTTTGTTTGGAAGACTAATATTTACAGAACTGCGAAAAACTAAAGCATCTGCCATCCCGAGATGCCATGCGACGCCTCACTGAATTATGGAACCTGGTAATTAAATGCTGCCCAAAGTTAGAAGAAAGTTGCACCAACTCCCAGTGGTCCAAGATTTCCCATATTCCAAATATTGAAGTAGGTGGGCGATAATTAAGGGAAGACGTAAGTCTTGGTTTCTCTTTCACTTTCTGAGTTGCTCACATTTTTAATTAGAATATTATTTTCCACGAGTTCCGTAAAAGAAGTTTTGTAAGTAATTTAATATTTTTTCCTGAAATTATTTTGACATAAAAAGAAATGCTAGATTATCAATCAACTACATCTGTGCTATGCTTTCAGCATTCTGCTTGTCCACTTGAACTGAATCGTTGTTCTTCTAATTATTCAAGTATATCTATCTAATGAAAAATTATGTTTCTTTTCCTTATAGGTAGCTGGTTCGAATCAAGCCAAATCGTATGAGCAGCAGGCAATTACGTTAGTTAATTTTCATTTAGAATTTATAGGCACTTTGTAATCTACTTGTTTCTATCTTTCTTTTTGTTGGAAACCAATTTTTGGAGGTCTAGGCTGATGAATACAACATTACCTTCCTAAAAGAAAAGTTTAATCATGAAAATTTATGATTCTGCTCATAGGTTACTAGGTACAAGGTCATGGTGGAACATCGTTGTTAGGTATTTTTATTTAGTTATTAGAGGAATGTTATAACAAGTTTGTAAAGTTCTTTTTTACATTCCTTTTCTCTCATGAAACAACTTAATGTTTAATGGGACTTGTTGTGTTTCACAGATGAACCACCACTGTTATTTTGTATGAAGAACAATCTTCAACTGTAGACTCATTATGGGACGCTTTCATGAGTATTTGGGACCGAACAACCTTTTCGGGGAACTGAAGTCTACATATGAAACATCAAAAACTCAAAAGCGTATAGGGTGCTCAATGAGAAGCTACACGGGTCTATTCTCCATGTAAGTTTCTGCAATTTTATTTGATGAATAAATTCTGATATCTACTCTCATTGGGACTTGGTATTTAACTTTCTATGAAATTGTGGAACTATTAGAATGTAAGCTGTTTTATCCAGAGCTTCATTCTTTACATATTCAGTGTTTTACTTTCTCACAGTATTAATGTCTGACCATCGCCTCTCCCAACCGGTATGAAATAAGAAGAATTTCAGTATTTGTCATATCTATTCAGGTGCTATGATGAAGATAATGGAAGAAATGGATTGTCGGTGCCATCGAAATCTGCTTAATGCTTATGAGGTATTCATGACTTGCAGCTCAAATAATTCTCACAGGAAGCCACTTGCATAAGCTTTGATGCAGGACAGACTTCCTTTATTATCGACTTCATATTGGTGCAACACTAGAGGTAACAGAACCATTTCTCACAGAAAAGCACTTACATAAGCTTTGATGCAAGACAGATTTCCTTTTGGACTGAAATGTGAGTTCTACTGATAGTAAAAGCTTCTTCCGTTTCCGTTGACCGTCTTCAACAGTATTTCCTTTTTCCTGTTTAATATTCAGGGGACAGTTTGGAACATTTTGCTTCAGTGGCGACTCTGGTTGCATGAAGCTTGAAAGTTCAAGGTAAGTTAACTACTGTCCAGAAAAAGATTGCGAATCCATTTGGATACAATGTATCTAGAACAAATTACACATAAATTTGACCATATGTTATCCAAGATACATATATCTGGAGGCACCAAAATCTGGTAAGATACGTATATTGCTCGCTTACCTCTGTAAAGTTAGTCCGTTGCAATATATCTCAAAATATTCAAATGTTTCATTTGTTTTGCACGTTTATCCTTCAATAAAGAGTTTATTACTTAATCCTCAAATGTTGAACTCTTCATTACATAGTATAATGGAAGTTATTAAGTGGTACGGTTCTTGGATAAGATTAGCTTATCATAATAGTTTATCAATAGAAGTCGCATTTGACTTCTATTTGATAATAGAGGTTTCTCCAGTTTTTGGTTAACTGTAAAAGAAAATTTTCTATTCAATTTGCAGGGGACAGATTGGAACATTTTGCATCAGTGGTGCCTTTGGAGACTTTGATTGCATGAAGCTTGAGATTTTAAAGTAAGTTCGTTTTTGTCCATAAAAAGATTGCAAATGGTGGCTTTTAGATCAAATACTTTCTTCTCTGGAATGGTTTTTCTTTATCCCCTAAATGCTGCTCTTAAATCATCCTACTTACCTTTATCTCGTTTACAGTTCTATGTAAACTGAAAACTCTCAAAGGAACAATTCCAAGTTTCATAGATGGTAGAGGTCTATATAAGTTTCTTAATAGTCACACTTCTCGTTACTTTCACTTGACAAAATATTTTCTCCGTTTGAGTACCAACAACTATTAAGTAATAATCATTGAGTACACAGTCGCTCATTTGCCCAAGTGAAACTATTCTTTTATGTACGGTGTCATTTAATAAAAAAACCTTTTTCTACGGGCTAATCAAAATAAAAGACTAACAAGTATTTTTGGTAAATAATATTGGTTTGATTTTTATGCGTTAGACAGTAGAGATGAATCTATATATGTATGCACACTTGTCGTTACTTTCGCTTCACAGCAAAGGATAATTCATTGAAACATTTGCAATTTAGGAATAAGACTGCTATCCTAAGGAATACCTATTTATCTTATTAGTTCTTGCTTTCATCTAAAATCTCTTTTTCGTGGTTGTTTGTTATGAGTTGCCTCTCCATTTCACAAGGTGCCAAAAACTGACTTTTTACCGTTTCCTATGTTTAAGCTTCTTGGTTGAAACAACGGTATGCATGGATGGACCTTGTCAAGATGGTAGACTGGAGCAGACTTCTCTTAGATGTGTTTAAGTTTCATGATTGGCAAGGGAAATTGCATTTGGCTGAAACTAGTGTGGAGATATTATTTACCTGTATGACTAAGATTTGACAGCAGAGGTCTTGTACATGCCTTTTTAATTTGTACAAATAGAGTTTTTGTTTCCATCTTCTAAATGTATTTGCTTCCTTTGATTGACAATCCACAGGATGAATTTGTGTCTTGGTACTGAAACACAACTCCTCACTAGATGAGATATCATCATCTTTGGTGAGCTTACTAATATGAGATGTGTCAACTTTTTTCTTTGGAATTTAGGCGAATCGCTCATTTACCGTACTTCTCTTGTATAGTTTCTAAACACGTGCATTGGACGTGGCCATGCAATTTTTTTAGAAGAAGAAAATTAACAATTTAAGAGCATTTAAGCACATGTAATATAATGTTACTTGTTAAAGAAAATAAGAAAAGATAGATTACCTTTGAGGAATGAGATGTCCGAAAAACTTAGGAGGAAAAAAGTTAATTCATGAAAAAGAAAGAATAATTATAAATTCACTTGTGCATAATCTGCACATGAATACTTTAAGAACTGTGGGAAGTTTGAAAGTGAATAATGAACATGCATGTGAAATAAATAATAGTAATAATTAGCAAAAATGGTGGGAGTTAATAAAGAAAAACACTCAATTTATATAGATAATGTTTATATATTACTAGGTAATTTACCCGCGCTTCGCGCGGCCATAAATAATATTTCTAAGCTTTTGAACAACCTTGCGAATAATCGACTGTTATAAGAAAAAAGAGAGTAAATTTTAGCAGAGGTTTTAAGAACATTTCAACATAAATTAAATGATTTGACATTATTACATATCTCAAGTATTGTAAATGTATAATGAATGATTAAAAATATCTTAATATCTAATCATTTTTATCTTTTACATAATTTATCATAATAGATGTTTGATGATATAATTGTCTTGTTAAAACTGAATGATGTTTTTATGTAGCGATTAAACATCATTTTTTCTATTTTCTGTACATGAAAAATATAGAATCTGATAATTTTATGGTTAGAATAACTCCTTGTGAAAAAAAAATTATGTGAAAGTTTTCGATAATCAATATTAGTTATAAATAAGTTAAAACCTTTAAAAATGTACATCACAACAACATAAATAATTTTTTTTATACACAATAAACTTGTCTAAGGTCAAACGTTCACAACTTTTCGTTATTGTTACTTTGTTACTCTAACAAAATTTATAGAAGGAGAAAAATAAATTTAAAACAACAATAAAATAATATTGTTGACCATTTTAGATATTCATTCTTCATTAAATTAAAGTGTTGCTCTGAAGGCCCTTCTAAATGCTTCATCAATGCAACTTTACGACTTTTTTCAAAAATAAGTATGTATAATTGTTGCATTATGAAAGTACAAGTATATCAAAATGTTGGATTCTAGACTCATGTTAAAGAAATATTCTTGAACATTAAAAACTAAAAATGAGTCTAACCTAGATAACTCAAACGCTCAACAATGACTTGGGACATGAAGGACAACAAACCCGAATCCCTCTTTGGATGTTTGCTTTAGGGAATTACTTCGTGAAGAAAAACATCTTGTCACACAAAATGCTTTCAAGAAAGAAAATGATGTCACTGTTGCATTTGCTGCTCAAGGTAAAGGGCAGGGATATGAGTAGAAATCAATACTACAGTTGCAAGGAATATGGTCATATTGCTAGCAATTGTAGCAAGAAGTTATGTAATTATTGTAAACAACAAGGACTCGTTATCAAAGAGTGTCCCATGCACCCTCAAAATCGTAGGATCAATGCTTTCCATGTTGAAATAAATGGTTTCACTAATGATAACTCATCTTCAGGACAAGTTCTTACTCCTGAAATGGTACAACAAATGATCGTGTCAGCCTTTTCAGCAGTGGGATTACAAGGTAATCATATTACATCTAATTTTTGGATTGTTGATTCAGGTGCTTTGAATCACATGACCAACTCAACGAGCATCCTAAAAAATGTTCGTAAGTATCAAGGTCCATCACAAATACAAATTGCCAATGGTAGTAATTTACCCATTACCCAGGTTGGGGACATTACTCCAACTTTCAAGAATGTTTTTGTTTCACCAAAGCTCTCAACTAGTCTTATTTCAATTGGACAATTGGTAGATAACAATTGTGATGTGAATTTTTCTCGTAATGGTTGTCTTGTGCAGGATCAGGTGTCGGGGACGATAATCGCGAAGGGGCCTAAAGTTGGACGATTGTTTCCTATACACTTTTTCATTCCTCCTGTTCTATCTTTTGCTTATACTTCTACTGCTAGTAAGACTGAGGTTTGTCATAAGCGTCTAGGACATCCTAATTCTATTGTGTTGTCTCATTTATCAAATTCTGATTCATTGGGAAATAAAAATCAATTTTAAGCTGCTTCCATTGATTGTTCTACTTGTAAATTAGGCAAAAGTAAAATTCTTCCTTTTCCTAATTTTGGTAGTCGTGCTACAAAGTGTTTTGATGCCATTCATAGTGATGTTTGGGGAATTTCACCAATTATTTCTCATGCTCATTTCAAATACTTTGTGACATTCATAGATGATTATAGTCGGTTTACATAGGTGTATTTTCTTCGATCCAAATCTGAGGTATTTTACATGTTCAAGACATTTTTGGCTTACATTGAGACTCAATTTTCTATATGCATCAAATTATTAAGATCTGATTCTGGTGGAGAATATATGTCTTGTGAATTCAAAAAATTCTTGCTTGACAAAGGAATTGTCTCACTACACTCTTGCCCCATATACTCCACAATAAAATGGAGCTGCTGAACGAAAAAATCGTCATCTTTTAGATGTCACTCGTACTTTATTGATTGAGTCCTCTGTACTAGCTAAATATTGGGTGGAAGCTTTGTCTAATGCTGTCTATTTAATTAATAGATTGCCATCTAAAGTGCTAAATTTTGAGTCTCCATATTTTCGTCTTTTGTTACCAAAATCCTAACTATAGTGATTTTCATACATTTGGTTGTGTTTGTTTTGTGCATTTGTCTCCTTCGCAGCGCAATAAACTTTATGTACAGTCTACTAAATGTGCTTTTATGGGTTATAGTACTTCACAAAAAGGTTTTATTTGCTATGATCCATGTTCTCACAAATTTCGTATTTCTAGAAATGTTGTTTTCTTTGAGAATCAATATTTCTTTCCTACGATTGTAGATCCATCTTATGTTTCTCCTCTTCTTCCTACTTTTAATGATTTATCATCTTCTTTTAAGAGGTTCAAACCTGGATTTGTGTATGAATGACATCGGCCAACTTTATCCTATCCCGACACTAATCAGCCAGCTGAAACTGTACCACAACTAGAATCTGAGAATTCTTCGAGATCTGGTCCTCTTGAGCCTACTTGGCGATCTACTAGAGTATCTCTTACTCCCAATTGGTATGGCTTTTTCTTTACTTTATCCAACATATCTGTTCCATCTTGTTACTTACAAGCTTCCAAGCATGAATGTTGGCAGAAAGCAATGGAGGAGGAACTTTTGGCTCTTAAAGAAAATGACATATGGGACATTGTTTCATGTCCTTCAAATGTCCGCCCTATTGGATGTAAATGGGTTTATTCAATCAAACTTCATTCTGATGGATCTCTTGATCGGTACAAAGCTCGATTGATTGTTCTTGGTAACAGACAAGAGTATGGCGTGGACTACAAGGATACTTTTACACCCGTAGCCAAAATGACTACGGTGCGAACTATTATTGTCATTGTTGGTTCACAAAACTGGTCTTTGTATCAAATAGATGTCAAAAATGCTTTTCTCCATGATGATCTTAAAGAAGATATTTATATGAAACCTCCACCTGGTTTGTTCTCATCGCCTACATCAGATGTATGCAAGTTGAAATGGTCTTTGTATGGATTAAAACAAGCTCCAAGAGCTTGGTTTGATAAGTTCCGGTCTACTTTGCTACAATTTTCTTTTGAGCAGAGCAAATATGACTTATCTTTGTTTCTTCGGAAAACATCTACAGGTTGTGTTCTTCCTTTGGTGTATGTAGTTGACATTATTATCACAGGAACTGATTTTTCACTAATCACTAGCCTCCAGCAGCAACTTAAAGATTCTTTTCATATGAAAGATCTTGGTACTCTTACTTATTTTTTGGGCTTGAAAGTTCATAATGTTGCTTTGGGTGTGTTTCTAAACCAAAACAAATATACTCAGGATCTGATTTCTTTGGCTGGTCTTCAAGATTCATCCTCCGTAGATACTCCATTGGAATTGAATATGAAGTATCATCGTGAGAAAGACGATCTTCTTCCTGATCCAACTATATTTCGACAATTAGTTGGGAGTCTAAATTATCTTACTATTACTCGGCCTGATATCTCTATTGTAGTTCAACAAGTTAGTCAATTTATGTAAGCTCCCCATCATCTCCACTTGGTGGCTGTTCGTCGCATCATTTGGTGTCTTCTAGGAACATCTACTCGTGGATTGTTCTTTCCAAGTGGTTCTCCTATTCGTCTTAATGCTTTTAGTGATTCTGATTGGGCGGGATGTCCTGATACTCGTCGTTCAGTCTCTGGTTGGTGCATGTTTCTTGGAGAGTCATTGATATCTTAGAAGAGTAAAAAAGCAAGATCGTGTGTCAAAATCTTCAACAGAGGCTGAATATCGATCCATGTCTACTGCTTGCTCTGAGGTTGTATGGCTTCGTGGATTACTTGCTGAGATTGGATTTCCTCAATCTCATCCTACTCCTCTCCACGCTGACAATACAAGTGTTATGCTACTAATCCAGTTTTTCATGAGAGGACCAAACACATCAAAGTGAATTGTCATTATATAAGAGAAGTTGTGGATAAAGGAGTCCTTATTCTTCCACATGTGTCCAGTGATATTCAAATAGCTGATGTGTTTACAAAAACCATGGCACGGCAACGCCATCAGTTTCTAGTAGGCAAATTGATGCTTCTTGATCCACTAGCATCAATTTGAGGGGGATGTTAGCATGATGAACAACTAAATAATTGTATATATTAATGTAATTATATAGTGATATAAATTAGCATGATCATATACATTTGTTGTAGAATCAAACGAATAAATATTGTGATAGAATAGCTGATTTGGAGGGATAGCAAGGCAGATTTAGAGGGATTGAATAGCAGATTTATAGAGATAGAATACCTGATCTTTAGGGATAGGAATGGCGGATCTTTAGGGGTGTGTAATATTTATTTTTCTCTAGATAATGGAAAGACTCTCACTTTGAGGGGCATTCAGCAGAAAATTGACCAAAAGTACTCCAAGTCAATTTGAAATCCTCCGTGAATTAAGTATTGATAGAGTTGACAGTGAAATGCCATTGTTGAACTTGTGCAGCAACTTGACATCTCTCATAGAGCTTAGTGTCTATGATGTGAAAGAGCTCACTTGTTTTCCAGATGAGATGCTATGCAACAACGTTTCTCTTCAAAACCTAACGGTCGCAGGCTGTAGAGAGTTTCGTGAATTGCCACAAAGCTTGTACAATCTCCATTCTCTTAAGAGATTAGTGATTGACAGCTGCACCAATTTCAATTCTTTTCCTGTTCCCAGTGGAGAGAATTATTTGACTTCCCTCCAAAGTCTTCAGTTATGGAATTGTAATGGATTGAACAGTTGTCCAAGTGGAATGCTAGAGCATTGTCGGTCTCTCCAATCTTTGGTGGTTTTCTGCTGTCACAACTTACTCTCCTTTCCTTTACACGTGTGGGAAATGCCTTCACTTACATATTTGGGTTTATCAGATTGTCCCAAATTGATTAGTGTACCCGCAGGGGACTTCACCGTCTTACCGGGTTAACGGTATTGTGTATTGGTCCTTTCTCAGAGATGGTGGATTTTGAGGCATTCCAATTGGTTTTTAATGGCATTCAGCAGCTGTTGTCCCTTTGCTATCTGATGGTGTGCGGACTGGGCACTGGGATTCTCTGCCCTAACTGATATGGAAATACGTGATTTCGGAATTGAGGCTCTTCCTCATAGTATTTGCAATCTGACTTCTCTTGAAAGATTACAACTATGGAGATGCGAACGGCTACAACATGTGGACTTCTCAGATGCCATGCCCAAATTACAGTATGTGGAGATCTGTGATTGTCCATTGTTAGAGTCTCTGTCGGATGGGCACAGCAACCTTGTTTCTTTGAAAAAGTTAAGTTTATGGAACTGCGAAAAATTAGAGCATTTGCCATACAGAGATGCCATGCGATACCTCACGAAATTACAGTGCCTGAAAATTGAATGCTGCCCAAAGTTAGAAGAAAGTTGCAACAATCGGAGTGGCCCAAACTCCCAGTGGTCCAACATTTCCTATTTTCCAAAAGTTAAAGTAGGTGGAAGCATAATTCAGGACTTGCGTAAGTCGCATCTTTTTTTTTTTGGCAATTAAAAGGAATTTTCATTACCAAATTGCTATTCTTGTACAATATCAAAAACTACTCTGGCATGACAGCAAAGCAGTAAACAAAAAACTGTCTCCTATTACATCTAAACACCATAAAAGTTCAGCCCGTCCAGTCTTTTTGTAATTTTTGGTTAACGGAGTCCTCTGACAAACACCTCTTGTATGATTCTCCTTGTGATTGACAAGGATGTACTGCTCTTGGCTTGAAAAATTCTCTGATTTCTTTCTATCCAAACATGGTACACATCTTGTATATGGCTGCTAAAGCTCCTTTACCCTTGGCATTTGTGCATGCCCATTCAAGTTCTTCTTGCCACGACATAGCTTGTCTTGAAGCACCTATTCACTCCAGTAAACTAGACCAAATATCTGTACTGTAAGGACATTCAAAAAATAAGTGGTCAGTTTTTTCCGTTCCTGCATCACAAAGGACACGTTGTTGTTCATCCATGATTCCCCATTTCATCAGTCTGTCTTTAGTATGTAGTCTCCTCAAAGCTGCAAGTCTGAATATGAAAGTTCATTTTGGTGATCCTTGATTGTTACATATGAATCTGCTCCATTGGACTTTCTGATATGTACCCCTCATTGCCACATAGGAAACTCTAGCATAGAACTAAGGTCATCTTCTGTTATCCCCGCTTCCTGAATATATCTTTATCTTCATTATCTTTTGTACCACCCATGAGGCTTGTGATGGGTTGCAACTCCACACAGGATTGTTCTTACAACAAAGATTCCATAAGAGTTTACAAACAGCAGCTCTGTTCCAAATTGTGATATCAGTTATATTCATCCCACCAGCAGTTCTTGGAAGACAAACTTTATCCCATGCCAGCAAAGCTTTTTTTATCACATCCACCCCACCTGTCCATAAAAACCCTTTACAGGTAGATTCAATAAGCTTAATAACCTTTGTGGGCAGAACAAAGATCTGGGACCAGTATACTTGTATGGAGAATAACACTGCTTTACCTGCATAGGAGACGAACTTTGTAGTCCAACAAGTTATCCTACCTAGCATTTTAGTAATTAAGGGCTGACATTGGATGATAGATAACCTTTTGGTACTCAGGTTCTTGAAAAGAAGTTCTCTATGTAATTCACTATTATTTCCTGCAATTGTTGACATAAAAAATGCAAAATTATTAGTCAATTGCATCTTATCTATGCTTTCAGCATTCTGTTAGTTCACTTGTAACAAATTGTATTTTGTTCTTCTAATTCTTCTAGTAAGGTATCTCTATATTACTTTTAAGATATGATTTATTCATGAAAATTTATGTTTTTTTTTCCCCTTATAGGTTACTAGTTCAAAGGTCGTGCTAGAACGTAGTTGTGGTAAACCAAGTCAAAATCCATGAGCGGCAGACAATTCCTTAGGTAAATTTTCATTTAGACTTGTTAGAGGAATGCGTTTTTTTGCACTACTTTTTTCTCATAACATAATTTTTACTGTTCAAACAGGGTTGGTTATGTTCCACCACCACATTTGTTTTGTTCATGAGTTGCAGCTAAATTTTGATGCAGCTAGGAGGTTGGTTATGGACCAGTTTGAGGCGTATCTATCCATTAGGTTCAACGATTCTCTATTCTGCTTATTGAACCAACATTTCCATGTAAGCTTCTTCTAAAATTGCTTATCTCCCACATTCCTTGTTTCTTTTAGTGCTCACGTACCTATGTAAAGTTAGTCTGTTACAATGTATCTCAAATTATACAAACATTTTGTATCCTTCAATAAAGAATTTATCACTTAATCCTTGAATGGAAGTTGTTAAGTGGTATGGTTCTTGAATAAGATAACTACTCATTCTCTTCAAGTATAAACAAGTCTTTTATTGGCATAACATTAGCTCTTCATACCAGGTACATTACATTTTCTTTTGCGTACGAGGAGGTGAAGTGTAGAGAGGAAAAAAATGACCAAAATTTGACTTCTATTCAATTTGCATCAGTGGTGGTTTTGGAGACTCTGATTGTATGTCGTTTGAGATTTTAAAGTAAGTTAGTTCTAAATCTTAGTAAATTGAAAACTCTCAAGGAACAATTCCAAGTCTGATATATGGTAGAGGTCTAATAAATTTCTTAATAGTCACACTTCTCGTTACTTTCACTTCACTGGATACTTTCTCCGTTCATTAAAACTTTTGCGATTGAAGGACTTTAACAAAAAGAAAATTTCAAAAGACTGCTATGTCTTGAATCTTACAGCAAAGAGTGCCCTATTGACTCTTAAAATTTCAAAAGATAACTAGGCTTGTCTCACTAATAATTATAAGCAATTTGTGTTCTTGTATGCAAGTTTTAGAGTTAAATAAGAATGTGAACTGCCAGGAAATGAACTTACATTGATTATTTGCTGGTATTTGTTATTTGGCATGTGGTTGAACTCTGGATACAGTCTTTCCTGTCTTGTGGATATCAATAAATCTTCAAGATTTGTTTCCTCAAATTCTCACCGATGGAGTGGCTGCAGCGTCCAGTTCCATTTGGGAAGTAGCTGGTGGCAGAGGTAGGGGTTCGTGGGTTCGGACGAACCCAATAGCTTTTCCGTAGACCCTGTATTTGTACTAGAAAAATAAATAAATATATATGTATATTAACCTTGTGAACCCCTAATAAAATTTATTGATGGGAAGAGATTGTGGAAATGCTTTTCACGCTAGAGTTGTGGGTTCGAACCCCCTTCTCCCTTGTTTTAAAGAAAATTTAGAACCCCCAAACTCTTAATCCTGTCTCCGCCTCTAGCTGGTGGTGCCTTTAATTATTGTTGGGATATATTGCACAGAGAGTTGATGGCATTGAAATGCTGATACCATTCTTGCTTAATACTACAATAAGTGACTGCCTCACATTTCAGTTAGATTGACAATCATTAGCCACGAAGGGAAGAAAAGAGACACCGATCATATATGAAAAGACACTACAATAATCGGCAAGGCATGCATCTGTACGTCTGTAATTCCAATTCCCAGCCTGCATATTTTAAGTATTTCATGTTGCAAATTCATGTGCTGTGTCTTGGTAATGAAACACGACTCCTCACTAGATGAGAGATATCATCAACTTTGGTGAGCTTACTATTCAAGCATTTATAACTACGGGAAAAAGGAGTACTTACCATTCGGAGTTAAGGCAGTATGTATCATTATGTATCATTTTGATGACATTCATGCATTTAACTTTCTCCAATACCAACTGCAGTCTGCTGGTGTTATATATATGGTTCGAGAAATCATCATCACCTTTTCATATAACATCGTTGAGCTTCTTTTTGGAATTCAAAAGAGATGAACAAGAATGTATTGAAAAATGTGAACAAGGAGCCGCTTTGTAGCTATAACCAAATTCACTTTACATTATTAATTTATTGCTCAATTGTAAAGATAGGTTATGCAATGGCTCTAACCAAATTCATTTTACAGTACTTCTCTTATACTATATCCAGAGGTGAATTTAGGATTTCAAGAAGACGGGTGCACGGGCTGCTCTACCCCTTTAGGAAAAAGGCAATTACTTTAGGATTCCAAATTTGAGGGGCCTCATTTATTTTTGCAACAATAGATATAATTTTTTCATAAAAAAAATATTAAATACAATTTAAAAAAAATCGAGGCTCTTCCTCATAGACCTGACAACCTTACTTCTCTTGAAATATTTCATCTAGTGAGGTGCAAACGGCTGCAACATGTGGACTTCGCAGATGCCATGCCCAAATTATGGTATGTGGAGATCTATGATTGTCCATTGTTAGAAGCTCTGCCAGATGGTCTCGACAACCTTGTTTCTTTGCAAGAGTTAAGTTTACAGAACTGTGAAAAACTAGAGCATTTGCACTCCAGAGATGCCATGCGACGCCTCACTAAATTATAGAGCCTAAAAATTGAAGGGTGCCCAAAGTTTGAAGAAAGTTGCAACAATCGGAGTGGCCCAAACAGCCAGTGATCCAACATTTCCCATATTCCTAAAGTTAAAGTAGGTGGAAGCATAATTCAGGACTTGCGTAAGTCTTTGTTTCTCTTTCTGTGTCTGAGTCACATCTTAAAATCAAGTGTTTATAAACACTTTCTCAATATACCCGAACACTCCAACAGTACTTCAAAATTACACTAGTATCCCCTTAGAGTATAACTGAAATTTCAGAGACATATTTTAATTAAATTAAGGTCCTATTACCCTTGAACACATTTTATTTTTTGTAATTTTATACACCTTTTGGCTTACGTGGCACACTCCGTGCCTCCATGCAATTGAGACGCACGGGAGATTTTTGGATGCCACGTAAGCCAAAAAGGTGTACAAAATTTAAAAAAAAAATGGGTTCAGGGGGTAATAGGACCTTAGTTTAGTTATAAGAGTAAATTTTAGGTTTAACAAATATAAAAATCATATTTGTATGATATAGTTATAATTTGTATAATTGCGCTCCCTAACAAACTTTATGTTTGTGATGGAGCATCAGATTTGTATAAATCGCTAGTAGCTTCTCATTTGTATAAATCATTGGCAGCCTTTCGTTTGTATAAATTGCTGGCAGTCTCTCAATTCAATTTTAATGTTTGTATAGCTGCATAAAATTTAAATTTATATATAATTAAATCGAAATAAAACATTTGTATATCAAAACTCTCTCACTCGCTTTATACAACACAAATTATACATTGTAATTGTATAATCTGTGTTTGTATAAAGTGAGAAAGACAAAAGAAAACTGGTAGGGGAAGATCAGTATTTGTATAATTATAAGTGTATAGGACGAAAATATATGTATTTGTGTATATCGTTTTCTCTCTCTTTATACAAACACAAACACAATTTATACATTTGTGTTTGTATAAAGTGAGCGAGATTTGGGAGAGTGGCGAGCGAGATTCACTGGGGAGAGAGGCGAATGACAATTGTTTGCTACGGGTTACAATTAAATGAAACTGTGGTTATAACATTTAATTTGAATTAATAATTTGCTATTTTATACAATTTTCCCGAACACTTTTCAAATGAATTAGTCAAACATTATTTATTTTTACAAAACATTTTTCTAAAATTTATTTTTAAAATATATTTCTGAAAATAAGCCGTTTTTAACGGCCAAACACATAGTAAAAAGCAACTCTGTACTCACCAAATACGAACTGAGACCTACTTGCCATTCCACAAAATCCTTGTTGGTAAGACAAGTTTACTTCAAATGGTCGAGAGAGTTGAGAAAAGCTAGTACTTCGGAATAAGAGTTAGACAAGTCTTCATCGTCTTCGGTGTTGAGAAACTTCAAGCACTAAAAATATTTAACAAGACTCCTAAATACGCGTTGTTTTCCAATGTGAATACACTTTTCCCCTTTATTGCGAAAGTTCCAACGACCCTACAATTTCAAGAACGCTTCAGAACAAAGTAGCACAGAAAAAGAGAGGAGATTAGTTGGTGAAAAAAAAGAGAACTTTCTTCACAAATTACGACAACCCACTTAGTAAATCCACTTTATTTATCGACCCAGATAATCAATTGAGTGATTGATTGAAAATTAATGGAGGGGTTTGCTGAGGATCAGCGGTTGAAGGAGGAAGAACAGATGATTGAGGAGAGCAGTGACGATTGTACTTCGGAAGACGAAGGAACTGATGATTACCGGCGAGGAGGTTATCATGCCGTTCGTATCGGTGATACGTTTAAAGGGGGCCGATATGTTGTTCAGAGCAAGCTGGGTTGGGGCCATTTCTCTACTGTTTGGCTTGCTTGGGATACTCTCATGTCCGTACGTTTTCCGTCATACTCTTTTTCTTTTTTACTCAGCTTTTAGGTGCTGTCGATTTGTTTTCATCTGTTAAATGTTAGGGATTGTGGAATTGTGGATGAAATTATGAAGATCCAAATCGGAATTTTACCACTACATCCACTATTCAAACGTTGGATAGTAGTAATAGTTGTTGTTATGAGCTTTTGTGTTAATGGGTAGTAGCTGAATAAATCCTTTGAACTTTGATTACTTGTGATTTCGTAACATGTATTGTTTTTGATTGGGGTTCTATATCTTTCTCTTTAATCTATTAGTGTAATTTTGTCTGTTAAGTGCTCTGTCGAGTTAGATTTGGTTTACTCACCTAATTGTGCATAAGCATGATGAGAACTAGCAAAGTTCTTGTTAGACTACAGTTTGCATTTTTGACTTGCTAGTGACTGTTCGGTTATTGTTTTTATCATGGCGAGTGCCGAGTAGTAACATTTTTGTGTGTATTTCTTTGTCATAATGCAGCAATTTGTAGCATTGAAAGTACAAAAGAGTGCACAGCACTATACGGAGGCAGCATTGGATGAGATTACAATTCTAAAGCAGATTGCAGAAGGTGACCCTGAAGGGGGGAAAAGTGTAGTGAAGTTACTGGATCATTTTAAGCATTCAGGTCCAAACGGCCAACATGTGTGTATGGTTTTTGAGTATTTGGGTGACAATCTCTTGTCACTTATTAAGTATACTGGTTATCGAGGATTGCCTATTCACATGGTAAAAGAACTTTGTTTCCATGTTCTAGTGGGTTTGGATTATTTGCACAGACAGCTTTCTATCATACACACTGATCTGAAACCTGAGAACATGCTACTCTGTTCCACAATTGATCCATCTAAGGATCCCAGAAAATCAGGAGCTCCTCTTATTCTTCCTAGTAATATGGACAAGGCTTCACTGGAATCTGGTACTGTCAAGGGACGTGTAACATTCTATGCGAATTTAACTAATAACCAAAAGGTCAGAAGAAAGGCCAAAGAAACAGCTCAAGATTTTGCAGGGAAGACAGCTGTTGAGTCGTCTCAATCAAACACTGATTTGCCAAATGATCATCTTGTTGGTTCTGCTAACGTTGATAGAGTGTCCAACTCTGATGCTGCAACAGCCAGTGGGAAAGAAAGTGTGGGTCCTAAGAAATGCAGTGGTTCTAGAAGGAGGAAGACATTGGAGTCTGTGGACCTAAAGTGCAAATTGGTTGATTTTGGGAATGCTTGTTGGACATACAAACAGTTCACAGATAATATACAGACGAGGCAGTATAGGTGCCCTGAAGTTATCCTTGGATCTAAATATTCAACCTCAGCAGATCTTTGGTCCTTTGCTTGCATCTGTTTTGAGCTTGCAACTGGTGATGTATTGTTTGATCCTCATAGTGGTGACAACTTCGATAGAGACGAGGTATGAGATTATGAATGCACTACTTCCCCCATAGTTACTAGTATGTATTTTCATTTTTTGATTTTGTCCCAATATGTTTCAAGGAAGGACTCTGTATTGACCTGATGCCTGGTCATTTTATATTTAAATTACAATAACCACATTGATATGAAGTTAAATGAGAAAAGGCGGGGTGGAGCTAGATTTCGTTTGTTCTTTATTAACTATTTAATTATGAAGTTTCTAAAATTAAAAAAAAATAAAAATTTGACAAGGATATACTAGTAGTTTAGTTTAGAGATACTTGTTGCTTGTTGTTCATCTGGTTTCTTCCAGAAGCATGTTTATTATATTTGAAGACATGGGAGATTAACCATCTTATGGCTAAAAATGGATTAAAAGACTGTTCACTTAGTTTATAGGCACTGCCCGTACATAATTTTTTAATCCTTCTTGTTGAAGATAATTTGCTATGGACTGATACATATTCAATCTTATGTGTCTTTTTGATTTGGATAAGGTATAGAGTACTTTCAAGAGCTTTACGTATTTGAGTAACATTCCATAATGCATTAGGTATTTGCACAAGCCAGTAGTTATTTGTATGAAAAAAGTGGTCTAAATGCATTTTTCTTGCTTCTTTGTGTGATGATGTCCTGTTGACTTTTGCTCTTCTATTGTCCAATATGTCAAACATTTACGCTCTAAGTCACGTCAACTCAGCAGTTCAAGTGTTGAAAGTTGAACGGGATGATTAATATGCTCTAAGAAAATCTGATGGTAGTGTTTTTATTATTAGAACAAGATAAATCTTTGTTCCAATAGCTGCTGCTTTTGTAGAAGTGGGGAGGGAATTATATTTGCTGGGTTCAACAGTTAGCTAGAGTCTTCTTTTTGTCTGTGCTTTACAATACCACTTGAAGCCTTCCAGAGTTCTAGCAGTTATACCGTGATCTTATTGCACCCATTATCGTTATTCTGGAATTTAGTATATAGACCGGCCAGTTTTTCTTTGCAGAAATCCACATCAAGCTCAAATTACAGACCATATAATCTTTTGGATATTCGATTTTTTGGGTAACAAAATTGACAAAAGAAGAGCAAAATATAGAGAAATTATGTCTTTGCTATTCATTTGAATGGTTACATATAAAATCTCGTTGACAAAAAGTACATGATTTCATGAGCTATAATCGAAGTTATGCTTTTACTTTTTTTCCGCACTACTTAGAGTGTCTCCCCTCTTTTGACTTGTCTGATCTATGTTTTTTCAAAATGTGGATAATCATCACTGTTGTTTCATCTCTCTCTTACACTGTCTTTAATTGGACTTTTATTTGAAATATAGCGAGTAAAGAGAAGCTTGATATTATTGGATTCAACTTTTCATCAATGTTGAGATAATTCAATAAAACTTGAGGCTATGTGTCTTCTTCAGTCATAGAAGAGCGAAGTTGTATGGATTCTAGCTGATATCGGTCATAACAATGTTGTATAAGAACTTAAGAGAGTGGTGATGAACAAAAGATTTTTAAAGAAGATTTGATAAAGTAAGTATTGTTAATGGGTGAGTGTAGGCAGCTTTTTCCTATCCTGGATTCTGGAGAATAGATGTTTCAATTTTGGGGCGAATGTCTTTCAGTGCAAAAGGTTAAGTGCACATGCTGTGTTTTCATATTTTGTGATTTTAAATAATACTCAAATTTTTCAAAGAGGAAAGGCGAGTTCGACAAATAGACCAACTTATCTCTTAACTTGCTTGAAAAATAGACTATCTTATCTCTTAATGGAGTGTGTCTTCAAATTGCAAGACATGGGATCAAAATATAACTTGACCAACTGCATAGATGATCTTTATTTGTATCGACTCATAACTTGATCCTTTTTTATGATGAATTTCCAGTTTCTTTCTGATATAAACTCGTGGTTTTTTTTTTTTTTGTTGTTGTCGTTTGCAAAAAAATGTTATTGTGATTTAATACTTGATATAACACTGAGCATAGCCAACCTATATATACTGAAAACTTTCATGGGTTTGACAGGATCACCTAGCACTAATGATGGAGCTTCTAGGAACAATGCCTCGAAAAGTAAGAGAAAGCACCTTTAACCACTTCAAAGTTCTTACACTTGTATGCAGCAGCCATTTTATGAACATGTTATGTCCTTTCCAGATTGCCTTGGGTGGCCGCTATTCACGTGAGTTCTTCAATAGACATGGTGACTTAAGGCACATCAGACGGTTACGCTTTTGGCCATTAGATAAGGTCCTCGTAGAGAAATACGAATTCAGCGAGCAAGATGCAAAGAACATGGCTGATTTCCTGATCCCAATACTTGATTTTGATCCGGAGAAACGGCCAACTGCAGCTCAGTGTCTTCTTCATCCATGGATCAACACAGGTCCCAACAATTTGGAACCTCGTGTGCCTGATGCACGATCTAAAGCCGCTGATACTGTAAACTCCGAGCAAATTAAGAGAGACAAGGAAAAGAAAGAGGCAATGGAGGTGAGAATGGGGAATATGGCTATTGTCTAGGACTATAAAATTGTCAAAGTTTGTTAGTCAAATTGTGATATTTCCGTAGGAGCTTTAACCAGTTCATTTTCACTAAGAAATCTAGTATATATAGTACTGGTATATTCTTATGTTGTGTCTTAAGTCATTAAGCCCATGTATAGTTGAGGCATTATGTCACCATATATTACCTGAAAAATCTTGACAAGTTCGTGTAAATTATATTATTCCTTTAATATGATTATTGTATTACTTGAGCCGATGGTTTATCAGAAACAACTTCTCTACCTTCACAATGTAGGGTTAATTAAGACTGTGTACATGCCATTCTCCCCAAACTCCACTTGTGTGACTATGGTATGTTGTTGTTGGAATAAGATTATTGAGCTTTATAAATTTAAGTCCACTTTATTTGCATTTTTTTGCTTTCACCAATCACTTTACTATGATTATTGAGCTAGTGTTCAACTCTAGCACAATCACAACAATGACATACCCAGTATAGTCAACTTTATCACAATCAAGTGAGCCAGTGTTCAACTCAGACACGATCAACAATGATAACATACCCAGTATAGTCTTACAAGTAAAGTCTGAGGAAGAGTGGGGTGTATGCGGACTTTAATTTAGTAAATGATCTACATGTGCAGGATGCCCAAGATCTGTAGATAAGGCAACAAAGAGAATTTCTAGAATGCAATGAAGTTGTTATTAAATAATATAGAAAGATTTAATTTAAAATAATTGGGAAATAATATAATATTTCTTTCGTTCCATTTTTCGTGTCATGATTTATATTTCGAAAGTTAAATATTTTATAACTCACAATAATAATTTAAAATATTTTAAAAACATGAAAAAAACACGATAATTTTTTTTCCTTTGATGAAGAAGTATACAAGATGATAACTAATTTTATATATTCAATAAAAAGATAACCATCTAAAAAAAAAAAAAATAGATTGAACAACTTTTAATATTATATAATTTCTTTTGCATGGAGATTGTAAATAAAATGGAAATAAAGACGCATGGCATGAAACGTACGTCATGGTCTATTTGAATCCCCATAATATGGCCGCTTCCTTCGCTTTCATTTTACCCACAAAAAGTCAAATAGTAGGTTGGCGTATCGGACTAATAATTATGCTTAATGATTTGATTTACAAATTATTAAAATTTAAATATTCTAACTAGTTAACCAACTGATAAGATAATATAAATTGATTAACAATACGGTTGAAGGTCTTTCAAAAATAATTTTTCTACTTTCATGAAATAGTGATAAAGTTGTGTATATTTCATCCCCATCAGATCTCTGAGATTTAACTGGATATATTGTTACTGTAATATGTAGTATATCTTTTAACAAATTAAAATCACTGATTTTTTAATGTTATTATATTATACTCATGAAGTATATAGCATATAGTATGGCTATAGCATGGTTGAACTAACTTTTTGCTCTTTAAATGAGATAGTGTGATCATTAAAGTCTAAAGATCTCAACATGCATTGCTAGTATGTATTTGGTATTGAGTGCCAATTTTATTTGAGGATGAAATAATATGAACATTTCACGTAATATCTTTTTTTTGACATATTTTGACATTTCACATGATAGTTGATTTCATGTCACTTTCACATTTCTATATTTGGTATTTTTAAAGTACATTTTGCAATAATAACAATAATAATAATAACAATAAGAACAATAACAACAACAACAACAACAACAACAACAACAACAACAACAACAACAACAACAACAACAACAACAACAACAACAACAACAATAATAATAATAACAACAATAACAATAACAATAACAATAACAATAACAACAACAACAACAACAACAATAATAATAATAATAATAACAACAACAACAATAACAACAACAACAACAACAACAACAATAATAATAATAATATTATTAATAATAATAACAATGACAATAACAATAATAATAATAATAATAATAATAATCACCACATATTAATTCTTTTTATGCTCAAATTTTAAAAAATTACTTATTTCAAAAAGTATTTTATTCTTGGTCAATATTTTAAAGAATAGCAATCTATTATTTATGTTTGACATATTAGTTTAAATATTACTTCAGTATTTTGTGCTCGGTCAATATTCAGTTTTTTCCCTTTTTTTAGCATCTTAAGAAAACAACATTTGTTGTGGTCGCTTCTCAGAAACACTTATTTTTTCCCTACAAACTTGGCCAAACACCTTGAATTTTCTAAAACAGGTCCATCCCCCCTTTTTTTTTCATTTAAAACAAAAAACACTTGTAACTCTCCACACAAAATTTGACCAAAACTGTGACAAAAACAAGAAAAAATGGATTCTACTACTACTACTACTACTACTGATGATTCTTCTTCTTCTTTTTCTTGTTCTAGTGTTAGTAGTAGCAAAGTTTTGTGGTTAATAGCAATTCCATTGATTTTAGTTTCATTGTATTTTGGCTTAAAAAGTTCAACAAGTTATGTTTATTCCAAGAATGATGAGAATATTAATCCTCCAACTGTTCAATTAGAAGAAAAGTTGATAAGCAATTTAGAGAAAGTTGAAGCTGGTCTTGTTAGAGTTAGAGTTGCTATAAAAGACGCTCAAAGTAAAAATCAAACATTTGATGATCCTGAGTATGTTCCTACTGGTCCAATTTATTGGAATCCCACTGCCTTTCACAGGTATGTTTAGTTAACTTTTTAAAGATTTGAACTTTTGAGTATATGTGACAGTCAATTTGATTGATGCTACTAAAAAGTCACTATTTTCCCACTGAAAATTGTTCGGTGGTTATCAACATAGATATTTAGATTGAATCAGTGGGAAAAAGAAAAACTAGTA
The DNA here is from genome assembly GCA_035578085.1 of Solanum pinnatisectum. NCBI lineage: Eukaryota > Viridiplantae > Streptophyta > Magnoliopsida > Solanales > Solanaceae > Solanum > Solanum pinnatisectum. Next base: position 38,139,912 of record CM069085.1, on the reverse strand, counting down.
ATCTTTTGATACAAAAACATCTAGGAAGTTTCCCATTTTTTCAATGAGAATCTGTTTTCCAACATTCATTTTCCTAGTGAGCTGGTTCGGTAGGAAATGAGTGGGAAAATAATGGTCTTTAACACAAATTTTCTACTAATTTGTGATGGAAAAAACTTTTGTTTCTGGTAGTGTGATCTTTGAAACTAAATTTGATTAAATCATCAATATTTTTAAAAATTAAATTTTAGAAAACTATACGAATAGTACTATAGGTAAGGATTTTCCTCATGTCAATATGATGAAAAACTAGAAGTTCACGTTGTTTGAATCTTGAGAAGTGAAAACCAAAGATTGTCACATAAATTAGATGGAGGGAGTAGAATGAACTGAAACAAAACATTGTATTGAGCTTTTGACAGTGGAATTAAAGATTCTTTACTTGAGGTATTGCAGAAGCTACATGGAAATGGAGAAACATTTCAAGATTTACGTATACGAGGAAGGTGAGCCCCCTGTATTTCACTATAGTGCTAGTGAAGGAATCCTGGGAATTGAAGGAATTCTGATTCATCACATAGAGATTAGTAAGTTTCGGACGAATGATCCTGAGAAAGCACACGTTTACTTCCTCCCGTTCAGTGTCTTATCAATTGTCAGCTATGTTTATGTTGTCGATTCTCGGTCATGGGGTCCTATGCAGAATACAGCAGCAGATTACATTGATGGTATATCAAGAAAATACCCTTATTGGAACAGAAGCCTTGGAGCTGATCACTTCATGCTTGCTTGCCATGATTGGGTAAGTAACACAACTTTTCATCAGACAGATTCAAAATTTAAACTTGATGTGTTCAATCTTTAAGTTCTTATCATTGATACTGTAGCACATTATACTTTTGAAATCTGTCAAGAATTTAATATTTGTTGAAATTTTTTGTAATTTTTCACATATATGTTAACGTCTGTCAAAAATAAACTGAAATGACTGTTAAAAGAATAGTGTAAATGGGCTAAGAATCAGGGCGGTTTGATTACTATAGGAGTCCATAAAGTTCAAATCCTGGATTCGCAACTCATGATATTTGTTATGCAAAATTTTGTTACAAGGTTGTTTTGTTTGATGTCTATGGGAGAGACACTTCTTTTCATGTAATTGTCATATTGCAGGCTCCTACGATTTCCTTTGCGGTTCCTTACTTGTATAAGAACTCGATACGAGTACTATGCAATGCAAATACCTCCGAAAGATTTGATCCTACCAAGGATGTATCCTTGCCAGAAATCTATCTCCCTCAAGGTAAAATGGACGGCTTAATTGGAGGTCCGTCTCCTTCTCATCGTTTTGTTTTAGTTTTCTACGCGGGAGGAATCCATGGCTACATTAGACAAGTGCTAATGGAGCAGTGGGGAAAGAACAATGATTCAGATGTGCAAATTCACGAGTACCTTCCGAAGAACATGTCGTACTATGGCATGATTAGAAAGAGCAAGTTCTGTATTTGCCCGAGTGGTTATGAAGTAGCTAGCCCAAGAATGGTTGAGGCACTTTACATGGGGTGTGTACCGGTTCTCTTGAAGGATCATTATGTAGCGCCTTTTAACGATGTTTTGAACTGGAAAAGTTTTGCTGTTCAAATGAATTCGACAGATATCCCTAATCTGAAGAAAATCTTGATGTCAATATCTCAAACTCAGTACATCAGAATGCAGAAAAGAGGCCTTCAAGTTAGAAGGCATTTCGAGGTAAATTTTCCTCCGAGAAGATACGATGTTTTTCATATGATTCTTCATTCCATTTGGCTTAGAAGGCTAAACATTCAAGTCCATGATACTAAGGATGGATGATTACTTCATGAGAAGTATACTGTATTATTTGGCTATATTGCTCGAATTCTACAAAAATATTGTCATACTCAGTGATAGATCCTTTAAATATAATGATGTGCAGAGGTATTTTTGGATGATTCGAGCAACAAAACTATTTGGTTTATGAAAGTTCGCGCATAATTCTGCATTTATGAGAATTTAATTCAGATGCAGATAATGTGAGAATCTAAATGAGTGTAGTGTCATTTTTGGAGAAGCCGAGCAACATAGTTGTTTTGGTTAAATGGAGTCGTTGCATAATTTCCGCATTTGTGAATTCCAAGATTTCTGGGAAGTTGGAGAAATTAGGCTACACATACCTTAGTTCAAAATTCAAATGCAGATGATATTGTAGTTCTGTATGCTAATTCTACTTCTACTCATTTGTTGTAGTAACTGTTTTTTTGTAATATGATTTATCATCATAGACGTAAACAGTCTCTCCACCTCACAAAGGTAGGGCGTACATCTCACCCTCCCAAACGTACACCTCTTGTGGGATTACAGTCTCTTTTTTGTGTTTACAACAAATAATTTTGAACTTACTTTTCTTTGATTCAATGATATGAAGAGACAAGAGTGTAGTGTGGAAACTCAAAAATATATATATTACTAATAATCTTTCTGCTGATTATTATGTAACATACAATAGATGAAATCTTGGAAAACACATATGATGAAGTAACCTTCAAATAGTTTTTAACTACTTTACCACAAAGACTTACTAGTAATATATAAGCTTAAACTTGAATGAACTAAACTTTTTTGCAACCATACAACACTTAAGAGATGAGATCAAAGCCCTGCTCCAGTAGACTTTGAGCTAATTTCTCATTAGCTGCTTCAGAAGGATGGAATCCGTCCCAGAAGACGTAATCTGTCGCATTAGAGCACGTCCCTATGGACCTTACATTGCAAAGGAACGACGTTTCTAGTGTACCAGTTCCACAACAAGCCCTCCTTGATTCGAAGAATCCTGCAGGGAATTAACACATGCAGATTGTCAACGTAAAATGTGATACATTCTGTTGAAGTATGTGACCATCTCATCTAAAAGCGGACCTCTGCCTGCTCTGATACCATGTTGACCTGTGTGACCATCTCATCTAAAAGCTTAAACTATTAGAGAGAGCACACTTTTAATAGTTAATCATATTCTCAACACATTTTCCTTTTTAATACTGAACAACGCGACAGTATATTTGATCAATATAGTCGAGATGAAAAAAGAAAATGTGTTTGAGGAAATTACCACTATCTGTAGGTTTAGTGATCATATCTAAGAGAGGCTGATAGATGTCGAAGACGACAAGTTTGAGGCCTGGAAGTCTGCTCTTCAAATTTTCCGATGTCCGGTTCAGCTTAGCGTTGAAGAAAACAGCATCTTGGTTCAATCTTGCAACACATTGATTGCTTCCTCTACCAAACAAAGTAATTGCTGCTGGTAAACAACCTGTTGGTGGCAGAGTTGTTACTCCAATCTTCCTTGCTCCCATACCATAAAGGCTCTATGTTTCATACATTGTTGTTGATGTTAATATCGATTGTATTTCAATCGAAATTGAAATAGAACATGTGTTAGTTTCAGTATGATCTGATTATGCTTATGAGCATTTTCTATAGATAAGTGGTGCCTACAAATTTCATGTCCAGTGCACCAATATGTGTCGAAAACATAAGACCAGAAGTCTCGAGAATGTTTCATAGAGCCCCAAAAAACCATATTTTGACTGAGCTTCCACAATATCAATTCTACTTGAACTGTTAGATAATCATAGTCGATAACAACATCTCACTACTACAAAATCGTACTTGAGATTTAATTTTAACCTCATACGTCTCCTCAGAGATCACGAATAAATTAGTAGACACGAGAAGAGGAGAGGGAAAAAAAGACCTGAATGAATGTAGTATAAGACTGCATAAGGATATCGGAAAATCGATCAGGTGAGTAGATCCTGTTGAGCATTGGATTAACATAGTAATTCTGAATAAAATCACTGCTTCCTGCACTTAATAGATGGATTCCTCCTGAGATTATGTTATTAGCTTGTGTTCTTCCTACTAAATTCACTACTTTTCCTTGCCATTCCCTGTAATATTGTAGCTGTTGTGCCAATGTAAGTGCACGCTGCAAATTAAACAACATACACCATTCAGAATTTCATTCAGGTTTATTCACATATGGCCACTCAAGCTTATCACAAGTTTGGGGTTCGAGTCCTTTAAGTAGAAAAAGAAGTATAAAGTGGCACAAATCCAAATTACTTGAGATTCCAAAGTGGATACCGAACAGAATTAATGAAAGATAAACCAAAAAAAACATTTAATGATTTCATTTTATTTTTATAGGGAAAATGCTCAAATATGCTATTAAACTTTGAGAAAATTAAAGATCGGCGCAGCGATGTGATCCGTTAAAAGTTTGACTCATCTATGCCATTTCTGTTTGAGAAAAGACTCATTCGAATTCAGGCCGTTATTTGTTAACTAAAATGGCATAGATGAGCCGAACTTTTAACGGATGACATAAATGAGCCTTTTCTCAAAGTTTGATGACATTTTTGAGTCTTTTTCCTTTTAAAAAAATGATTTAATTAATGACGAGTCCGAATCAACCACATGCAAAAAAATAGTTTTGCAAAACCGGAACTGTTTTCAGCTAACAAAAAATGGCATGGATGAATCTTTTGTCAAACAGAAATGACATAGATAAGCCAAACTTTTAACGAATAGCATAGATAAGCATTTTCTCAAAATTCAATGACATATCTGAGACTTTTCCCTATTTTATAAAAAAAAACGTTTATCCGGTGCCAAAATTTTGATATTTTGGTCATATATATACTTTGAGCAATAAAAAAAGGTAGCTCGGTGCAAAAAAATATTTCGTTCACAGCTAAAGAAATGATATAGACAGTCTACCCTGACTCAAATGTAATATTGATTCTAACTGTCTAAAATTACTCCAAAAATCATTTTTGTCACTTTACTAGTTATAGTGATTACAATATACTAATTATTATAATATAACAAAAAAATAATTTGATAATTTTATATTATAATAGCTAAAGCCTAAAGTTATGAAATTAACACAAAATTAAAAGGGAGAATAAAGAAATTACTAACATAAAGTTGAGGAGTCCTTTCATAATAACCAGAAGCAGCAGAAGCAAAGTTGACACCAGTCAGTATATTTCTTCCTCTTGCCTCTGGGCTAAGGTAAGCTGGTGGATATGTAGTGAACCCAAGATATTCAGCTGTCCATAATTAACACATGCAAACTATGAGACTTTAGATACAATATTTTCGACGCAAAGCATAAATATACATAAAAAAAATATTAAATTTTGACTCAAACTCTTCACTATCAATGTTGCACCCGTGTCAGATTCTTTAGAAACACATAACTTCTGAAGAATCTGACACGCACCTGTTGACATTTTTAAAGTGTCCGCACAAAATAGCCTACAACTACAAGCTCATAAAATTTTGAAGGTAAATTAATAAAATTTTAAATTTTGAATCCGACTCTGATGTTTACCAGTGAAGTCAGTAGCAAGCTTTCCATTGCAGAATCTTCCAGTAGGTCTATGAGTAACAAAATCTCTTCCATAAGGAAGAAAATTAGCCTTGATAAGAGTAGTTAAATTGTTATTATTTCCAACATCAACTACAGAGTCACCAAATATGTTTAATGCTGGAACTAGAGGATCTCCATTTGCCACATAAAAAAACACAACAACAAAAAATACAATATATTTTAAGAACCTCATTTTTTTTTTTTCAATTGAAATTGTGCTTTTTTTTTTCTTCTCTGTTTTTTGGTGGGGAGTGTTGGAGAATTTAAAGGTCAAAAGTGAAATAACTGATGGATAGAAAGTTGATTGTTTTCATGTGAGTATGGGGGCATGTTTGGCACCTCCTAATATTGGTATGTTGGCATTATTAGGCAAATATATTCGCTCTGTTTTATATTACTTGTTTTATATTACTTGAGTCATGTTCAGGGGCGGAGCTAGAGTGTTATTAGGGGGTTCGGCCCATTATGTATTCTTCTTAGTTCCTCCTCGGCTCTCCCTTTTCTCTTTTATTTTTTATTTGTCTTTACATTGTTTAACAATTTATTCAAAATTCTTATTTATAATCTTTGATTTTAGGGCTGTTTCACATATTAATAATTGATTTTAATAATTAAATTATTGTTTGCTTCCCAAAACTTCAACTTTCAACGCGAGAGAGGCTCAAACGTGAAGCAAGTAATACATACCTTTGCTTTAGGTCCCAAAAATATTAATGGTGAATTTAATAGTTTTAATTTTATTTAAAATAATATTGAGATTATAGAAAAAATGTTCAAAATAACACTTATCTACCTTTTACGGAATAATATTTTAGAGCTTTGAATTAAATAACTTAAATTTTTATATTAACAAATGAAGTATTTGAAAGTGTACCTAATGATACATCATTTACCGTTTTCAAAATATAACAACTTGTCGAGTGCAATTATAATGATAGTGGTTATATGTTTGTAATTTAACGGTTGTTCTGTTAGATTAATATGTTATTCTATTTTAAAATTTCGAACCCACAAACATCAAATTCTGGCTCCGCCTCTGGTCATGTTGGCCTGGTGATCAAAGGTAGAGGGGTTCATTCAAACCCTCTTCGATGTAAAATTACACTATTTATGCATGATTAAAATTATTTTTATGTATATATAGTAAATGTTGAATCTTATTCGGCTAGTTTATGTGTTTACTTTTACATATTTTGAACCTCTTAATGAAAATTTTGGTTTTGACATTGCTGGTGATGCTCTAAGAATGTTTTAAGTATAGGTGTAGTTTACTAAACTAGTCTTATTAATGATGTTTTGGACCTATAAATTTGACTACTATATTATATTATGTAGTTATTTAATATTAAGATAAAAAAAATCCTTTTGGCCAAAATTTGGCCAGAATGGTAAAATAACATATTTCACACTATTTTATTTTATCTTTTTGAATATTTTTACCCTTTTAACTTTAAGACCTTTTAATTAAAAAATAGAAAAAATATCAGTTTATTTTAAAATAAAAAGAATATTATAGACTTTTTTAATTTTCTGACTAAATTCTGACCATTTAGCATGACCCATATTAAAAATAGTATGAAATAAAAAAGATGACAAATCTGTCTTGATTTGCTAAAATTAATTAAGTAAAATTAATTATTTATTTTTAGTATATGGACCAACCAAAATGAAACGAAAACAAATTGTTAAAAAGCTTTGTTTCATTTTTGTCCTTTATTATGAGTTTGTTTAGAAGTATGACGATTTATTTATATTTTTAATAAAGGCCTTAGATAAAGATACTTTTTTTTTTGTGAAGAAAACTGAAAGCAAAATTTGCGTGACACAGCGCAAAAATTTTGTTTACAAACATATGACCTATTTACACTAGAAAAAAGTTTTTTGGCGGCTCAAATTTTGTTAGTTATAACTTTTATGAGTAGTGGCGGCGGGTGGGATTATTTTATTTTTAATTAAAAATTTCAGATTTAGGTCTTGAGTATGAAGAAAATTATTTTGGTGCGTCACCTCAATAGAGGCGTAGCTAGAGGGGGTTTTGTGGGTTCACGTGAATCCATGCCCCCCTCTCTAGATTATATATAGTAGTGTTACATTTTAAAAAATATATATAAATATAGAGCTGTGAACCCACATTAAAAGTAGCATATAATAATACGATGAGCATTGAGTGCACCTCTTTAAGCATAAATAGAAATTTAAATCTTATATTTATCTTATTTTTGTTAGTAACACTCCACAAGTGGTTATCAGTAACACTTTTAGCGTTTCAATCAATTTTTCTTTTGTTATTTTTCTTTAAACTTTCAAAATCTAAGTGTGTAACATTGGAAATTCCTAAAAAAAAAATTAGCACGGTAAATTTTTATCATTAAATTAAATGTGTATATTAAAATTTAACACTAATAGTATTATATATGTTGGACCTATAATTTTTAAAATTTAACAGTTCAATATTAAGAACGTAAATGTTAAATCAATCAAATTTATATCTTAGATGCATCTTTTTGTAATAGTACACCCATCCTTCTGAAATCTTGTAGTATACGATTCAATATTAAAATCTTGTAGTATACGATTCAATATTAAACGAAGCTCTAATATGAACTGTACATAGTGAAACTACTTGGAATTTCAACCATAAAAAAAAAAAAAAAAAAACTATTTGGAATAAATTTATGTAAAAGAACTTAAATTTGACACACAAATACAAAATGGTAGCAATAAATACTAGAGAAATTCGAGGTAAAAGATAGATATTTGGTCAATTCATGATAGTATATATCAAGGGGGTGGAGATTCGAATTATTATTATTATTTTTTAAAATGTTGATTTTTAATGTTTATCGTAGAAACATATTATAATATTTGTATTATTATATAAGTCATTTTGAGCAAAATATATCATAAAATTAGTTATGGTATTAATCATTAATACTTGCATAATAAATTGTTTATATTACATTTTGTGCACTGAATTGTCTTTTATTTTGTATATCAGATTAATAGAAATGAAATTTTGAAACAATAATAATGTTATCTTGTGTAACCTATATATCATAAATTTAAATTGTGCAGTTGATCATTAATACTTGAACTAGAGTAAACTGTATGCTTGTATTAATACACTCACAAAATAAATACAAATTGTGCAATCGATCACTAAGCACCTTTATTTTATTACTAATTTTTTCATTTTATATTATTTGACTTCGACTAATCCGACACACTCTTCAAAAAATTTAAATAGCAATATATTTTGTTAAGCTAATAATCATTTTCTGTACACTACACACCTTTATTTTGTTAATTTTTTTTTTCGTTTTGTATTACTTGATCATATTAGTATGACACATTCTTTAGAAATATATATTATTAAACTAGTCATATTCCGTACACTATATGACTTTATTCTATTACTCCCTCCTCCGTTTCACAAAAAGTGACCTGGTTTGACTTGGTACGAAATTTTAGAAAATAAAAAAGACTTTTGAATCTTGTGGTCCTAAATTAAAGTTATATCGTACTAAATTGTCCTTCAATCTTGTGGTTTTAAACATGTCACGTGGAATGTTGCAATCAAAATGTTACCAAAAAAGGAAAGAGGTCATTCTTTTTTAAACAGATTAAAAAGGAAAGAGGTCATTCTTTTTTAAACAGATTAAAAAGGAAAGAAGATCATTCTTTTTTAAACGAAGAAAGTACTATTTTTTTTTTTCAATTTTATATTATTTAATTCATGTTGAACTGATATACTCTTCAAGAAAAATTAGTTAGAAATATATTTTGTTGAACTAATCATCTTATGTACTTAAGCATTTATGAAGTCAATTGCATTAAATTGGGAAGAGTACCCCACAGCTACCTAGAAGCTGAGTATTCATGAATCCCAAAGTCCAAATGTATCATCACTTTCTTCTTTATTGCTACTGCAAATCTTCATCAGTCTTCAATTCTGCTACCATTAATGTGTACGACTTGACACTTACTATATATACTATACTATCTAGTTTTATTTGTTTTACTTTTTTTAAAAAAATTCTCTTGGAAAAGAATGTTTCCTTCTTTTTTTAACGTAATATATAAATATATCTTCGAATTTTTCAATTAATATTTATGTTCTTTAATTTTTTACGTATATAAGTAGATATTTAAATTTGTATAAAGTTAAAAAATGTTTCTCACACCAATTTACTCACAAAAAGCTCAAAACTAACAACCACGTACGATTTATAGTAATGGCAAAAACACAACTTTTTTTTTCACTTTTAAAACAAAAATAATTTTTTGAAATACTGGTACGTAATTTTCATAGTCAATCACCCTCTTAAGATCGCGACGTTTAAACATCTTCTTTAAATTCAGACAAACAAATTAAAATTCATACTAATGCTTCAACTACTTACACCAAATTGGGGAGTAATAGGTCATCGAAATTGGGGAGTATATGGGGCAATATTGTTTGGAAACATTCAGTATACATGGACTTAGTTAATCGGATCTGTTTAAAGCACACAATTTATCCATCTGAAAGTGTTTGACAAATATGATATGTGGTCCGACTCAGACTATTCAAAGTGGAGACTCAGACTAGTAAACCTTTTAATATATTGATTTATCAATTATTTTTTTACTTTAAGAAAACATTAATATTTGCAGAAAAAAAAGAGAGTGCAAAATCTTTATTAAAAAAAATAAGGAAAGAGATTTTTTTTCAATAGTAAAAGTATTTTAGACCTTAAATTAAATTATTCAAATCTTTATATTATTAGATAAAAAAATTTATGCAACAAAATCTAAGGTAATGTATTACATACACATGACTAATTTATTACCTTAGAAATAACTCTTATAACACTCTTACTATCAGATTTTTATTTTAAACTTAAAAAGATATACCCTATAAAAAAATATTACACACTACATAGTAAGTACATTTGAAAAAAAATTGAGGTCTCTGACGGTAATTTTCTAAATGTTTCATGTGAAGCATTAACCTCAAAAAAAGAAAAATAACACAAAATTAATTAATAGAAAAACAATCACAACCTTATTTTTAGTTATTTGAGTGGTTGATTAAACATGTGTTTGATCCTAAATTTTGTAACAATATCAACCTTATTAATCAACCAATCATAACTAAAAATAAGGTTGAGATTGTTTTTCTGTTAATTAATTTAATGTTATTTTTTCTATACCGAGGTTAATGCTTCCCATAAATCTTTTAGAAAATTACGGTCATTAATTTGGAGAAAAACTTACTTAGGGCTAGTTATCATTTTCAAGCTTCTAAACACTTGATCAATGGTATGTTTTTCTCTCTAGTTCTCTCCGCTACTTGTTTACAACCACAAGCATGATTTTGTTTGGGATTAAGAATATTTTATTTTGTGTCTCAAGTTTTTTTTTTTTTAAAAAAAAGCAAATTTATACCACTAGATAGTGTGGTCTAGTGACTTTTAATTAATAATAAACATAAAAAATTCTCAATAGGAATAAGTACAAGTAAGGGAGGCTAGAACTTATCTTACCTATCCTAATGAGGTACCTAACCTCTACTACTTCCTTTTACAAATGTATGAACTAAAAAAAGATAGATTAACCTTCTAAAGTTTAATAATTTTTCTATATTAATCATGATAAAAATTAGTATTGTTTGATACAATTGATTCAGATAAGTATTTAACCTCCTCTTAAGTAATCATGAACACTATAAATATATATATATATATATATATATATATATATATATAAAAAGAAGCCTATATGTTGAACTTGAAAGTGACTTTGAATATTATACTCACTATGTACTTGTTATCATCTGCCAACATAGTTACTGGTTAGTGCCTCTACGCCTTAGACAAATAAGAAGAAATTACCTAGTAATTTTTAGAATAGAAATTCACTTGGAAATACTTAACAGGACACCTATATATGGAAAGACACAAAACCAGAGGCGGAGTATATATACAATGTCAAAATTGTATAGTAGATGTTGATTTTCTTAGGTTTATGTTGCTTTGACTCTTCCAATATGCCATGCGGTGCGTGTCGTATATATCCTCTAAAAGTAGTATATCTTTTCAAGATCCATCACAAGTGCGATAATATTTTTGAAGAGTCTAAACAACATAGTCTACGATAGCTATATTTGAAATCCCTTAGTGAAAATTTTGAATGAACCAGTTCATGAAACTCAAAAATGTAACAAAATCCTAACCTTAATCTTTGGTGTAGTGATAAGAGGCGGACCCATGTGGGTTCCAGGGGGTTCACCCGAATACCCTCAATAAAAAATTACACTGTATATATAAGGTAAATTTTCTGTATGTTTGTAGATATATATATTTTGAACCCCTTCAATAACAATGAGAGACTGATGGTGCAGTGGCAAGTCTCCCTGAAATCAAGTTTTACTTCAACGGTTTGAATCTTTGTGACAACGTTACTTTTTTCTTTTTTAGTTTCAATTTTTTTTAAAAAATTTCAGAGGCTTATTTACACGTTTATACTTTTATTTTTCGAATCCTTGAACAAAAATCTTGGATCCGCCATTTAGATTTATTTTTTAAAAAAAACGTGCTAAAAGTGTGGCTTTAAACCCAAAATAATCCAAGGGTCCCATTTCTAAAGGCTTATTTACACGTTTATACTTTTATTTTTCAAATCCCTGAACAAAAATCTTGAATCCGCCACTGGACTGATAGTCATGACAATGATAGCATTGCAGCCAATCTTTGAGAAGCTAATGCAACACCTCTTTTCAGCTGCTCCTCTGAGAGATTGACCATCATATTGTTGTTGGGTTCTATTGTTGGAAATGAATGGAAAATGGATTTGAAAAATAATACTTCCAAAAATCTGAAAAAATTAGCAAGGAGAGATTCCATTCACGTGAATATCTCTATGAAATATGCAAGAATTCATGTAAATATATATAAAGCTAACCAAAATTTAAGAAAACAAAAATAATTGTAGTTCGTCCATTTTTGGGTGAATTCATGAAATTATTATTATTATTTTTTTTTTTGTTTACTTTGGAAAACAGACATTAATGGTATTAGAGACTGTTCACCCATATTTGAACGAAATGTTTTTTTAGACGGGGTCCATATTTTGATAAGTTGTGTTAGAAAAATGTCCATTTTGATATCGGACTCATGGAACAACCGTGTAGCAAATTAATAAATGGATATCTTTGAAAGCTTTCTCGTTTTCCCATGTGATCACTTTGATGGTTGCATGAATAATACGTACCCATTTTCATGTTAGAAAGAACTCCGTATTAACTTCATTCAAGCAAAATCATAAATTATGGGATATTAAAGAAGGACTAAGTGATACTTCTCTTATTTCATTTTAATTGTCGTTTTAATTTTATTTTTTTTTAAAAGATTGTTTCAAAATAATTATCATGAAATTTCAAACCAAGGTAGACAATTGTTTCCAACTGTATTCTTTAACATAAAAGAAGCTATTCTTTATAATAGTGCTCAGTCTTCAAAAAAAATCATATCATAAATAGGAATATATTTAGTAAAAAATACATTATATTTATTATTTTTCTAACGTAAAAAAAAAGAAGTTAAAAAGATACTTAAATTGGAGCGTAAATAATATTTTGATAAGTATTTTTTATGTTAAAATGCAATGTTCTTAAAGGCTTAAAGCTATTTGCATTAAATATAAATTTAAACGAATACTCTTGCTATACTATATAAAATGAAAAAGAATGTAAAAACATAGGTTTTTATGAGTTTGAGATTTAAAGGACATATAATAATAAAAATTAAAATAATATCCCAAAAGATGATGCAAATATTCATTAATTGACCAAAGATAAAACTAGATTGCGACCTAATTTTTACAAAGAGGGTAACAATATATTGAACTTGACTTTAAAGTACGGAAAAACATTTTTTTTAGAAAAATAATTGAATGCTTTATTTATTTTTTTGTATTCGATCATATGTAAGATTGCATGAACCAATATAAAATGGGTATTCACCCACATACATGTATGTATTGAGTAATATAACACATTGAGAAACACTATTTGGCTGGCTATTCTTGTGGAAAATCTTGTGTACTTGCTATGGGTTTCATCTAGAAAGGTCATTCTTTTTCAAACGGAGGAAGTATCTTATTTTATTTGTTCTGGTATCATTAAGGTTAAATGATATATATATATATATATATTGATTTAGTATCAGTTAAACGAAATTATCAGTCTTACTGATATCAATATTGTATATAATACTGATTTAGTATCAATTAAGCGAAAATTATCAAACTTAATGAATGGTGATATGGACTGTAAATTTTTTTTTTCAAGAGAATGTGTATTTCTTGAATTACTTTGAATTGGGATATGAACATGTAATTTTTTGAGTTTTATGCTCCATTTATGTAGTTTTTTCAAAAATTAACCCAAATTTAAAATTTGTTGGAGGGGGGGTATCCTTAAGCTAAAAATTAAAGGTTCAGGGTATTTTTAGATTTAAAAGTCGTAGGACGTTATTTGTGAGTCATTTTTATACATTAGGAATATTTTTGGTTCTTATATGTTGTATAAATTATTTTAAAATCGTTGTATGAATCTTATAAACCTCAAATCATAAATCCTCTATTACATATGATGACAACATATTAAATTATGTGATGCAAGTACGATTCAAAGTGGAGACTGAAACTAGTAAAGCTTTTGATATAGTGATTTATCAGCTTTTTTTTTTTTTTTACTTTAAGAAAATATTAAGATTTGTAGGAAAAAAGAAAGTGCAAAATCTTTATTAATAAATAAAATAAGGAAAGAAAGATTTGTTTTTCAATAGTAAAAATATTTTAGATCTTGAATTAAACTACTTAAATCTTCATACTATTAGAAAAAAAAATTTATGTAACAAGATCTAAGGTAATGCTTTACATACACATGACTAACTTATTACCTTAGAAATAACTCTAATAACACTATTACTATCATATTTTTATTTTAAATTTAAAACATTACTCTAATAACACTATTACTATTAGATATTTATATTAAATTTAAAACATTATACCTTATAAAAATATTACACTACTACATAGTAAGTACATAAAAAAAAGATTGAGATCTCTGACGGTAATTTTCTAAATGTTTTATGTGAAATATTAACCTCAAAAGAAAAGAAAAAGCACAAAATTAATTAATAGAAAACAATCTCATACTTATTTTTAGTTATTTGGTTGGTTGGTTGATTACATGTGTGTTTGTTCCTATTCAGGAACAAATATCTAATCAACCAACCAACCAAATAACTAAAAATAAGGATGAGATTGTTATTTTATTAATTAATTTTTAATCTTCTAAACCCTTTTAATGATATGTTTCTCTCTAATTTTCTCCCTTACTCGTTTACAACCACAAACAATTTTTATTTGGACTAAGAATATTTTATTTTATGTCTCAAATTGATATATATTTTATATGATCAAAACAATTATATATATTCATATTCATATGTGGATCTAATAATATAACATATGAATTCATGTAAAATATGGAGTTGAAGGAGTATGGATGGTAAGAGAATATTTTTACCATGTTATGCAATTAAAAAAAAAATCACTAATTTACAATATCACAAAGTTTATGCCACTATTGTGTTCACTCTATATATTTTTAGAGGAGTAAATTAATAATTTAATATTTAAACTATTTATATTTTTCAAATTTAATATTTATTAAAATTTAAAAAACTTTACACACGTGTGGGAAAATTATTAAAATTTAAAAACTGAATTCGGTAACTATAAATTATATCTACTCGTGTGCTTTTAGCTACTAATTTTTATTTAGTTGTCCATGACTTTTTATTATTTATTTCATTTTAGTACTTTATTTTCCCATAAAAAGATAAATATAATGATATAATCTATGCTATTAACATTTGTATATGATTTTTATTCGTGGTTATATCAATAAATATATGTGGAGACGTGTTTCATAACAAACATGATTATCACAAAGAGAAAAGACATAAAGTCACCACTAAAGTTGTCTCGAATTTTAAAAAAGACAGCTCAATTTTGCAACCGTCCTATTACCCACTAAACAATTTTGAACAGATATTATTATATCATTTTTGGATTAGCCCCAGATTTTAAAAAGCAAGTGTGTTCACACACCAATCGTTACATGGCAGGTGTTAATTTAATTAAAAATGTAAATTTTTTCATTTTAAGTTTTTTCTTTATTTCTCTCTCTCTTACTTTTTAACTTATTTTAATTTTGATTTAATCTTAAATTTCATTTCATCTTCCACCTCCTACTTTCAAGTGATCTATCCCTCATTTTCTTTCTTTTTCTTCACCTCCCACCCGCCACGTCAAGTTTAACCCCACTCCCATTTTTTTCTTTTCTTTTTCTGCTTCTTCTTCGGTCAAATTCTTTATAGAATTCATACTATTTCTAGACTTTATTGAATTATTGATAACAAAATTAATTATTTTTCTAAGAAAATTTAAAATTTTGAAGGTATCATCAACTACTCATTTTCATATAACTTCAAATTAGAAATGATAATTTTAAAAGAATCAATGAATTCCCGAAAATTGAAAGAACTTACTTGAAATCGGATAAAAAAACTATATGATACTTCTTAATCATCTTGAAATCTAATGGGTTTATCAAATTGTTCGAAATGTATGAAAATATTTAGATAAAATTTTAAAATTAAAGAGAGTAAAACTAATAGTAGTAAAACAAGGAAGGTGAAGTTGTGGTAAGAATGGTGACATTAAATGTGAAAAGCTTCAATGGAGATGACAATGAATTTTTGAAGAAGAAAGACAAAAGAAAGAGAAAAATAAAAAGGAAAAAAAGTTAAAATAATAAGAAAAATAAGAAAATTTATTTTATAATAAAATACTTGTAAAATTATATTAGTTATTTTAGGTTGCTCACTCTCTTTGAGAGAGTGCACACCACTTTCTATGTTAGGTGGACGAAAAATGATATAATAATATTTGTTCAAAATTATTTAGTGGGGTAATAGGACGGTTTCAAAGTTAAGATGTCTTTTTGAAAATCCGAGACAACTTCAATGGTGACTTTATGTCTTTTCTCTATACAATAATTTAATAATTTGTCTATGTTAATCATGATAAAGATCAATATTATTTGATATAACTCGTTCAGATAAGCATATGAAACTCCTCTTTAATAATCATGAACATAATATATGTGCAACTTACTACGCTTTGTCATTAGTTAGTTAAACTTGCTATGTCACAAGCCCAAAACCTTGGAACATATACATTATATTTATTATTTTTCTAACGTTAAAAAAAAGTTAAAATGATACTTAAATGGAACAGAAATAATAGTTTGATAAGTAATTTTTTAATGTTAAAATGCAATGTTCTTAAAGGCTTAAAGCTATTTGCATTATTAAATTATATAAATATAAATGAATACTCTTGCTATACCATATAAAATGGAAAAGAATGTAAAAACATAGGTTTTTATGAGGTTGAGATTTAAATGACATATAATAATAAAAATTAAAATAATATCCCAAAAGATGATGCAAATATTCATTATTTAACCAAAGATAAAACTAGATAACAGATGCAAAAATGTCAAATTTAGACTGGCTGGCTAATGCGAGTTAATTTTCTAATTCTTTGATAAGATGTTTCGACCTAATTTTTACAAAGAGGGTAATAATACATTGAACTTGACTTTAAAGTACGTGTTTGGTACAAGAAAAAATATTTTTTTTAGGAAAATAAGTGAATGCTTTATTTATTTTCTTGTATTCGATCATACGTAAGATTGCATGAACCAATAGACCCACATACATGTATATATCGCGTTTGCACAAGTAAACAAATGATTTTTTATGCCGTAGGATGGGAATTGGTAAAACATGGGAGCAGGAGCGGAGCCACCTTATAGTCGGGGTTCATCCAAATTTTCTTCGGCGAAAAATTATATATTATTTATAAATGGTTAAAATAATTATTTAGGTATATATAGTAGATGCCGAACCCCCTTCAACTACTTCGTGTGTCTATTTCTTCAGATTTTGAACCCTTATTAAAAATTCTGATTCCGCCACTGCATGGAGTGTTGTGGGGTGGCTCTTATTAGAGTCTAGCAATAGTAGTATGATAATGTTCAAAGCTAGAGTTCAATGACAATATATTCATTGCTTCAACAAATACTAAGATTTTTTTTTTGTTTTCCATCCGGTGTCCGATACCCACATTGAAGTCCGACTAAATCTGGATTCACTCCAAGAAGTCCCACATTTGAATACCTATTGAATCTAATAGGATACTACTTTGTAGTTGTTATAGAGGGACTAAATCTACTTTGGTGAAGAAAATGTTGACTAGTATAAATTCTTTGAGCTAATTTTCCTAATGATAATGAAATCAATTTTGTGCAGACAGATAAAGACATGTAATAAACAAGCAGCAAAATCGATTGACAATTCTTCGATATCTCTTCATAGATAAATAGTGCAAAGACAATCTGAAAGTTGTATAACTTTGATAACATGATTTTTTTACCTATTGATGGTGCAAGTGATAGTAAAGTATAAGTTATCCAATAGTTAAATCAAATAAACTAAGAAGGTGGACATATGTTGTCAAACGTTTGTAAATAAGAGAGGTCTCAACCGATGCAGTGTGAAAGTGTAAATGGTAATATTCTCACCGGCATATATCCTTAGACATCATCTGATCGAAATGATCATATGTTTGTACCTCCAGCTAAAAGAGATGTGCTTTGGTATTTTCCATAACTTTATCAACTACACAAAAAATACAATAAGATGTGAGCTACTTATGGTAGTTCACTAGTACTGCGCAAAGCAAGGGCATAATACTATACAAGAAAAGATAAAATAAATAGAAGTGAAGAAGTCATGACAACTATAGATATTATGTCAAAACATTTTGATAGAAAGAAACATAACTACGACAAAATAATACAATGCAAGAAACAATAAGTAATAACAAACATTGAAAGGACAAGAAACTCCATGAGAAAACTACGACTACTAGAATGGAAAAATAAGCGAGGCTATACCCTACTAGCTACCTACTAATTAACCTTTCACTCTAATTTGTTTCTTCAACAACCTCTTATTTAATCAACCAAACACGGAAAAAGTATAAGAACATTTTCCAAAAAATATTTCCTCCGTAGTATCAAACACGCCCTTAAATATCCATTTTGAAACTTAACCTATACTACATATCATTGTACCTTGTACTTTAGGAAATCTATAAGCTTCCATGTTTTTGAAAATATGAACTAGGTTAGGACAAGGGGAAAAACCTTTATAAGTTCATGCAAAATAGAAAATAAACCTAGACTACTAAAAATAACAAATTCCTCACTAACCAAAACACTTGATGATTCAATGCAAATATTTGGTCATTAATAAATATCTGTCTAATCAACACCCTTCCCATAAATAAACTTGCAATTTGGTTCCAATATCTGCTTTAGCAAAGTAAGGAAATTAGGGCAGAAAAGAAGTAACTTTCAAGAACATGTTCTTAATGCCATCTCAAATTCGAGATGTTGGATTCGTAGCACTGACTGTATAACCTGCAGCATGAATGCAGCATCCCCGACATTAGAGATGTTAATACGAAAGAAATGTACTTCAATATAGCCCCGTAGGCAATCTAGAGTTCTGTTGAAGATGAAGTAGTGTGACTACTTCACAAAAGTATACATAGCTGCATGCACAAAATTCATCTAAGAGAAGATATTTCAAGACAAATTTAAAAGAAGAAACACTTGAACATAAAGTTTTAAAAAGGTCTGCATTAAGTTAAGCTGTCTATAATATAAAGTCATACAGACTCTAGTAAATCCCCTCATAATGAAGGTAAATAGAGACGGTCTAGATTGTAACAAAGCAGAAAGATATGGACTCCATGCAGACAAGGAGTCTAGTAGGGTTGCCCCGCCAGATGGTATGACAGCCCTTGCTTACTCTACTACCTAACCTTAACTACTACAACCACCCCACCCCCACCCCCCTTTCCCTCTAGTAACTTCTATCTATCTTTGCTAAAGATAAATATGTCAGCAGCAGCATTGCTCAGTCAGTTGACTGCAACTTCTGGTGCAGAGAGAAAACTTGGCTGAAGCGACTCTTGGCTGGAAACTTTCGCCTTAGAGAGCTTGAGCACCTCAACAGCTTCCTCCACCTTGGTTGCCAGTGATTCTGGAGACTCCAACAGTAATAGCAGTTCAGCGTTGTCCATCTCCAACAGCATTCCAGTTATCTTGGAAGCAAGCTCAGGCTGCAGAAAGAATGTTACGTTAGTTAGTTAATAAGATAGTTTTGATAATTCTCTGGATGTCAGAAGACCAATATAAAAGAAAAAGGAAAGCAATAAAGAAAATCAATCACCTTATGTTTACCAACAAGAGGATAAAGGCGCTCGCCAAGTATCTGTTTCTGCTGATCAGAATTAGCAGAAGCAAGCAAGGTACTCAGCATTTCAGTACCATCAGCAGCAGATCCAACTGCAATAGAACCAGCATTTGATACAAAAGATCCTCTGGTCACATCACGAGTCTGGCCATTTGGCGCAAATCTGACCTGCCCAGCACGCTGCAAGCATGAATTTTTTTTGGGAGTATTAGTGATACTTAGGCCACTTTTGAAGCTAAACCACTTTTCAAACCTAACCAACTAAGATGGAGCTTTTGAAAATCTCAGTTGTATAATCAATTCACTTACATTTGGACATCAAGATTTTCAATTTATGTAAAATAGGTATGGAGGTTCAACTACCTGAGAATCTTTCGATGACACCGCTGGTTGACCTGATGGCTGCACATTGGTCACATTTGAAGCTGGCATATATCCATTCATCCTTCCCCTGTTCTGCCGATATGGTCGATAAGTATTAGGAATCTGAAAAATAAGATGCAAGCTGTAACCTACTTCACCATAAATCTAAACAAAAGCATGTCAATTCAATTTAACCTGTCTTGAATTGCTTCTAAAAAGATAAAGAATTTGTGTGTTCAATTATGAACCCAATTGACCCTACAAAAAACTCCAAGAAGTGGAGAAAGTATAGATGGCCAAGTGCTATGACTCTTTACAGGGACTAACCATGGGAACTGGAGGAGGTTGATAGCTAGGTCTGGGGGTGTTTGTGAACCCATTAGTACCCCAACCTGGCCTCATAGCAAGAGACTGATACATCAGCCCAGGTCGTGCTGGTACTTGAGGAACAACACCATGGCCTGGATAGAAAAGCGGAGGATATGCTCCAGGATACATAGCTGAAGCTCCTGTTAGCCCGGCCAGTCGTTGTGCGTGCTGTAGCTGTAGCTGGGCCTGTCTTTCCTCTTTCCTTTGAGCAATAGCCACATATAACGGCTTTCGGTGCAGCATAAATCCTGTGAAACATCTCACAAAAATAAGTCTCATATCATACAGTGTAATCACTTAATGACAAATTGGATACTTAAAGATCATGGCATATAATTAATCATATGGCATGTAAATCACTCAATTCAAGAATGGAAACTGTCCATATGTTGAAGAGTAGGTGAAAAATACAAAAGAGGAAACATGCGAGAAAATAGACTTTCCAAAATGAAGCACCTTTATTGGCTGACAACGTACATGTAAACAAGGTGTGATATAACCACATAAACATATACTTGACTGATAGTATACACAGGCATGGCCTGATTCGTCTATCTTTTTGTCTAATTACTTACAAAATGACTGGAATATATTTAGATTTTTGGCGCATGCTACCTTGTGTGAAATGACTTTCAGAGCATAGTTATTCACTATGATCTGGAGCATATTGGAAATGTATGACTTACCATAAAAAGTATTCACAGCGTTATAGGCCTCCTCTGCTGTGGAGAAGCACACAAATCCAAAACCCTTGCTTAAACCTTTCTCATCTTGCATAACTTTCGCAGAAGTAATTGTGCCACATTGGCTAAACAGTTGGTGCAGCTCATACTCAGTGACATCATCATCAATATTCTTGACATACACATTTGAACCCTGACATGATAATTCAAGTATTTTCATAAAGAGATCATAAATAATTAATTCTCTTTTAGTTATAAGGAAATGAGAATGAGTACCTGGTATTTCATTATCTGTTCCCTCCTCCTCTCTTCAAAGAGGCGCTTCAAAAGTTGTTCGCGCTCTGCTTTCTTTTGTGCTCTCGCTACATACAAGGTCTTGGAGCCTATTTAATGAATATATTTCACCGCACAAAATTATAAATAGCATGGCTGCAATCACATTTAAGAATACAACAACATCACAAGGCTAGGACTTACCAACAGGTGATCCATTCATTGCTTCGGTAGCTTTCCTAGCATCATCTGGATTGTCAAAGTTAACAAATCCAAAACCCTTTGGAGCTCCACTCTCATCCTTTGCAATAACAAGGCTTATAATTGTCCCAAACCCAGAGAACTTTTCTCTTAGATGCTCCTCTGAGATATCAACGTCCAAGTTCTTGAAGTACAAATTTGTGTACTTAGCATCAGGATTGGGCGAAACCCGGTCAGTTTTTTTGACAAACTTAGCAACATACCTATGCCATCAATGCAAGATATCATAAATAAATAGACTAAAATAAAAAAAAAATGTAAACAAAGAAAACAAATAATTCATCTAAGGTCATCATAATTGCAATATGGAAAGCTAGATGATTGCAACGGATATGGAAATGCTCATACATCTGTTTGTCTCCAGCCATGATCCCATTAAGCTTCTCAATAGCAGCATCGGCAGACTCCTCCGACCCAAACTGGACAAAGCCATATCCCTTACTCTTTCCGTCCTCATGAGTGACAATTTTACAAGATAAGATATTTCCGAACTTTTGAAACATTTTTTGAAGCTTTGCATTGTCAATTGTATCACTTATGTTCTGTAAAATTAGAATTTAGATATATAAATCAAAATAGAAAACCTGTTAAATTTCAAATCAATTGAATACTATTCACTCAGTCAAAGCTTGATGATACCTTGATGAACACGTTTCCTTTACCACTTCGTCTCGCATCAGGGTCACGCAGAGACCAACTAACCCTCATAACCTTTCCATTGAGGGTGGAGTTATTTTTTACCTCAATAGCACGTATAGCTGCTCATAGGTTTCAGAAGAAAAAAAAAAAACAGAAGCTTAGCACGTATAGCTGCTCATAGGTTTCAGAAGAAAAAAAAACAGAAGCTTTCCAAGTCAAAAATCAAGCCAATCAACTTTCATGAATTGGTGAAAAAACTTAATAACACATTGAACACAATCAGAAAAGGTTAGATCATGCTTGGACTCCAAAATCGCAGGTCAGATCACATCCACTAATCCACAACATTTCATGAATGATACGAGTTGCTAGCCAATAAAAGTAACTAAACAACAGTTGATAAAGTTTGTATTGATACAGTATTCTGAACTTTCTAAAAGGACAAAGCAACTAGATAACAAAAAAAAATTAAGCAAAAATTATTAACTAGACCTAATTTTGGAATCACTAAGATCATCCAACCAGTGAAGTCATCTAGGGTCTAAAAGGTATCATTAAATGTTAAAAAGGATCTAACTTGTAATGAAAACTACCCAGACGACTAATACCACAAAAAAACAATAAACTTCTGGTTATAACTGATAAAATCTCAAGATCTACAACTATATACTCTTCATATCACAGAGCACCAACTAACATATAACAGCTACCATCAGTGACAGATCAAATCAGGTGACTTGAAACAGAAAAATCACACAAATAAAAATAGTCAAATCCTCAAGATTTAATATTATATATTTCTCCGATCAGAAGACAACTCATTTAATAATACATTAAAATCAACATCATACCTGAGGAAATAGGTAATAATTTTTTTTTTTTAAAAAAAAAAAATCACATTCGACCAGTCACTGTCTATTTTTTTGTCACTCTCAGACAATCTGATTATTCTATTGATCCATTTAAACAACATCCAAACATCACCATGAATTCGCAACGCAAATACAATCAATTTCTGATTTGACAAATAGAGTAATTAAAAAACTTGAGTTAGAGAGGTCTCCATAAACACACAAAAGTCCAAAATCACAAAACTTGTATATCCGAGCCTATTCAGTTATTGATTGATTAATCATGTCACAAAAATTGTATATCAAATTCCACTCAGTTATCAATTGATCAATCATGACAAAAAACATGTATATCCAAGTCTATTAATTTATCGATTGATCAATCACGACACAGAACTTGTATATCAGAGTCCATTCAGTCATCGATTGATCAATCATGATATAAAACACGTATATCAAAGTACATTCAGTTATCGACTGATCAATCATGACAAAACTTATATATCAGACTCAACGCAATTACCGATTGATCAATCAATCAACCTGAAATCCTAAACAAAATTCAACACGCAAATCAAAATCAAACGAATTTTAAAAACCGATAAAACGATAGAAGCAGCATTCCAATCGATACAACCACAGACCCTAGCAATCAATGCAGATACATGAAAGAAAAAAAATTGACACGAGATATACCATCCTGAGGAGAAACAAAGTTGACGTAGCCGTAACAGAGAGAACGTCCAGTCGATGAATCACGGCAGACGCGAACGGAAGCAAGGCTTTTAAACTCTGAAAAAAAATCAAATAGTTGTCCATCGGAAACATCGTGGTGAAGATCACCAACGTACAATGATGATGGCGTTGCAAGGACAGTCGGAGGAACCGCCATTGACGCCGGCAACAAAATTCAAAATACTTAGAGAGAAAAAAAAGCGTTTCGATTCGGAATTGGTGTTTTTGTTTCTGCGATACTAAAACGGAGAGAAACAGAATAGAGTGAGTGAGTGAGTGAGTGAGTGAGAGAAGAAAAGGCGTTCGCTTATAAAGGAGTGCTTATTAATTCTGGGATGAGAACGGAATTAATAGGGGCAATTATGGGAAATTTGGGAAATTTTTAAGGGAGAAGAAGGAAAAAGGGCAAAATTGAGTATGAAAAAAAGAGTACTAAAAAGTGAACAAAGAGAAATTTTGCATGAAAATTTCCCTTTCAAGGAAATTCTACCAAACGCAGCTTAAGAATTAGAAGAAGGGACACGTGTCAACACGCTCCCTTAACAAGGGAGTGTTTACTCAACTTCCCCAACTAATTCTGTGGATTTGAACAAAACTAATTTAGTCTAATTTTCATTATTATTCTTTTCCTCTTTATTTATTTATCATTATTACTTTGTTGTAGAGATAATATCATATGGGAAAAAATGGTCTGTTTGAATGTAATTTTGTTTGTTACTCCCTTTGTTTTTAATTTATTTATCTAATTTTAATTTGATATGAAATTTATCTAATTTATTTATTTGCTTTTGACTTGACCAAGAAATATAAGGAAAATAAATTTTGTAATCTTAAATTAAAGATATGGAGAATGTATTAGTATGTATATTTATTTTTGTGATCTTAAACTTGTCACATGAAAATTGATGATTATAAAATTTGAGAAATTACTAATTAGTAGGTAATTACAAATTTTGAAATTTTTTAAAGCAATTTAGTCAATATATTTTTCAGCATGTCGTAATTTTTTTGCTTGTATATGAGCATCATACTTTTACTATAAACAAACTTAAAATCATACAAACTAATTATGTGATGAACAGGTTAATTTACGAGGTGCTTTTCGTATTTCGAAAGCTAAACAATTTTTTTAGGGTAATTTTTTCATATGCTTTTTAGATATTTTAAATTGTTAATTATTGTGACTTATAATAATTTTTATGAAAATTTTATTTTATTTCAAAAAGAAAGAACTTAAAGATTTTATGTCGACATTTAGCATCAAAATTTAAAATTTTAATTTTCGAAGTTTGAATTATATCAAGTAAATTAGAACAAAGGAAATAAATAATAATTTTGTAAAATAGGATTATCATTGCAAATATTATACTTTTATATTTATGTCTTTTTTAACTAAACATGTATACAAGTGTTATACAAATTATCATTAAGATCAAAATTATCATTCTAAGATCAATAAAAGTTGCGCCTTAATTTAGAACTTATTAAATTAAAAAATAAAATCAATGTAAAATTTATAAAATTTAAATCTTAACTTTTTTCTTTATTTATAAGTACTTTATTTAATAGAGTATGAGTAATTTATTAAATTAAAAATATTAGTTTTGCAAGATTATATTTAAATTTATTATGTAATCTCACCGGTCAAAGAGGAAAGATTACTTGAGTAATTTTTTCCTCTAGCATATAATGCAAGTTTGACTTTGTTAAGTCATTCAGAAAATAATAGACACGTGACGAAAAGAAAAAAAAAAGTAGGGTAAGTTAGGTTGCGAAAAGAATTGAAAATTTAGACCTTACATATTATTCCTAAAAATACTGTTTCAAACCTCAAAAACTCAAAAAAAAAAAAAAAAAAAAAAAAAAAAAAATGGCAAAAGACTTTTTCATTCAATAGACAATTCTTTTTTTTCTTGGCAAAACCAAAAACTTAAGCATAAGCCCCGCGGATACTGCCAACAAATCATCCCTCTTGCATCCTATCTTTGGGTGTAGTTTTATTTTTTTGGGACATAGTTTGATTTGAAGATAATTTACGAACGAACTAATAATATAAAAAGATTATAATGTATATTATAAATTAATATACGATGTGTAATTTAAAATATATACTCATCTTTTAAACAATTTCTTTTTACCTAGTTAGGATTGGATCAAGGGTATGGTTAGCTTAAGGCTCTTAAAGTTAACTACTCAAAAAAAAAAAAAAATTCTTTTCATCAAATAATAGAATCCATACGTAAAACATGTTTTTAGTTTATAACTTTGTAGGTAAAGAGTTAGTATCTTATTATATAACTTGAAAAAAGTTCATTCAAATTAATAAAATGTTAGTCATTTTTTGCAATACAATACGTTAGTTCTTGTTCTCAATAAACTTATTGGTAGATAATCATTTTAAGTATTTTAATTTTAAACTTCTAAAATATCAAATAAAGTTATATCATCATTTATAAAGTTAGATACCATTTTCAAGTCTTTTTAATATAAAAGGTTACAATTTTCGTATAGTGACATAAGAATTTATTAAATCTATTTTCATATTATCATGTTTTTAATTTATCATGTCAAGTTACAATTAGTTCTAACTCAAACTAAGAAAAAACAATAAATAATATTTTTAATTAAGTCGTTTTTTTTAATTGAATCTAAAAAACTCTAAATTTGTTTGAATGGGTGAGCAAATAAGATTAAATTTCCAGAAAATATTTTTCTCCATACCAAACACACCCTTTCTCTCTCATAAATTAGTACATATACCCAATCTGTTGGTTATGATCATATTTTGTTGTTCCCACACATCAATTCTCCTTTTTTTTTCAACTCAACTTTCCAAATCATCCTTATTTTATTTGTCAACATAAAGAAATATTTGATTGAAGTAATCCTTGAAAAGACAATTTTATAGTTTTACATGTTAAAAAGGTTAAAAGAGTAAAAAAAATTAAAAAATTATATTCAAAATATTTATCATATCTTATTTAATTTTGACTTTAGGTGAATTATTATATTGAGTTGTCCCTGATTTTTTGTGGGTAAAAATAAAAAAAGTGTAATTGTTTGGTAAATGTTGAATAAAATGCACACTTTAAAAAATCTCGCGATTAAAAATGTTCGACATCCCATGAATACGGGATCACCTTTGTTGACGAGCATTTTACCCTTCATTCAGGAATTTTCCGAAATGAATTTTATCAAGCATAAGTTATGCAACTGTAATCACTTATATTTTTATCGAATTTAGATCAATAAAATCATGTCACGTATTAAAATATTACTTTATACCTAGTAAATAAAAATTTATGAAAATGTACTACCTACAAGTGATCTACTCAATCAAATATTGTTATGACATTTCAATGTGATAGGTCAAAAGAGTCAAACAAAAGAGTCAATACAATCATGTCGTATATTAAAATGACATCTATAATATGTCTATTAAATGAAAGACCAATAAAAATGTGTTATGAGTATAACAGACATGTTCCATTCAATTAAATATCGTCATGTCATTAACTTCAATCTAATCGATCAAAAGTCAAACAATTAAAAAGAGTCGATAAGATCATTACACTTGTTAAAATGACGCTACATGCCTAGTCAAATCAAATATGAAGGACAATGTGTTACGTGTACATGTTACATGTTCTAGACAATCAAATATTGTCATATCACTTCAATCTAATTAGTCGAAAAAAGATTGTTCTCGTCACAATTCTTTCACCATAAAATTATAAATTATAAATTATAAATTATAAATAGGGATCCTCATAATTCACAAAGAGACTAAATCTGATAACAAAAAGCCAGAGAAAGCTTGTGAATCAAAGACTAAATATCTCTTCAAACTACATGTATCTAAGTGTTTTAATATATATATTTTTTGGTTAAGTAATGGACATGCTATGGCACACAACCAAGGTGATGGTATGTCACAACCCAAAACGAGTCATGAGTGGCACTCAAACTTAACTTCCTAAGTGGGCGAATCAAGGAATCTATACTCCAACATAAATCAATAATTCAACTACGAATAACAGTAAAGTGCGGAGCTCAAAACTTGTTAAAGTAACCCATCAAATCAACCTCTAAAGTCTATTACACATTATCCTCAAAACCTGAAAGTCATCACATCAAGAACATATGTTCTTAAAATACCAAGTCTAAAAGTATTAGAGACCCCAAAATAAGTAAATAGGATGGTCCATGTCTGAAATTTAAGGATATCATGTCATGACTGAGAGAATCCAGCACGAGCTAGAAGGAATAGCTCACCCTGAAATCTGATGTGCTGGAGACCGGCTAGAGCTAAGGGTGAGTCGAAGTCGATGGTACACTTGCTGCACTCCACAAAAGAAAAATGAAGAAAACACAAGTAGGGGTCAGTACAAGGAACATACTGAGCAGGTATCATCGGCCAACCCAAAATAGAAACTAATATACAATGAATAATAGTATAAAATCAACTATGACACTTAGCAGGTGGCAATCAACGAACAACATGAACCGGTGACAACAATACTAAAGTAAGTACGCAATCAATCACACATATGGGGACTCATGCCTTCACACCACGCTCATTTGGGAAATGGGTTCTTTGAGATTGAGTACATTAAGTTAATTCAATATCTTTTTCCTTAAATGTTACCGTGTCGAAACGTGACACTCCGATCCAATTATACCATGTCGGAACGTGACACTCCGATCCAATTATACCGTGTCGGAACGTGACACTCCGATCCAATAATATCATTAATTTATTTCATCAAGCCTTCTTTATTCAAGGCATCACTTCGATAGAGAGGATTTCAGATTATAAATTTCACGGTCTCAGGATTTTAGACCAATCACAAACCACACAACCACACAATCAAGTACATAGAGAACTTCATAATATCAATCAATACATATCAGTCACTATTAAGAGTCTAATTATCGAAATAGAATAAACCATAACCTACCTCCACCGAAGAACTGACGTCAGACAAGCTACTTCTCCAATGCCTTTCCTTTCCTCAATGCCTCCGAACCTTTCCAATCTATCAAGTATATATGCATAATTTGTAAGTTAACAAGCCTACAAACACTCATATTATTCTATGTTCAGCCTATACCCAAAAACTCACCTAATTCTATAATCAAATTCCTGAAGTTCAAACCTAAAGGTAAGTCTTACTTCCTCCCATTAGCATAACTTTAATGTAATTCATATAATATACTACACCTTATATTTAATTACCTATCGCCATTAATCACCAAATGTCAACCTAACACTACCACTGAAAACTAGTTCTCTTCAAATTCTCGTCTAATAACGATAAGCTAATAATAATCATAAAACCTTTGTCCATATTCACAAAATACATATTGGATATTGGATTTACCTGAAGTACTCGTCGGCCTCTCTGCAAATTGTATCGCTGTAGTTGAAGTTCTGTTGAGTTTCTAACTCACGATGGGAATCCCTAATTATTATTATGCCTAATTATGAGAGTGGTAGAAGTGGCCCACTATTAATTCTAATGTTATTTTCTTTAACCACCAACTAAATTAATTACTAAAACTATCCCACTAAATTCATAAATGTAGTTACGAATAGTCCAAAATACTCATTTAGAATCTCTTAGAAAGTATTTTATGAAATAAAAAGCTCTAGTACTCAAAATGATTAAAAGGGTCGTTACATGGTCTTAAAAAAATATTTGAAGATCAAGATTATAATTCAAGATTTAACTTAGGTCTTCATTTTAAAATTCATCATCAAAATTCAAGATCAAGATCATATGACCTTGAATTTATTCTTCAATTTCATTGCTATTTTTATTACTTTTACTTTGATTATCTTAGGTTTATTATTTTTGTTGTTAATACTTTTCTTTTCTTTATCATTTTTTAGTTCGGTATTTTTTCAAACTTGTTTTGAAAACATTTCTCTAGAGTTGAGGGTCTATTAAAAATTATTACCTTACACACAAAGATAACGGTAGAAATAAGACATGCATACACCATGCACCCTCCCCAGACTCCACTTACAGAGCATTCATAAAAATTGTAACATTAATTCATATTAAAATAAATTACTTATCTATAAGCATTGTGATGTTTCCCGATCTTAATTATTTGTTAACGGATAAAACAAACTGGGAATCAAACATCATATAAAATCAATGTCATATTTAGTGTGGAGATTAAATATCCTCAAACCCTAACCAAACGACCTCTTAATAAATTAATTGATCAAGTGCAGTTTAGTCTGAAAAGTACATATTAATTAAATAGCAAAAAATATATCTTTAATACAAATTTAGAAGTTTTTGAAGAATCAGATTTGGATTCTATGATATATGATTTTGAATGTAAAAAAAAAAATTCTTTCTAAATATGGTGTAAATAGAAGATAATGATTAATTTGAAAGGTGATATTGCAGAACAATTTGTTACTAGAATTTATAAAAATTAATATTCACTAACAATATCATTATGTTTACTACAAGTGTTTCTAACAAATTATTCTTTTAAAAACTTAATTTGTTTTAACAAATATTTATCACCACGAAAAATGCACAAATTCTATTATAAATATTTTTATTGCCTAAATTTGAGATAGCATCTTATAAAGGTGTCCACTTTGATGTTGTGTGTCGAATGACATAGTGAATCAAATCAAATAAAAGAGTCAATAAAATTATGTCATGCATCAAAATGACATTTTATACCTAGTAAATCAAATTGAAAATGTGCTACCTACAAGTGATCTAGTCAATCAAATGTTGTTATAACACTTCAATGTGGTAGGTCAAAAAGTCAAACAAAAGAGTCAATACAATCATGTTTCATATAATATGTCTGATTAAATGAAAGACCAATAAAAATGTGTTATAAGTACAATAAATATATTTCATTCAATTAAATATCGTCATATCATTAACTTCAATATATTGATCAAGAGTCAAATAAAAAGAGCTAATAAGATCAT
This sequence comes from Solanum pinnatisectum, assembly GCA_035578085.1. Taxonomy (NCBI): domain Eukaryota; kingdom Viridiplantae; phylum Streptophyta; class Magnoliopsida; order Solanales; family Solanaceae; genus Solanum; species Solanum pinnatisectum. The sequence goes on along the minus strand of CM069085.1, from coordinate 38,108,878 downwards.
TACACTTGTCAAATGACGCTACATGCATAGTCAAATCAAATACAAATGACAATGTATTACATGTACATGTGACATATTCTTGACAATTAATACTGTCATATCACTTCAATTTAATTGGTCGAAAAAAGTTTGTTCTCGTCACAACTTTTTCATCATAAAATTATAAACATGGATCCTCATAATTCATAAAGAGACCATATCTGATAATAAAAAGTCAGATTGAACTTGTGGAGCAAAGACTATAAATTTCTCTTCAAGCTACATGTATTCAAGTGTTCTAAATGTTTGAAGATCAAACTTAGGTCTTCAGATTAAAATCTATCGTCAAAATTCAAGATCAAGAAAAAGGGCCTTGAATTTATTCTTCAATTTCATTGCTATTATTTTTTTTCTTTGATTATCTTAACTTTATTATTAATACTTCTCTTTTCTTTAGTATTTTAACTATAACGTTTTTTATTCCGATACTTTTTCAAAGCTATTTTAAAAACATTTCTCTAGACTTGAGGGTCTATCAAAAATAATTTATTTATCTTACACAAAATAGAAGCAACGATAAGAATAACGCATGCGTACATCATGCACCCTCCCTGGACTCTACTAACGAGATACTGTTGATATTGTAAAGAAGAGTCAGAGCATTCATAAAAAAAATGTAATGTAATTAAAGTAAATTGCTATAAGTATTGTGATGTTTCATGATCTTAATGATTTGTTAACGAAGAAAACAAATGGGAACCAAACATTATATAAAATCAATGTCAGGTTTAGTGTGGAGATTAAATATCCTCAAACCCTAACCAAACGACCTCTTAAAAAATTAATTGATCAAGTGCAGTCTAGTCTGAAAATTACATATTATTAATTAAATAGTCAAAATATATCTTTAATTCAAATTTAGAAGTATTTCAAGAATCAGATTGGATTCTATGATATATGATTTTGAATGTAAACCAAACTTTTTTTCTTTCTAAATATGGTGTAAATAGAAGACAATGATGAATTTGAAAGGTGATATTGCGGAACAATTTGTTACTAGAATTTATAAAAACTAATATTCACTCACAATAGCACTATGTTTACTACAAGTGTTTCTAACAAATTATTCTTTTAAAAACTTAGTTTGTTTTAACGAATATTTATCACCACGAAAAATGCACAAATTCTATTATAAAAAAAATATTTTTATTGCCTAAATTTGAGAAAGCAGTAGTAAGGAAATATATAGTCCGCCCAAATAATAATTTTCATACACAATTTTATTTCCTAATAGTACATCTAAAAAGGGTATCAATTTCTTTTATTTTTTGGAAGTAGTTTAAGTAGTTATAATCTTGCTATATTTACTCTTTAACAAAATTAGATGTATGGTGTGTTTGGTATGGAAAAAAATATTTTTTAGATTTTTTTCCGCTTGTTCTATGTTTAGTTTGTCAAAAAAATTTGAAAATATTTTCTTGAGGGAAAAAGTTCTTAAAAATGAGGAAATCGACTTCTATGATGAAAGTAGAAAAAACAAGTTGACATTCCTACTTTCCAACACAACTCATCTTCATCTCAGCGCAAAGCTCCCACAACACCTACCTCCCCTCCCGTAATATATTTTTTACTAACATACCGGACACACACAAAAATAATAAGAAACCCATTTATAATTGTTGGGAAAAATATTTTTCAAATAATATTTTCATGAAAAACATTTTCTTTCATGCTGAATACATACCGATAGTCTTGTCCTTATTGATTCTTTTTTTCATTTCCACATTAATAACCAAATTATATGCAAAAATAAGTTTAGTTTCAACAAGTTTAGATTAACATTTGATACTTTTTTAAGAAAGAGAAACTATTAAATATAGAATTATAGTTGGATTATAAACACACATACAATTAGAGTAACTTATGGTATTTGATTAATGTTGCCCAGTCTTTGATAGAATTTTTAGCAGACAGTTAGACAATAATATATTTCCTTGGACTCTTATATGCTGTCATGTTTATGTATTCTTGAAAATGTATTACTTTTAGAAAATTTGACAATAATATAATTATTGCTATTTATATTTAGTGTCAATAATAAATATAAATATTTCTATTCAACACTTTATATAACTGTTGATAAAGATCTTAGCGACTCTGAATTATGGAATAACACTAATTTAATTATCGTTAAATATTTTTGCAACATTATACCATAAATATAGAGAGCAAATTAAAAACTTTATAATAATTGAAAGATAATTGAATTGATTTCACTATAATAAAAAGACATTTTGCGACGATATTTATATTCTTCATGTTTTTAATTTGCTCGCTATACTTATGGTATGCATTTTTTTTTTTTTGCATTTTTTCTTAGCTTCCGAATTTGCCAAAGTTAATAAAAGAAGCTAATTTCCCATATTGCCGTAATCGTTTGTTTACAACTTAATCAATATGTGGAAGTTAGATTAAAACTTACCCTACACATAACAAAAATGCAAATGTTGTACTAGATTTTGAAGCATTTAATAATCCAATCAAACTTCTAAAATAAACTTATTTTAAAAAAGTATTTTTTTTAAAAAGTGTTATTAATTAAAAAGAGTTTGTGTTTGACCAATAAATTAAAAAAAAAAAACACTCATGATCATCATTCATCAATTGGTGTTTGACCAAACTTTTAGAAGTGTTTCTATATTTTTCTAAAAAAATGTTCTAGAAAAAAACTATTACTACTTTTAAGCTTTTGAAAATAGCTTCTCCTACTTTTCAGGTATATTTATTTTTTTCAAAAGCTTGGTCAAACACCTCATATTTTTAAAATAAACATTTTTTGAAAGAAAATAAAAACACTTTTTAACCTCTCAAAAATTTGATCAGATAGACTACAAGTCTGAACAATTTCTTAAGATTTATTTTTTCTTAAACATAATTTCTTAAGGTTTATTTTGTTTTTAAAACTCTCGATCAAGCAAAAAGGAGTAATAAGCATTGTACTATTTGTCCGTGTGCATATGTTTTTTTTTTTTTTATAATTTTAGTGTAGTTTAGTTTAGAAACAAATTATCAGGTAATTAATAATACAAAATTATAATGTATACATGAATTATTTGAGTACAATTTTTTTTACATATTGTGAAAATATCGAATTACCACAATTATAGAATGTTTTTAATTATGAATTTATGATCATAATGAAATGTCTTAAATTATGCTCTAACAACTCTTTTAGAGTTGAAATAATTTTTTTGTAAATCCAAGATTTAAATTATTATATTTTCTTGACTATTATACACATTGATTGCTAGAATTATTTACCTACTATTATTGTTGTTGATGTTTGTAATTACTTGACCATCAATTAAATTGTCAAAGTAATTTATGTTTAAACCCTGAACTACATAGGGAGAACACAACATCATAGATCTGGAAGAGCAAGAGACAAAAAACAAAGGAAAACAAGATTGATGAGGGATAGAAATGTATCCAAGCGACTACAACAAGAGAACCACGATTTGATAGCAAAGGGAAGAAGAAAAATCATAAGTACGTAATATAACAGATACAAGTATAAACAAGCATCAATGGCAACAAGGAGGAAAGACTTACAATGGAACAAGGCTTCAAGAATATTCTTATTTTCACTTCACTTTAAAATTAGAAAACTCAAAAATAGTATCACAGATGTGACTCACACAGAGGGGAAAAAAAAGGGCTATGAGGTTGTTTAAGTGTATTGGTTCCTTATGTGCTTTCATTCAATATGTGCTTTTTGGAAAAAAGAAAAAAACTTTTATTATATATGTGAATTTCTAAAATAAAATTATTAATTGACAAAATATGCATGTGTAATGCACATGTGACAGACGATATTAATTTTGTTGAATATGCTTGCAATCTTTATCAAAGTTTGACTTTATAAGCTATCAAATTTATAAGAAAATAGCTAGTTGTATGACTCTCAAATTTATATAATACCCTAAATGACTTGAGAAAATTTATAAGAAAAACTAATCACCCAAAAATAATTAGTGCTGAAGAGCTAGCGATTGTTGAAGTCCTTAAGATTGTGTCCAAATGCAATAGATCAAACAAAATAGCTAGTTGTATGACTATCTTCCAAGTAATTCAAGGTATAATCACATTGCTTTGTTTTGTGCATTCACGCACTGGGGGGCTAAACAAGAAATGTCAGTTGCAATGGTTGAGTTGTCAATGTAATAGAAGTTCAACTTAACTTGCAAGAACATAATAATGACGTTAGAAAATTCTAAGAACATAATTTTTCTATATTATAATTTATACAAGAAACTAAAAAAAAATAACAAGAGAATGATTTTTATTTTACCCCAAGTCCACTTGTTCGAAGAAAATTGTTGTAAGAATTACATGAAATTCACGAGACCTCACTCCCCGTATCTATCATTAATTCATAAAATAAGTTTGCATTTCAAGAATGATTTTATTTTACCCCAAGTCCACTTGCTCAAGGACAATTGTTGTAAGAATTACATGAAATCCACGAGACCGCACTCCCAGTATCTATCATTAATTCATAAAATAAGTTAGTATTTTGATTTATATTTGTTTAATAAAATAAAAGGAACGGGCATATGGAGTATATACATCAATTATAATTTCACACATCGATACATAAATGACTTAAGTGGGTACAATTTTTATTTCAGTTGTTCTTAAAATGATGGCTTAAATCATTTTCAACTAGTTGACCCACAAACTTCAATTGTTATTGGGATTATAATAGAAAACATATAATTTAAATATTGCATGTAGATCATTAGAGGAAAACAAATTAAGCTAAATTGAAAACATTTTTGGTTCAATTTTGAAAAAAGATGTGAGTTTTAAAATAAAATTATTAATTGACAAAAAATGCACGTGTAATGCGCATGAGATGCACATCCAACGCACGATGTTAGTTTTGTTGAATATACTTGTACTCTTTACTACATTTTAACTTTATAAGCTATCAATTAATTTCATTCAATATATATGTGATATTTTTTAAAAAACAATACTACATAATTAACAAGAAATACACGTATAATGCACATAAAGCGCACAAGATGCACATGTAACACATAATTGATGGTAGTAGGTAAGATAAATACTCGACTAAATTGAGATTGAAAGAACTATTCAATGAAAAATCGATGACTTGAGAAAATATATAAAAAGAATAGCAAATTGTACGACTCTCAAATTTATAATGGAGATTACAGTAATCATATGCCGCCTGAATTTGCAATGCAAGGAATATTTTCTGAGAAGTGGGATGCTTAGACCATCTTCAATTCAACACCAATTTTACACCAAATCCTATTTTGGTGAAAATTGGTATTTTAGTGGTCCAACTCAATACCAATTAGCGTGTGAATAGTATTACACTAAATCATTTTCTTGATTTCTTTATTATTATTATTATTATTATTTGTACCAAATAAAACTTTTGAAGATATAAATGAAAAAAAATATGATCAAAGTTGAGTAAGTCATATGATCAAAGAGCATATTGTATTCAAGATTTTATTATAATGGTTAAGATAAATAAATGATTTTTGAAGATAAATCTTTAATATCTTACCACATCAGAAGAATCTAAGAACTGGCTGTAGGAAGCCAGTAGAAATAGCATCCAGATAATGCACTTTCCATAATGAACTACAAAAAAAAATTATCAAAAGCAAAGACAAAAAATTAATGAAATGTGGAGAAATGTTAGGCAACTTACTTGTAAAATGTAGAACTAGCAACACAAGGATCTAAAGTGAGAGTAATGTTTTTGCGGCGGTAAGTGGACTGAAGAAGCTCTTGCAGGATAAGAAGGAGGTGTTACTAGTAGAGAGTCTAACAAAAAAAAAAAGAAAAAAAACTCAATATAACAATCTTGAAATAATATTATGAAATTTTATGGATTAAGTTTACACAAGAGCAATGAATACACCAAAACATGTAATTAGAAGAGAGGATCGATCAGGACAAGTCTTATTCTTAAAGAACCAATAGTTAACTAGAGAGGAAGTAACCCCAACATTCATGCCCATGTAAAGAGATGTCACATCCATGTTCAGCTAAATCAAGTAGAAATTCAAGAGCAGAATATTGTTATATATACATTAATCAAACTATTTCGAATCGTAAGCGCAACTAATTCCAAAAGACATGCTAAACATGAAAATTAAACCTAAACGGTCATGTAGAGAAGTTAAAACTGAAATATTTGATCGTGAAAGGAAAACTTAAACAGCCCATGAACTTAATTATGTAGAAATGTCTTGCTAAAGAGTAAATGCAAGAACCAAGAACAAGTTTAGCAAAGACATATTAAGACAAGACTTAGCCGATGCAATCAAATGAATAACAAAAAGAAAAAGAATGAAAAAAAATCAAATATTTAAAAAAAACAATAAGAGGTCTAACAGCAGGCGAAAGAAAAAAAAAAAAAACCACTCAACATTTGTAGCATACTTTAAAAATGAAGAGAGAATTTTCAGCTAAACAATCATCAATTCTAGCCGCCCAATTCTATCATGAAAGACGATGGGATATATAATTGAGAATGCATAATCAGCCAGCACAGAACAACTAAAGATCAAACGAGGAAAAACTTAAAAGAAGAATTTTTACCTTTTATCGGACACAAAAGTGAGTTCCACCACCACAATAAGAAGATGAGTTCCATCAAACTCTGATAAACCATAATTAATTTTCTTCCAGTAAACCCTTTGTCTTATTTGAATTAGAATGACTTAATTATATGGAAACGTGAATTTGACAAGTAGTTTGATCCTTTCCATGGTTTAAAATTAGAAGAATCAGAGAATATTTTTCAATTGTCTTACCACATGAGAAGAATGTGAGAACTGGCTGTAGGAAGCCAGTAGAAATAGCATCCATATCATGCACTTTTCCATAATGATCGATATTTCTTAAAATGAAAAAATTCTTGATGTAAAGTTAAATTATCAAAATATTTCTTATTTTGAACCTTTTTTTAACTCCTCGTCTAAATAACACTTCTGTAATATTACTACTAATTAGTAAATTCACTCAAATAAATAATAAATTAATTAATTAAATGGAAAGTCATTGGCATGTAGTTCATGTATATTCCAAGTATAGTGGATTACCTTCCACTCAATGCCTTAGTTAAGATAATGACATGATATATGTGATTTTTAAAAAAAAAAAATTAATTGACAAAAGATACACGTGTAATGCACATAAGATGTACATGCGACGCACGATACTAGTTTTGTTGAAATATGCTTGCACTCTTTACTAAAGTTTGACTTTATAAGCTCTTAATTGATTTCATTCAACAATATATGTGATATTTTAAGAAAAAAATACTATATAATCAATAAGAGATACACGTATGATGCACAGAAAGTGCACAAAATGCACATGTGACATATAACTGATGATAGTATTTAAGATAAATTCACGATAAGATAGAGTTCGAAGGAACTGTTCACTAAAAAATTGATGACTCTAATAGTATTGGTAAGCAAAATTCGAGCATGCCTAGCTCGGTTGTCTCTAGCTTCCAATTCGTCAATTGTAGTGGGTGATTTGCTGGTACCAGACTGTCTAGGCAAATTTAAAAAACATGCATCATAAAAAATTACTTATGGCAAGACGGGATCATTGTATAAGAATACTAAATTAAGCAATGAAGTACGATAAATAACTATTATTCAAAAACTAACCTCCTAAAATTGTCATGCTTGGTGCTTTTTTTATTAAGAGAATGCACCACTAAACAACATCTTTATGTTAGTAACTTATCTTTATAGTACATAAAAAGGTGGCATAGTTAATATGACTTCTCCATAAAAAAATTCAAATTACAAATACTGAGGTAGTCCCCTGGTCTTAACTCCATGCAGACACCACTAGCAAAATGTAGAGTAACTTGAAGAAACATCTTTGTTACATTATTTGAGAACCTTCAAATGACCAAAGAGATCAATTAGGATACTTAATATAATTTTGAATTATATATTCACTTATCGAAATATAAAACATTAACCTTGAAGAAATTAGATAGCATGGAGTCATTCCTAACATGATTGACTTGACAAAAGATGAAATAATGACAGTTATAGGTAAATAAACAAGTTAAAAGAAAAGTTAAGTGTATTAGTAAATTTGCTTGCAATTCCTTGCACATGTAGTTAGATAGTCTTTAATGCATTATAAGAAATATTGGAATCGACTTTATTTGATCTACAAGAAAGAAGTTTCCACAACACTTCATTTTATTGAGAAAATATCGAATTACCACCATTATGATTTATGAAATGTCTTTAATTATGATCTAACTACCTTTTTAGGGTTCAAATAAAATTTTGTAAATCCAAAATTTTAATTGCTATATTTTCTTGACTATTATATATACTAACTGCTAGAATTATTTACCTAATATTGTTGCTGATGTTTTTAATTACTTGATCGTCAATTAACTTGTTAAAGTAATTTATGTTTAAAACCTGAACTAGATATCTTGATCAGTATATCCTGGAATCCCCGTCAGAAATGATGACAATTAGCTTGTTGAATAGGATATCAGTATATGTTTTATTTTGAAAATATAAATAAAAGAAAAATGACGAGGTTTTCGAAAAATCAATTAAACTTATGATTTAAGAGAAATCAAATTTCCAAAAGAAACAGGTCGCCACTTAATTTTTAGTAAAAATCAAGAAAAACTAAAGGTTTTCAAAAGATTTAAACAGACAAAATCAATTGAAAAGAGGTTCGAGTTCAATGTACATTCCGAGAAGGTGTTAGGCCCTCGAAATGTCCGCTAACTTGCAGTTGACTGGCGATTTGACTAAAAAATAGCTTTGACTAATTTCGAGAGAATATTAGTTGAGTAAAAGAAATTTATTTATTATTTTTTATTTATTTGTTTACATCTTCTTTTTTGTTTTTTTTTAATTATTATTATTATTATTATTATTATAATATAATTGCCTTAAGGGAAATAGAACTAAGGGGGATTTTCCTGAAGGGGAATAAACTGAGTGTTGACAAGACTAATAATATTAAAATAAGAACTAAGTAATAAAATATGTACACTTTAATTTAAAAATAAATAAAATCACCATCCTTGGGAATTTAATTAAATTAAACCATAAGATAATCAAAGTGTTGGTCAAACACGACAAAATAAATAAGAGAGGGAAAGGGAAGACATATTGAATTTGGGCCTTTCCCAAATCTGCTAAACCTGCAAAAAAAAAAAAATCATTGGGCTTTTGGCCCTTTTTTTTTCACCCTGAATCAGCAATATAAAGTTACTGTGTATCTGTGTATATACTATTTTTGGGCCAATTTTCAGTGTATATCGACGGTGTATACCAGTGTATACAAGCTTCATGTATCAGCTTCCCCCATGTATATCAACCTTGCAACCTATATTCCGAAGTTGGGCCTCGTATACCGGTATTTTAAAACCCGTATCACCATTTTTTACCATGTATACTAGTGTATACCACTATATACATCATGTATACAACAGCCCTCTTTTGGGCTTTTTTGAGACCTACAACCTGCTCCAGCCATTACACTGTCCTCACTGTCCTGTTCGTCGATTTCAGTGACCTAGTTGACTCGGTAAAAGGAAGAAATTGACCTTTACGGCCCTCTCGAAATGCAAAGGGAAGAAAAACGGAGTCCAAGATGAACTCAAGATGAATTTCATGCATAGGAAAAAAAAAAATAGTAAGGCAACAATAGTATTTGGAATAAAGAAACAAATGAGACATAACTTAATTCACATGGGAACTAATTGCATCAACAAAACAAACAATTGGCATTTAACCATAACAAAAATCAACGAACAAGGCCATTAGGATTTCACATTAACAGGAGAGCTAAACAAGGATGTAACCAACAATTGGATATGTAAACAAAGAAAGAATCTTGGCACTGCACTGTTAAGAATTCAAGCACATAAAAAACACATATGCACACAAATATGAAATTTAATGAGGGGTAAACATGGATGTAATAAGAGCGGATTGTACCATAATATATAAGTAGACAACAATCAGCTTGTAACTTAAAGTGTGTATAGAGAAAGTTCTAGGCAGCAACTGACAAATGGCAAGCGTTTTCGACGAGATTTTAAGTTAAATGAAAGCATAAACTTAAGTCAATCATGCTCAGCTGGGCAATAGAACAAACAATACGAATTCATCCGCATCCCAGCAAACATACGAGAGGAAAAATAACAAAGCAAGCTCAAATAGAGAAACAGAGAAACTATAGTATCAAATACAAAATGGCAGAACATAAATCGACATTAATACTAGATTATGAAATCGCATAAGAAACGTAAGCACACCATATTTAAACTACCAAAATCAACGACAATCAGCAACACATGACCACAGGATGACAACCTCACAATACTAGAAAGAAGACCGTGTCAAAATAGAGAAAGATGAAGGGAATATCATAACGGAGAAGGCGTTACCTTTTTCCGGGCAGCGGCTGAGACGAGAATGAGCAGAGGCGAGCTCTTCCACCACACGAATTCGAAGCTCGAGCAGCACACCAAGAGAATCCAAACGAAACCCGATTAACGATCTTCCCGGAACCTTTGAACTAGAAAGTTCTCCAAGAGTTTCTCAAAAATGTAAAATCGAATATTCTTCAAAAACCTCCTGTAAACTATGTTTTTGTGAGTAAACCTTGGCTAACCCTCGAACTGAAGAATAAATGGGCTATTTATAGATGAATATATGGTAGATTTGGGGGCAATCGGGTAGAAATTTAGGGCCAATTCCAAATTCAAAATTCGAATCCCTTGGAGAGATAAGGTTGCCAGCTTTATTCTTGTACCACCTTGTACAATTTCTCAACGGATTGAGAATGAGAGCCGTTCGATTTCGGAGCAAGGACGCTCGAGGAAGGAGATGCACACACCTAGCTTCGTACGAGAAATATTCTTGTACTAGAGGATAAGGGAGAGAGGAGACGCGATGGACTAGGGTTCGCGTTGCGATTTTTGGGCTGAGTCGCTGCTGGACTGCTGGCTCTGTTGCTGCGTCGTCTGGTACGCGTGAAAAGGAAGAAGAACGATGTACAGGGTCGTTCTTTTGTTCTTTGTATGTGTGTTGTAATGGGCTGCTGGATTTCTTTGGTATGGTGAGAAAAGAAGTGGATTGGGTAATCTGAAATTGTTTTGGGCTGCTGGAAATTGAAAAAATAAAAGGCCCAAAATGGTTTGTCCCAAATGGGTTAAGGTGATTTGGCTAATAACTAAATTAGATGAATTAATATAAACTAATTAATGAGCTTCTTAATCTTAACGAAATAAAATGATTGACTTAATTATAAAATAATTAATCCAAAAATGTAAACTATTATATAACTAAATTAATTAGTAAAATATTTAAACAAAACAAAAAAATTTTAAGATGATCTTCGAATATTTATAAAATGTACTAATTATATATAAAATTATATAAAACATATTATTATCTAAAATTATAAAAGATTCCAAAAGTGACAAAATATTTAGAGTAACCCGTAAACTATTATTATTATTATTATTATTATTATTATTATTATTATTATTATTATTATTATTATTATTATTATTATTATTATTATTATTATTATTATTATTATTATTATTATTTTTTATTTTTATTTTTATTTTTATTTTTTATTTTTATTTTTTTTTGAAATTTTCTAAGACTAATTATTTCAAATCGTTCGAAATTGAAGAAGTTCGACGATTAATCTATATTGCGGGGGTCCAAAATTGGGTGTTAACAGTATATATAATTACCATTTATTTAGAATGGGCATTCACACCTTCTTTTTTCATAGATAATAATAGGATAATAGAAATATAACAGTTTCATTGCTACAAAACAAAAATCAAAATATACTAGTAACAGAAAAATTACTAATTACTCTTTTTCAAATCAATAGTAAATATACTAAATTGTATATAATCAAACAATTTTCTTTAATAACAGAAATTGGGCCAACGCCCAAATCCTCAGCAGCAGCAACCTGGGCCCGGGAGTGTTCAAATTCGGCAGAAAGCCAGGTTTCTATTTCCGTTTTCACTTCCTTATCTTTATATTTCCTCGTGGCCTTCCTATTTATAGCTTCCTTGTGAAAAATAGATGGTTCTTAATACTATCTCTGTCCACTTTTAACTGTCATAATTTTCATTTTCAGAGTTAAATTATAAAAAATTTAAATAACATTTTACGATGTAAAAAATTGCAATTTATATTACTTTTCGTATAGTTTTTGAATATCTAATTTTTTTTGTTTAAAAAATCAAATTAATATAATCTAATTTAACTTTAAAAATTAATCAAATTAACTTTCGAAAAACACAACATGATGAATAAAAGTGGATGGAAGGAGTATTTGTCATTTCACACAATCAATGCATAAATGACATTATTTTTTCTATTTTACCCTTGAGAGAGTTATTAACCTTAGAAACTTGAAAGTATGAACTTGACCAAAACTTAAAAGAGATGCGGGTCGGGTCGGGTCGGGTCGCTAAAAGTGTGGGCTGGGATTTTGGATTGGGGTTGGTTAGCTAGGAATTGGGTCGGCTGAAATTGGGAGGAAAGGGCCCAAAATTTGGTCTTTACGGATTGAATGTGAGAGGTAAGAAAAGGGCTAGATTTGTCCACATGATTTGCAATTATGGCCATGGGAAATTAAGAAGTTAGCGAAATTGAGTTTAATTTAGAGAATTTGACTAAAATTTAAACAAGACGAATTACAATGGATTAATTAACGAGCTTTTTAATTTTAACAAAATAAAATAATTAATTTAATTATAAAATAATAACTCAAAAATATTTAATTAATTAAACCAATTAACCAACTATTTAAGTAAAACTAAAATATTTTTTCAGACGATTTTCGAATATTCATAGAATATACTAATTATACACATAATTATATAAAATATCATATTTATTATTTTAAAATTTATAAAATGACTAAAATTACTTGAAAAAAATATTTGAATTTTTTTATAAAATTAATTATTTCAAATCGTTTGGAATTAAAGAAGTTCGAAAATGTATCCATATCACGAAGGGTCAAAATGAATGTCAACACCTCATACAACCAGAAGTAGCTGGCATTACTGCCTTTTATATATATACTAGATATTGTTGATGATTTATGTCTTACTAATACCTACATAACTCTAATCAGCTACAAAACAACGACCCCTTAATTTATTGAATCAAAACTACTCTTTTTTTCTTACCAAAAATGCATGACAACATTCTTTTACGAGATTTTTATTTATACTAATAACTTTGGTAAACTAAGACGAAGTTTTTAGCAGTTTGTCTTTAATTTTATTTTACGTAATTTGTGATTAATTTAATCATTCTATCATAAGCTAACAAACATTGTTTCTAAGTTCATCCCCTTCTAAACTGTCTGCTAGTTATACACAATTTGGCCAAGTTTTAAGCATTTTTGTAAATACTTTATATCACGTCTAAAGAACATTCTAACAACAATTCATTTTAGAATTGTTTAAAGAACATGTGTCCTACATGGCATAATACATGTAGGACGCCATGTAGGACACAAAATTTTCATGTAGGGTGTCATATAGGATGACTGTGTCTATTTGTTCAATTTGTACAAGTTTAACTGCCTACGTGTGCACATCCAAAGTTAAAAGTCATAGTTGTCAGCTGACGCCAAGTTAAGGGTCATGTTTATATATTATGCCTAAAAAAAATGAATAGGATTGTGTCACAAGTCAAAATGCAATAACATGTCCAACCAAATCAATGTCCGAGCACGTTATGTGTACAAGACATATACGTTACGATCTCAATTGAATATTGGCATGTTTACTTAAATGCAATAGACCAAAAATGGGAGAGTAATTCATCACAAGATTCACAAAACATCTTCTTCTTTTTTTAGATGGTTGACTAAATATGCTATAAATAGGACATAAAGGAAAATAAACATCATCATCAAATACCTGCACAAGTGGCTTCTTGAGCATTACACCAAAAATCAAGATGAATTTCAAAGTATTGGCTTTTCTCCTCGTCTTTATGATGATAGGACTATGTAAGTCTTTTACTTGCTTTAAATTTGCAGTACTTGAATATCATACACTTTTCCACAATTTTTTTTAAGTTCATTTTATAAACTTCTTGTTCTTTGATGTGAAATTTATTTATCTATTAATTAAATATTAATAATAATAAATTGTGAAATTTTATTTGTTAGGTATTTCGCGAAAGGCTGAAGCAAGGAATGTTTCCCCTTGTTGTTGTGACAAAGATCCTACAATTTGTAAATCTTTGTGTGGCTTTATAGATGACTATTACTGTAACGGCCTATATTGTATTTGTGGGAGTAAACAACCTCCGGTTCAGATTGCGCAAACTAATGAAACTATAAATCGAAGAATTTAAGTTTCTAGGGACAAAAATAGAAGTGGAATTCAATTCCAGTTTTTTGTAGTTTACAATAAGGCATTAGCCAAATATAAAAGCTTATGTTTTTCTTCTCTCTGTCCTTTATTTTGATGATAATAAATAGTCTCCGATTAAAAAAATATTTACGTGCTACAATTATATGTACTTTGCAAATTATAACCTTCTTGTTCTCTGTTGTAATTAACTAGTCATCTCAATCCGCTTAGAATATTAACATCTTAACTGTTACAGAGAAATTTAACTAAAACAAATAAAATATTGAAACATGAACATAATCACTCTTGTTTTTTGCAGTTTTAATAGCTATACTTTTTTCTTTTCATATGAGATTAAGATATAATTTTTCAATGTTGTAACACGCTGCACATATATAATTGAAATTTGATTTTTATTTCTGTGTAATTTACAACAAGGTATTAGCCCTATAAGAAATCTTACCTTTCTTTTGACAAATTAATAATCTTTGATTAGAATATGATTTTGTTATGCTGCAATGATCATAATTTTCCCTTCTTCATGTCCAAATAGCCTTCTATTTTTGTCTAGGGGCATTTGTGATTTGACCATTAAATTTTTTACCCTTTTTGGTGTAATAGAACTCCGAAAAATACATTTTCAAAATTCAACTTCAAATTGAATTCAAGAACTAGGGGTGTACATGACCGGGTTGATTTGAGTTTTTCAAATATCAAACCAAACCATTTGTGTAAAATTTTTAAATTTATAAACCAAACCAAACTAATAAAATTCGGATTTTTTCGGGTTTTTCAACCTCGGGTTGGTTCGGGTTTTTCAAATACCAAACCAAACCATTGTGTCGAATTTTTAAATTTAATAAATCAAACCAAACTAATAAACCTCAAATTTTTTCAGATTTTTGGATTTTTTTGGTAAAGTTTGCATACAAACATATAATTAACTTGTACTCCAAATATTTCTTTAGTCCAACCAAAATACAATTATCTAAGGTATTTCTTAAAAAAATAACACAAAATATGAGATGAAAACTGATAACACAAAAATATTTGATAAAAGATAATAATGAAATCATCATATAAAATAAATAGTGCAAAGTCATAATGAAAATTATCATAATTTAAAAGTACTAAATCATGCTAAAATAAGTTTAATAAGTATTAGTTACATTACTAAATATTTAAGGAAAATTAAAATTAGATTATGTATTTTAATTGTCTAAACCAATGTAAAACTAAAGAATAGATATTCAATATTATTGTCATTCTTAGTGTTGAATTGATTTTCTTTTTGCATTAGTATTAATTTGATATAATTATCAACATCTATGAACTATAATCTTTATTGGACCATTCCGAATTCTAAGTTTTAAACTTGAAATAATATATTAAAAGATAAAAACTATGAAATAGTATAAGAAATATTTTAAAATTATACCAAAGTAAATATTTTTATGTATAAAATAAAATTTTAAAATTACATATATAATGTCGGATTGGTTTGGTCTCGGGTTGGTTCTTTTTAGTTAAAACCAAACCAACCCAAGTATAGTCCGGTTTTTTTTTTCCAAACCAAGTCAAACCAAATCACTAGTCGGGTTTCTTTTTGGTTTGACTCAATTTACGATTTGGTTTGATTTTCTATTCGATTTTGTACGCTCCTAATTATAATCCATATGGCCATTTCCTATTTGCAAGATCTAGCCAATTTTCACTCCAAACGTTGACCAATTTTCATTCAATTTTAAGACCAAATTCAACCCATTTCTTTTTACTTTTCAGCCCAGCCCAATTCCTTCAACCCAAATTACTAGACCCGATCCACCATACAACTCCAACAACTCAATCCCTACAACTAAAGACCCAGCCCCTTATCACTTCCTTATTAATTTCGTGCACGAATCATTTAGACCATCTCCAATAACACTCTATTTTACTCTTCATTCTTTATATTTCGTACTCGAATCATTTAGACCATCTCTAACCCCACTCTATTTTACTCTCCATTCTCTATATTTTTTGAGGGTGGTCGAAAAAGCTCCCTATTCTCTATTTATAGAGAGGTGAATGGAGAACTACTATTCATCCTCTTTATTTCTACTTATTTTGTAACTAACAAATGATTTTTCATATAAGGCTATTAATTAAATTTATAATATTCATAATTCTTTTTAAATGTAATACAATATTTAAAAATATATTATTTAATATATACTACTTTCAGCACAATTTAACAACATTTCAATTTTTTTTTTCAATTTTCATCACTTTAAGAGCTAATTTGATATTATTATTGATTTTCACTATGAAGAACATACAAAATTTAAATGATAAGATGAAAATTTTAATTTAAAAATACAATACATGACATAAATATTTAAATACAAGATAGCAATACAATACATAACATAATAATTTTAAAAATCACAACAATAATTTAGTAATCCGGTAGATCGTTTTCATATTTAACAATATTCGAAAGAAACATAGTGTATAATCTAGAGAATTGTTGTGTTTGTGATTGTGGTTGTGCTTGTTGATTTCTTTTTTCAATTATTCATAGATGTTCTTTAAAATTTTAGATTAAAATATACTTTTATATTAAATAAAGAATTTGAAAAGAAAAAAAATTATATTACATGAAAATTATATAAGGTGATAGTGATTTTTCCGTTTGAATTCGTCGGTGTTTACCGGAATCCTATAAAGCTCCTCTTGTGGTGAATTCATTGTTCTTCCGCTCGTCGTCTCAGCATGCTCCGAAAGAGGTAAATTATTTCCATTATGTATGTTTTTAGGTAATGTTATGTGGTGTAAATTTAAGTATTCATCTTAGTTTATGTTTATATTTTTCTCTATTTCTTGATGTCTCGAGTAGCTTTATTATGCTTAAAGATTGGTATTTCGGCTTTCGAATATAGAATACATTTATGTGTTTGATTGTCCTCTGATTTCGCCTTGAATATTATTTAATTATCTAGCTTAGTTCAAATCCATATATTTTAGATTTATTCTAATTTGATTTGTCTTATGAGTTATGGTTTAAATCTACTCGAAGTGCTACTCTTATATACTAATTCATGTTTAATTTGAAGTGTTACCCTAAAATCTTAAGAAGCCTGTTAACACTTCTATTTAAAGTCCAAAAGCTTGAAATATGATATTTATCTCCCTATTTATATGGAGTCTAGAGCCAAAGGGTAATGTTTTTCCTTCAAAAAACATAAAATATCAAATGTTTTTTAAATCAAAATGGCAAAATCGCTGCCCCAATATCCTTCGAACATATGTAACTCCATCAACTCCGTTAAAAAAAATCAATTAAAATCGCTGCCCTAACAATGATTCGTCGAATTTGTTTTTTTTTTTCTAAATTAAATTCGTTGCACCCGCAGCGTATTTGTAAAAAAAAAAAAATTATCAAAAGTTGAAATCATAGCAGCGATTTTATCAATTTTTTAAAAAAAAGTTGATTTCTTAAAAATAATAATTATTTCGTGTGGTTAATTACATTGGTTAGAGAAAACAATTTGTGTGGTTAAATATTAAAAATGACAAAGTAAAAACCAAAGACCCAATCAATTCTTAGCAAAATACAAAATCACACTACCACACGAAACAATCAATATTAGTATATAATTATCAGGAATATTTTTTATTCCTACTATGCAGATCCTCCTCTTCAATGCTATCTCCTTATTTGGTGTAGAGATATCTCCCTCTTAATGTATATTATTAGCTTTCCTTATTTGTGGATATTTCCCTTATTAGTTCTTTATTTCCTTTCATGTCGATGTATTCTATTATGTATAAAACAAAGACAATTGTACATCAATAAAAGTAAGACTTACATATAACTCTTTCAATAATTAACCACCGACAATGTAATTAGAAAGTAGACCAATTTTTACTTGAACATTATTTAGCATTATCAAAAAGAATTTTCGATATTAGAAAGTAGACCAATGTAATTAACCACACTAAATTATTAGTATTTTTTTAAAAAAATCGATAAAAATGTTGCTGGAGCAGTGATTTCAACTATTTTTTTTTCTTTGAAAAAAAAGTTCAATATAAACGTTGTTGGAGCAGCGATTTTAATTAAAAATAGTGTTTTGCAAAAAATTGTTGTTAGGGTAGTGATTTTAATTTATTTTTTTAATGGAGTAGACAAAGTTAATTATGTGTGAAGGGTATCGCTCCCTCATGAGCGATTTTACCCTTTTGGTTTTTTAAAAAAATGATATGCCATTTATGTTTTTTAAAGGAAAAAAATTGTCATTTTGACTCCGGACTCTTTTTATATGCACTGGAGTTATTTGGCTAAATATAATTCTAAAACTTAGTGCTTCTCGCTTAGTCATGAGTTATGCTCTTATGTTGTCTTAAATGTGGGTTATTTAATCATAATATATATATCTTAATGCACTAGCTCTCTTTGCAAAAAATGATAATGTTGTCATTTTGTTTTCTTATGCATGATTTGTAGTTATATACTAATACGTTCTTTTCTTTTTCTTATGCATTATTTGTTCCTTGAATGAGTCCAATTGAACTCATTTTTCCTTGCATCTTCATGTGGGACGAAATCCAAAAAATCCTCTTTTATCGAATCAACCTCACCACTCATCGAAAGGAAAGAAGACAAATGAACAAGTCTTGGAAGCTAATATATTAGTCTTGGACGCTAATATACAAGAAAAGCAGGTTGTATACAAATGTATACATTAATGTCAAAAATGGGATAAAATTGGCCCAATTTTCTGGTCAGCAGCAGTTTAGGCCCAAGAGGCCCAAACTCATTTTCTCTTTCTTTATTATTGAATTGTAATTATTTATTTTTATTTTGATTAATTCTAACTTTGAATGTTTAGATTAACTTAATTAAATCCCTTAAAAACAAATTATCTTTTGCTATGATGGATTTTTTCCATTTAACCTATGTTTGCTACCGCTCTCATATTTCTACATACTCCTAAATTCCTTCCTTCCAATTCTTATTTTCCCTCTTCCACATTAATTGAAATAAATCTTAACTCTTCTCCCATTTTCTCCTTTGTCTTAAACTTATTCATATAATTTATATTAATGCGTTCATGAAACAACATAAAGAAATAGTACTTCGGTAGTAACTAATTTTTGAAAAGTTAATTATAGTTAATAAGATAAATACCCGATATTATTGAGGTCGAACGAGCTATTGAGTGGAATTGATGAGTCCACTAGTGGCTGTTCGTAGAATCCGAGCATGTCTAGCTCGGTCTCTAGCCACTAATGCATCAATAGTCGTGACATGATTCTCTGGCAGCAGTCTCTCCAGGTGGAGTACTCCCGCAATATCTGAAAGCAAATTTTAAAAAATATACATTATAAAAGTTAAAAAAGTACTTATGGCAAGACAAGATCACTCTATAACCCTAATTACAATGACTAAATATTACTCTATATATATATATATATATAAGGAAAATGTTAGACTTGATGATGTGGCATGCCTCTAAGGGGTAGAAACCTATTTATCTATTTTGTGGTTTTTTTTGGCCATTTTTCCTCATTTTAAAAGACAAAATATTACAAAATATTAAAGCATAATGTTGAATTCTCTCCTTATTAAAGAATAAACATAAGTATGTATTAATGTCGCACGAAAATTCCCGCCAGAAAAAATTATCCCTTCAGCTTCCCCATAATCAACATTTATTATATTTATTAATGTTATTAGTATTCATTAGCGTTTCACGTATTTTTTATTCCAGAAAATTCATTAATAGGTTTTAAATATTACACCTCTTCACATTCTGGCACTCAATAAAATGATAGAAGTTTAGAATCAAAGCTCCAACAACTTCTTCATATGCTAGGTGAAAAACTCATGATGCTACATTTTATCAGGTAATATTAATTATTATTTTTATTGGATGAATTATGGATAATTGTATTGACAAATTCTTTTATGTGATTCAAAGGAATGTGATTTATACTTATTCATGGTTAAAGTAAAAGCTAAACCAGTGAAGTGGCCATGAAAAGCTTGACAAGATAATTACTTAAAAGTAAAAGTTTCTCCTTAGTTCATACAATATTTCTATATTACATCAGTATCTTATAATAACTATATCTTTTCTTTAATTGCTTAGTATCATTTTTGCTGTACAAAAGTTTGTTCCATTACTTGCAGAAAGTGAAAAGAAAAATGAGTCCAATTGATCTGACTACAACAACTTTTTTCTTATTTTTTTTTACCATTCTCCTAATCTTCTAAATATGTTTTTATTATTAAAACAAAAAAAATAATTAAAAAGTCACTACTTAAAATACTTCTCCTCAATATACGTTACTCATTTTTTTTAATTACTCATTGTTAACTACCACTTATTGTATTTAAGTCTCTTTAATTTGTTAGTATTTATCATTTTAATTTAAAAGTCTAAATTTAACTAAATAATTTGTCAATTAATTAGGGAAAGACAATTACTATAGAAGACAAGGAAAGATGAATTGAAAGAGGTTATATTTCAAATAGGTGATGAAAATATCTTTACAAATTTTTTTTTTGATTATTTAAAAATAGAGCGCAATCTTTAACTAACAACAAGATCTAGGGAAACAAGAAAATAATGAAATAGAATAAATAAATAAATAAATAAATATAGGAAGAAGTGAAGGAACTAATGGTCCGGAAAAAAAGAAGAAGAGGAAATAGGATAAGCGGGTAAGAAAACGGAGATAAGAAGAAAATGATAAAGAAAAATCGAGAAAAAATAACTTATTTTTCAAACTTGTATGAACAATTGAGAGGGATATTAGATAATGAAAATAGAAAAAAATTAAAAACAAAAAAACTAAGAAACTATATTAAATATACATTTCATTTGGACTTATTTCTATCTTTACTTTTCATTTCATGCTTACTTTATATTATTGGAAAGAAAAATTTTAATGTATCTTATTGATTTTGTAAGGATATCATGAAAAAAATGTTATTTTCTCAATTATATTTAAATAATTTTATTTCTAAATTTTAAAATAATTTTATAATCACGCAAAGGACGAAAATGTTCACTTAGTTATTACTGTATAAGAATTACTATAAATAGACCCCTTATCGTCTACATGAGTGCTTCATCAAGACTAACCTATTGACGTAAATTTCTATCTAATAAAGTGATATGATTGGGGTAAAGTGAATCTTTCTAGTTGCCATATAATTTGTGTCTTTTGACCAAATTGTCATTTTGCAATTCTTATCTTTCATCAACTATTTTATTTTTGCCCCTTCATTACTAGAATAAAAATAAAAGTAGACCCCACAACTTTTTTTTAATATATTTTACACGTAGATATATATATGATACAAACAAGGGAGCCATTTGAACTCTTCATCAATTATTGTAGTTTAACGTTTTCTATTTAATTTTTAAGGGCAAAGAGGTTTGCATCCTCTCAAGTCTCAACTCTGCCATTAGTTAAAATATTATTCTTACCGTCTAACAAATAACACATATATAGTTTTGTTTTTTGATAAATAATGCATATATAACCTTGCAGTTTAATAAATGGATATATTTATCCTTTTTCATTAACAAATTATATTTGAAATGTGGCTTTAAAAAGTTACCTAAATTATTTTTTTTACCTCTACCTAATCCAACTAAATCCCTATTTTATTTAAATTCGACTTGTTGACACCCAATTTGTCCCTCCACAATATAAATTAATTATCGAGGTTCTTCAATTTCAAACGATTTAAAATAATTATTTTACAAAATTTCCAAAAAAAAAAAAATATATATATATATAATGAAATAAAATAAACATTGTTTGCAAGTTATTTTAAATAATTTTGTCACTTTTAATAACATGTATGTTTTATTTAGTTATGTACATAATTAATGCATTTTACGAATATTCAAAAATCATCTCGAAAAGATTTTATATTTTAAATACTTTATTAGTAGTAAGGGTCGTAATTGTTTTATTTAGTTATGTACATAATTAATGCATTTTACGAATATTCAAAAATCATCTCGAAAAGATTTTATATTTTAAATACTTTATTAGTAGTAAGGGTCGTAATTTTGAATTAATGAATTTTATAAAATCCAAAATACTTTCAAGTTATTTTAGAGTATTTTTATAAATTAATAATTTTAATAATGAATGTGTGTATTTTTTACAATCACGTATTTTATAAATATTTGAAAATTATCACAAAAAGATTTTACATTTTTAGTTAGATATTTGTTAATTTAATTTCGAGTTCATTAGTTTGTAATTAAACTAATTATTTTATGACCGATTTAATTATTTTTATTTTGTTAAGATTAAGAAACTCGATAATTAATTAATGTTAATTCACCTAAATTAAACCCAATATTTTAAAAATAAATAAATAAAAAACTTAACCCCTTTCCTATTTGGGCCATTTTCCAAATGGCCCAATTTAATATAATCAACAACAATACCATACGACCCCACCCCTGCACATTGTCTTCTTCTTCTTTGAAACCCAACACAATATACATAGCAGCAACCAACGACGCAGCAGCACACCCCCGACCCCCTTAGCCTCTCCTTCTTCTCCCCTGCAGCAGCACGTGAACAACGACGTCAACAACGCCTACAATCGTTGTCAATTGCACACAAATCGCAGGAATTTGCAGCTCCCACACCTTCCTCTGCAAAAACCATCCACCCTTGTCTTTTCATCCGGATTTCATGGGATTTCCATGGAAATTTTGTGCAAAACGGAAAAATTTTCAAATTTGAAGAAAGAATCAATTCCTATTTTACCCTTTTCCCCTCCAATTTGAACCCCACAATTCCCCTATATATACCTTACTTTTGTTCATTGAAAGGGGTTGAAGGATTTGTTAGAGAAAAATACACGAAACTCCTCGAGCCAAAACAGTGAAAATACATACGGAACACATTCGAAACAGAGAATAGATTAGTGTGATCATAGTGTAGTTCCCTTGCTCGTTCATAGGGGTCTTCGTAATTTCATTTTGGTGGTGGAAGTTCTTCGTGGATAAGCTCATGGTCTCAGTCCGCTGCCCACAACAAGGTAAACAACTCGTAACCCTTTTATTAGATTTCGAGTTTGATGTATTTGGTTTGGGGCTTGCTCTTTGTCGATTTTGATATGATTGTATATGAGATGTTCGAATCTTAGTCACCCTCTTCATCCTAACTTTTCTAAAAGGTAACGTGTGTTTGTTTTCAAATCGTTTTAATGACTATTAGAGCATGTTTCTCTATTTCGGGCTCTTTCTGAACTCATGGTTACTATACTCGCTCCCAGTTTAGTTGTTTACTGGTTAATCATTGACATTGTTCTGTGCTTGTTTTTATTGAAACAATACTCATGCTTCTGTCATATGTTTGAAAAGTATTGAATGCATTATGCAGTTCCGTATTTAGCTACTTCAAGCGTAAATGGTTTTCCTTTAGAATTATGTTCTTCAAATAGTAGGCCTGCACATCTGTCACGACCAGTTTTGAATGAATATTTCTTTTGCTCATCCTCTGATCAATTTGTTGTTCGATGTTGTCGTTTTTTTAAGAACATAGCTGGGAATATATTGGCCTTTCTTTTATTTCTAAAAACATGGCATCGGTCTATTTTGGTGTTATAATGGTCTAAAATCTGGAAATTTCTGTTATTATCTTAGTCACTCTTCATCTCTGTATCTATTGTGTGATAGAAAGCATCCTTATAATATGTGGTTTTCATAGCTTCATGTGAATATGACTTCCATTTTGCTCAAGTTAGCAATATGCTTTTAACTGGTCTCTTTCAAGTGTTTCGTAATCTTAGTCATTAGGTGATTCTTTTCGTCATCTTCGGGAATGTCATCTGATGTTTTCAGTTTAGAGTTCTATTGCTTAATGGTTAGTTGTGTGTTTTGTTATTTCTCAACTCCATTTAGGCGTAAAAAGCCCTAAAATTGATCAATTTAGCATGTTTATGTCCCAGGGAGAAGTTATGTATCTGGCAATTCACTAGAATTCCCTTCTTTTACATATTTATGTTTACCTCTGTTAGCTTTGGTGATGTTGCATATTTAAGTCTAATGGGCATGAATTCAAAGTCATTTCTGGGATTGTTTGCTTGCATGAAATGTGAATCTTCAAGCTTTAATGATATTTGCAAAGTTCTCTCCTTCAAATTAATATTGACCAACGTCTTTGTGATGGAGTTAGCATGAGCCTATTTCCTTTTTATTTATTTGGCAGCAGCATTTTCTTGCATAGAAATATATTTATTTTGGGTTAATTATGACCGTTAAGCTGAAATTTGATAAAAACTTTAGTGGATTGATCCATATCCTAATGATATCTTGCTTTCGTCTCTTAAGCGCATGCATCAATGTGTAAAATTTATGCTAAACTTTGTTGAAATGTTTCCTATCCTTGTTGCTGTTTCCTACTGGTAAATATTCTATTGGCTACCATGAATGTGTTGTATTCTCTGTTGTGTTTCAGTTTGAGTGCCAAAATATGTTGCTAGCTTTAATTCAATTTGTGTAATATTCTAATTCCATTTCTCTATTTTTATTTGGGTACAATCTGTCGGACTCTTATTGTTATCCTAGTGACATTTCAAGTTGGGCCACGAAGGCCCAAAATTTCTCTTCTTTTCGAGTCATCCTCATATTTGTGGCGAGAGATAAGCCGAAACAGGTCCCGGAAAATTGAGAACAGGCTGAAATATGGCCTATATACAGCAGTATACACCCCGAAAGTACAGATATACAGGTCCAAAACGTGAAAAAATAGAGCTGGAACAGTATACAGGTGTTCGGAAGCAAGAAATACGTAAAAGAGCTGATATACATGTTCGTATACACTGATATACAGCCAGTGTATACCAAAAACGGGATTTGGTTTAGTGTCCAATTTCCAGCGAATTTGGCCCAAAATGAGGCCCAAATTCAATTTCTTCCTATTCTTTAATTATTTAATTAGGATTATTTATGGTGTGTAGTTTAACTCTAACTTTAGAACTTAACTAACTTAATTAGATCCCCTAAAGATGAGTTATTTCTTTTGTGTTAGTTTAATTCTAACATATTTCATATTTTTAGTATTTACTTATTTTATCAAACAAATATGTAGGTTAAATTATACACTTTAATTAAGTTAAACCTTTGGCTCTTAAAAAATAATATTTCTAAGCTTCTCACTTAATCACTTTTTATTCACTTTAAAATTGTTCAAGTTAAGGTATTTTTTTCTCAAATAAACTTAAAAATTAGCCAACCCCCTTTTCAATTAAATATATATGTATATATACATATATATACTCACTTAGTCATTTTCTTAGGAAGTGTTAGCTAATTAAATAAAAGTGGTTTCTCATGTTTAATTTATTAAATTGGTTTAACGTATTATTTCAAGATAAATTACATGGATTTTACTTAATCTAGTTCTATTAATATGCTAATCACTTGCATTAAATTCAAATGTTTCACTTTAAGTCCCTTTCTCTAAAAGTGAAACGAAATAAAAATGTGTCGTTGATTTAATTTCTTAAAGTTGATCCAGTGTTGTGCTTCATTATTATTATTATTATTATTATTATTATTATTATTATTATTATTATTATTATTATTATTATTATTATTATTATTATTATTATTATTATTATTATTATTGTTGTTGTTATTATTATTATTATTATTATTATTATTATTTTTATGTTAAATCATTTTTCTAAAGAATTAGTCAAAAAATCATTTTTAGTCAAGTCGCAGGTCAACCACGTGTTAGCGGATACTTCGAATGCCTAAACCCTTCTCGAAGTGTAAATTGAACCCCGAACCCTTTTTAGTATTTTTCAAATGATTTTTTCTGTTTAAATCTTTGAAAATTATAAGTTTTCTTAATTTCTTTAAAAAATTAAGTGGCGACTCTTTTCTAAGTATTTTTCTTAAATTGTTTTATACTTAGAGCATTTCAAAAAGTGATTTTTCTACAGATAGGAAAATTTCTGCGCAACACGACTCAAATTTAATTTATGATAGAGTAGAAGAGGAATGAAGACTTTTGCACTAGGGTCGAGTGTACATTAGGTCTAGAGAATGAAATATAATAATTTTTAAAGTCACATAATATTTTTAAATTTAAAATTAGTTTTAAAATTTATCTTAATAAATATAGATTTGGTAACGTATTTTTAAACGACAGAGGCATTCCCCCCCCCCCCGGGCACCCCACCCCTCCAATCCCTATTTTTAATTTAGCCTCTTTGATAAAAATGAAATTGGATAAGAAAAAAAAATATTTCTAAACGTAGTTTTATTTCTACATTTTTCTAATATTATTTGATTAATCATAATTTGTCACTTCTATTCCATCTATTTTTATTTAGATTTAGAAAGAGTGCTTCATTTCTACAAAGTAATAATATATGTCAAATAAACATTGGTGTATTTTGTTGTCATTTATCTAATCTTCTCTCTTTATTTTTCACTACTCACTTGCAAATCTATTTGAATTTGAAAAACTTCTCATAAAAATTTAATAGATACAAAACCTTTTTAAAAAATTGAATTTCTAACTTATCTTTCTGCAAATAATTTTTCTTTCACAATCAAATTACCTCATGAATTTTAAACATATCAATTGAGACACATTCAATTTGATCGCCACACTTCTTTGCTATTTAAAATTGAAATTTTAGAGTCAGATTAATGATAAACAAATTTCCCTATTAACTTTACTTATGAGCAAAATATATTATAAATAACAATTTGTACTATTTTTATTATTAATATATAAAATATAATAACAAAAAACCATACTTGAAGAATAATACTCTTCTGATGTCTCGAATGATTCATTAAGTTTTTACACATGTGAGAAAAATAAAATTAATTATTTAATTTAGTTAAGATTAAGAAGCTCATTAATTAATTATATTAATTCGTCCTATTTAATTATTAGACGAATTAACTAATTTAATCAATTTAACTAAGTTCTGAATTTCAATTGGGTACAATTTCAATCAAATATGGCCAAATCCTCAATTCAAAACCTAACCCTTTTATTACAAATCTAACCATCCCCTTCAACTCTCTTTCAGCCCAAGGCCTTTTACAACCCATTCCATTCAATCAATCAGCAACACCAAAACCCAAGCCCACCAACAATACAAGACCCAGCAACTTACAGCCATACAACAATATATATGAATGACAATGGAGCGGAGCCGGTCGGAAACGTGCATGAATCCGTAAAAGTTTTACCCCGTCCCGCATAACACATATTTTTATTCTTGTCCCACCCGCTCCACCCCGCATGAATCCGTTCCGCTTAAATCCATCTCATATAATTCATAATTTTTTAATTCAAAAGAAATAGTTATCAATCATTACAACATTTCATTAACTGCTAGTTTCATTAACTGAACTGAGCTAAGAATTGTGTACTAATTTCATTAACTGCTAGTTTCATTACTTTGAACCTATTATTGCTAGTTTCATTAACTGAACTAAGCTTTAATTCCTCTTCCATCTTTGTCTTTCTTTTTATACATAGATTTGATTAATTGTGTATTAATTTAATTATATATATAAGAGCCATTAAAATTTGTTGAATTAGATGAGTGAAATTAAAGAAGGCAAAGAATGAAATCTGAAGTATTTTATAAGAATGTATTAAGAATTTAAGTTTGACTAACGTCCAAATAATTAGTACCCAACCTATTTCTTTTTAAAAATATTTTGTGCATGTTCCACGCCTTGTTCTTTGTTTATCTTTCCTGAAGCATATTATCAATTTTCTGCCAGTAAACCCTTTGTCTTTTTGAATTAGAATGACTTAATTGTATGGACACGTGAATTTGACAAGTAGTTTAATCCTTTCCATGGTCATTAGAAGAATCAGAGAATATTTTTCAATTGTCTTACCACATCAGAAGAATCTAAAAACTGGCTGTAGGAAGCCAACAAAAATAGCATCCAGATCATGCACTTTTCCATAACGATTTTACTGCAATTTTTTTTATGGATTAAAATGATGGATCAAAATCAATTTCATCTTAAAATTTAATAAAATAACAATCTTCAAATAATATTGTGAAATTTTATTTAAAAATGTATCTAACGAAACCCTAAAGCACTGTTTCCTGTAAACTTGGCAAAAATACAAAAATAGAATCACTAGTGGTCCACACCCCAAAGTGGAAAAAAAGGATTTAATATGCTATTTTGTGTTTTTAAAAGGTGAGGTTGAAGGTTAGTTAGAACTAGATGGACAAAGCCCGTGCTAAGCATAAGCCCAATATTTATATTTTCAATCGTAATCAATTTTAAGATATTTTATATAGTTATATAGTAATGAAGGATTACTGTACAAAATGAAAGGATGAATGGAAGTGTAAGTTGTAACACATGGAGAAACATAAACGTTAGAATTGCATAGCTTATATATATCTTATTAAATATGATCGATGCTAGCAGATTCTATATGTAAAATACTTGATGTATACCTCAGCTAATTACACCGTAGTAGCACGGATTCTTCAATTCAAATGCCTTACTCAAGTCGGATTCTTAAAAAGACATTACTTTTGACAAATCTAATATGTACCCTTTAGCATTTCCGCTGGCATTTTTAAAGAATCCATATCAAATCTCAGTAATATAAAGCTTTATAAGTCCAACAAAAAAGAGACATTCCAACTTTTAAGCAAATTTTTAGACCTCAAAGGTTGTTCTCTACCATATATAAATTAGTTTTAGAGTTATTTATTTCACATACTTTCAATCACGTTAATGAAAATTTTAGATTATCATTAATCAAAACATAATGTCCACTCATAAACAGAACAAACTTGCCACAATATATAAATAAATACTCACAAAAATTAAAAATTAATCATCGAAACCCCAAATGTCAAATGCCAGAAATCTTACCAAAAGGATATAGAAGACTCCAACAACAATCTATCCGAAAAAAGGAAAAACAATATGCATGACCCAAATGCAAAAAATGTAAGATCATCATTAAAACAGCAAAAAAAAAAACTCAAAATTGACAATTCATGATCACAAAACAAAACACAATGAAACGTAAAGCAAAAAAAGACAATTTTTAATGAATTTAATTTTGAGTCTGTGAGACTCTGACTAGGAGCAACACACTGATCACCTAAAATTGAATGAATTTCACCTCCTTGGATGGTTAAAAAGAGGGGCAAAATAATTAAGTTCACTACGACTGGTAGCCTAGATTATTACTCGTACTATCAATTTGTAGAAGATAATCTCAAGTTTGAAATGATGAGACTCTTTACGGTCCATATAGTTCACTCTACAAAACATAAATAATTAGGTTGAAGGCTGCCCCAACAACTGTAAATCTAGAGTGTGTGGTTGCTTCTACAACCCGTCCTTTTCAAGTAAAATTTCCAAGGTTTTCAAGTCTCATGATCAATCAGACCCACAATTTCTAGTGTAGACTTGAGATTTTTCTGACCTATTTCTAGTTTGATGAAGCTAGGCATTTATTATAGGACAAGAATCACATTTAACATTAATAAATAGCCAATTATTTAACCTTACACTATAATTTGCTCGTACTAGTGATTTCTTCTCAAGTTACTTACCAAGAATATGAATTCGAACGAACAAACAGAGACCAGAATTAATGTTACTCTCTCTCACAAATATAATTAAACATGCACCGGCCGGCGTTGCTGGGTTTTGTTGCTGGCTTTGGACTCGAGAACTCGAAGGGGAGAAAGACACTTTACACTTTGTTTGGATGTAACGTGATTTGCCTGCGGGACACAATTTTTTTTCATAAATTATTAATTGACAAAAGATTCACGTGTAATGCACATGAGATGTACATGCTACGCACGATACTAGTTTTGTTGAATATGCTTGCACTGTTTACTAAAGTTTGACTTTATAAGCTCTTAATTGATTTCATTCAACAATATATGTGATATTTTAAGAAAAAAATACTACATAATCAATAAGAGATACACGGATGATGCACATAAAGTGCACAAAATGCACATGTGACATATAATTGATGATAGTATATAAGATAAATTCATGCAGATGTTGGGGCCAAACATCAAATCCGACTTCATCGACTTCAGGAGAAATATGACAAGAACGAGTTAGATCATCAACAACGACACTCTGAGGACGCTAGGGTCATAGCTCAGTTAAAGCAAGATTTGCGAAGGGCAAGACAATGCATATCAGAATTAGATGACAGTATGGAACAACAGATTCAGTCGGTTGAGAGATTCAAACATCAAGAAGGGGCTCGATTGGCTAGAGATCACCTATGGGCAAACAGATATGCTATGTGGGAAGAGGTCGGCATTGCCAAAAGAACCAGACTTGGCGAAAGTACAGAAGGAGTTTGAAACGCATTATCGTCCCCTGCGCGGGATTGTTTTCATTTGTACTTTGCTTTGTCATTATTTCCTTTTTAAGCTATTTTCCCTATTTATATGTTGTTAAACATTATTTTGAATACTATTGTTTGGGGATAATGAATTTGGCTTAAAAAAGACATATACATCCTTCAATTCGCTAGGCCTACCCTTGGCACAAAAGGGTCACATGCATGTTAGGACGCGATATTTGTTTGTTTACTTGTTTGCTTTAATTGTTTATGTGGTGAGTTGCTTTGAATGAGAACATTTTTAGCCCACTCCTTTCCAAGATATTCTAAAAAAAAAAAAAAAAAAGTTACAAGTCACTACCCCAAAATGTCCGACCAAAATTCCATGAGTCTTAAGTTTCTCAGTCAGACATAAAAATCCAACTACCAAATCCTAAGACATTACTCTATTATATCAGGAAAGGTAAAAACGCAATAAGATGGAAAAAGGAAAAATATCAACATAGAGTTAACCGAGGAAGATTTGAGGATGAAGTTGCGTGGCTCAAACAAGAGGTCCAAAAACCGCAGAAAGGAGAATTGAAGTGGAGATCGCCATCGCATGACAAGCAAAGAATGCAGCACTAGACGCAGTGTTAGCGGCTAAGATGGCGAGATATGCTATCATAAATGAAGAGACGGCCACTATACGGAAGAAACATGATGTCTTCAACAAAGATATAACCAGGAGGCTCCAAAAGATAGACAAAAAATGTTCTTTCTTCAATCCAGAAGCCAATAGTGGCCCCGAAGACACTCACCCTGGAGTTACTGAAGAAGAAACCGGGGAGGAAATTGTCTATAAACCTCCTTTCAAGGGACGGTGGAAAGAAGAGAATGAGAATTGTCCCTGAAGCATATGAGGTTACCCTCCATGATTAATGCAACAATCGGAAGAAGAATGGCTTTGATGAAGGCACATTTTATCTTTTAGAAGCTTCATTATCCGTCTTTCACTTTCCTTGTAATCGCAAAAAAAAAAATGAATGAATGAAGATGAAAATTTTCTTGGTATTCGAACTACGTAGGGCCTGAATTCTCTTTGCGAGATACGTAGGTAGCCTTTTAAGGCCCGGCCCCTATCTTTTGAAAATTTTCTTTTCCCTCTTCATTTTACAAGGAAATGTCGGGTTCAGATCAACAGATGCCAAGACATATAGCGAGAAGACCTTAGCTCAACGCAATTTAACCTTTCTGAGTCTATTAGCCTCCAAAGGAAAACGAGCAAATTCCTGCTTGTTCAAAAAAAAAAAATAAGTCCACAATATTCGTGGGTTAACATGTTCTCAGACAAAGCAGCTCTTATGTGTTTATGTGCCCTCTGTGTGATATTTTGTATTATTTGTCATGAATCAAAACTAACATATTTGCCTTTGAGTTGTCTTCTCTACAGATAGTTAGAACTGATCTGTGTCGATAAGCTGGCTGAACACCCTTATTTCACCAGATCAAAAAGGCCTGCAGATTCCTTCCTTGGTCAAAGTTCTCAGAAGGGCAAATCTACAATGGGTGATAACGTCGAAGATATTAGCTTAACAGATGTTGTCGTGGCTCAGCCCGTCGTCGCTGATCAGAACGAGTTGATTATGCAGTTGATGCAACAGATCGCTGAGATGCGGGTGGAAATACACAGGAGGCAAGATTCGCCCAATCCAGCTTTTGTTCCAGCAGATGGAAGGCTTCCACTTCACCTTCCTCCTTCAAATACGGAACAGGCTCAGAACCCACCCCCAGTCCTGCTCATAACCCATCTATCGTTGACCTAACCCCTCAAAACCCCCAGTATGCCTCTGCCTCCTATCAAACACCACCCCTTCCTCACAATACCAACCTCCAAATGCCACTTCCTCCCCAAAACGCTAACCTTCAAACTGGTCCACCCCCACAAAGCCAACACATTAACAACACTCAAACTTCCTTCCGTCACCAAAACCAACACACCAACCCCCAAAATTTCCCCCAAAACTACCAAGCCACTCCAAATGCCCAAAGACCTTCCATTGCTCCACCCTTACCCCAAAAGGCCGTTTTTCCAAATTCCCGTCCCCAATGAGCATGACGCTAATGGTTCTGAGCTTGACCATTATGAAGAACAGGAGAGGGAGTGGAGGTCGAAGGAAGAGGCCGCCAAGCTGAACATGAAGGAAGAAATCTGAAAAGCCATGAAGGAGTTACAGTGCATCCCTGAAGTCACCGGTTTGAATTATGAAGACTTATGCATTCATCCGAACTTGGACCTCCCGGAAGGATTCAAGGTACCAAAGTTCGACGTTTTCGGAGGAACAGGGAATCCTTTGGCACATTTGAGGGCATACTGTGATCAACTCGTGGGAGTTGGGAGAGATGAAGCTCTACTGATGCGGCTTTTTAGAAAGTCCGAGCGAGAGGCTCGAATGGTTCACCTCGCATGAGGCGAGGCGATGGCCTTTGGAATGCTTTGGCTAAAGACTTTATTGAGCGATTAAACTTCTGATGTGGAGATCGTTCCTGATCGTTATTCTTTAGAGAAAATGAAGCAAAAGTCAAACGAAAGCTATAGAGAATTTGCGTATAGATGGAGAAAAGAGGCAGCTAGAGTTCGGCCTCCTATGTCGGAGAAAGAAATTGTTGAAGTATTTATGCGGGTTCAAGAGCCCGAGTATTATGACAGAATTATGTTGCTCGTTGGAGCAAAGTTCGCTGAGATAGTCAAGGTAGGCGAGACTATCGAAGATGGATTAAAAACCGGGAAGATTGCCCGTGTTGCTGCATTGCCCGAATCTTCGGGTTTGTTGAAGAAGAAGAGAGAAGATGTGTCTGCTGTATCTTTTGAGGAAAGACCCCGAAAATTCTTATCATACCAAGGTCGTCATAGACCTTCACAGAGTTCATACCCGGTTTATACCCTTCTTCCCAATTATCAAAGTACTCCCCCTCCTATCTACCAAACTCCCATTCCAGTTTACCAAACTCCATCTTATCACTACCGAAATGTCACCCCCAACTGTGCCAACGTTCAAGCCAATTACCAAACTCCTCCCCCAGCTCCACTTTGCAAAATACCCCGAACTACCAAGCTCCACAACCAAATTATCAAACCATGCATATCCTAGATATCAATCCCTGCCAAACGCTCCAAATTATCGTCAAATGCCTCGCCAACAAGGCAATTACGATCCCGTCCCTGATTCGAGAAGAAACGCGTAATTTTTACTCCACTAGTTGGCGAACAAAGGTGTTCGGCGATTAAACGCGAGCTACATTCATCGGTGGGGCCCGAGCGATTGACACTAGCTCAAAGTTTCTGATTTGATCGGAGGTGTGCGTATCACTCCAGCGATGTTGGACATGATCTGAGGATCGACAACTTAAAGCACAAAATCCAATCGATTGACCAAAAGTGGTCTCTCTCCGCATCGAGCCTAATGTCAATAGTAATCCTTTGCGAATCATGGGCGTCACTATCAACATGATAGAGCGGATGATGATGGGTTCGTGGCAAAGGCAATAGTTCGATCGCTCCCGATAACTCGGAAAGAACGTGGCTTCGTTGAGTATCAAAGAGAAGAAAGAGTTCGTGATTCGACCCACAGAAGGTTCTTTGCCTTGGTGCCACGGTAAACTCCGCCCGACCAAGTTTGTGATCGAAGCGGTACATTACCCGGTATGACTAGATCGGCGGTCTTACACGTAAGAGCTATCACAGTGCGAGAAGAAAGAAGCGACTAAAAGACCAATCGGTGAAATTTGGCCGAAGAGTTCTGTAGAAAAATGCAGTCGAAAGATTACTCAATTGTGAAGCATTTGGAGAAGACGCCGGCTCAGATCTCTGTATGGGCTTTGTTGATGAGTTCGCAAATGCATAGACAAGCTTTGATGAAAGCTTTGGATGATACTTACGTACCCGTGGGTACTAATAGTGATAATTTGGCTGCCATGATAAACCAAGTTATACGAGGACATCGAATCAGTTTCGGCGACGAAGAGCTACCCTTTGAAGGCAGGATGCATAACAAAGCTCTGCATGTCACCGTGATGTGTCGAGACAAGATAATAAATCACGTCTTGATCGATGACGGATCCGGTCTCAATATTTGCCCACTATCGACTCTGAGGCAGTTGAAATTTGACTTGGGAAAGCTTCAGCAGAACCAAGTCAATGTGAGGGCTTTTGATGGAGTGCAAAGAGATACATTGGGTGCGGTAAATTTGGATGTTCAGATAGGTCCTGCGGAATTTAAGGTAGAGTTTCAGGTGTTGGATATCAATGCTAGTTACAACTTGCTTTTGGGAAGGCCATTTATCCACATGGCTGGAGCTGTGCCGTCTACCCTTCACCAACTGATGAAGTTCGTTTGGAAGGACCAGGAATTGGTCATTTATGGTGAAGTGAGCCATTCCAACGGGTATGCGCCGATCATTGATAATATCTCTCGAGGTTGCGATTTTTACACGGTGGAGCTGGTAAATGCCACGGGTGATGATTTGGCTTCACAACCCCCTATGCCTTCTGTGTACAAGATGATTGCTACTATGATGCTCCGGAGTGGTTTCGAACCAGGTTTCGAATTGGGGAAGCATTTTCAAGGAATTGTCGAGCCTATCAAAATTCCCGCCAGAGGAGTAAAATTTGGTTTGGGGTATGTCCCCACAGATGATGAAGAAGAGACGAAGAATAAGAGTGTTGATCAAGCATTGGCCAGGCCAATCCCTCATCTGTACCAGTCATTCCCGGTGCGAGAATATGTCGATGATGATGGTCTCGGGGAAGGAATCTATGGCCTTTTTGAAGAGATTGATGCGGTCATCGAAGAAGAGGCTGGGACATCGGGCATCCGTGATGCAGAACCTGCAGAGCAATTGCAAAATTGAACCTCCACACCAATCCTGATTTCCCGCTCATCTGGGTAGAAAGGATATGCGCTTTGTTTGTTTCTTTAAATCGGTGGTAGTCCGGAAGAGGCCCGAGACCCACCCTTTATGCAATTTTCGCTTATTTTGAAGTTTTTAAATTTTCCTATGATGTTTTAAACGGCAAAATGGTCACCGGCCATGGCCAAAGTTGTGTTTGTCTTTCAACTTTAAATGAAAGTCTCTTTTATCAAAAAATTGTTTAGTTGCGTGTTTATATTTTACTTTTCTAATTTTGTTTGTTTATGATTTCAGTAATAGTAATTTAAAACCTGCCAATGTCATGTCATGTCATGAGCCGAGTGAACGAAATGAGGCAGGTGATGATGAATGAGAGGAATACAAAGAAGGAAATGAGGTACCAGAACATATAGCTGAAGAATTTCGACAATTCGAGAATCAACACAAGCCAAATTTAGAAGAAATCGAAATTGTAAATCTCGGAGATGAAGAATGTGTCAAGGAGGTCAGAATCAGTGTACATCTGACCGAAGCTCAAGGAAAGGACCTGGTTCATTTGCTCAAAGAATACATGGATGTGTTTGCCTGGTCTTACAAAGATATGCCAGGGCTGAGTACGAATATGGTGTCTCACAAGTTACCGATTAATCCAGATTTCACTCCAGTGAAACAAAAGACTCGGAAGTTCAAGCCTGAGCTGAGTTTAAAGATCAAAGAGGAGATTACCAAACAGATCGAGTCTCAAGTAGTGAAAGTGACGCAATATCCAACCTGGTTAGCCAATGTTGTTCCGGTTGCGAAGAAAGACGGAAAGATCAGAATTTGTGTTGACTACAGAGATCTCAACAAAGCTAGTCCAAAAGATAATTTTCCATTACCAAACATTCACATTCTCATCGATAATTGTGCTAAGATTGAGATGCAATCATTTGTGGATTGTTATGCGGGCTATCATCAAATCCTGATGGATGAAGAAGATGCAGAAAAGACAGCTTTCATCACACCCTGGGGTGTATATCATTATCGGGTGATGCCTTTTGGTCTCAAGAACGCAGGTGCTACTTATATGAGGGCTATGACAACTATCTTCCATGATATGATTCATAAGGAGATTGAGGTATATGTAGATGATGTCATAATCAAGTCCCGCGAGAGTTCGGATCACTTGGCTCACTTGAGGAAGTTCTTTGATCGCCTGCATCGGTACAATTTAAGGTTAAATCCTGCCAAATGTGCTTTTGGAGTGCCAGCCGGCAAGTTGTTGGGATTTATAGTCAGTAGGAGGGGCATTGAGCTTGATCCTTCCAAGATTAAAGCGATCAAGGAATTACCTCCTCCGAAGACCAAGAAGGAGGTGATGAGTTTTCTGGGAAGGCTAAACTACATAAGTCGATTCATAGCTCAATCCACCGTGGTATGTGAACCAATCTTCAAGTTGTTGAAAAAAGATGCTTTGACCAAATGGACCGGAGAATGTCGGACGGCTTTTGATGCTATCAAGAACTATTTGTCCAATCCACCAGTGTTGGTTCCTCCGCGAGAAGGGAGTCCACTGTTGCTATATTTATCTGTCTCAGATAATGCGTTTGGATGCGTGCTTGGCCAGCATGACGAAACTGGGAAGAAGGAACGGGCCATTTATTATTTGAGTAAGAAATTCACTCCGTATGAGGCTCGTTACACACTTCTGGAAAGAACCTGTTGCGCTTTGACTTGGATTGCGTAGAAGTTGAGACATTATTTGTCTTCCTATACCACATATCTCATTTCCAGGATGGACCCGTTGAAATATATTTTTCAGAAAGTGATGCCTACCGGGAAGTTGGCTAAATGGCAAATGCTTTTAAGTGAATTTGACATTGTGTATGTGACTCAGAAGGCGATAAAAGCACAGGCCTTAGCTAATCATCTTGCAGAGAATCCAGTGGATGAAGAGTATGAACCGCTCAAGACTTATTTTCCCGATGAAGACGTTGCATTCGTGGGTGAAGATATTTATGAAGCATACCATGGTTGGAGAGTATTCTTTGATGGAGCGGCAAATCATCAAGGGAAAGGAATCGGAGCGGACTTAGTATCATAAACCGGTCAGCACTATCCTATGGCGGCTAAACTCCGATTTGACTGCACAAACAACATGGCTGAGTATGAAGCTTGCATCCTCGGTTTGAAGATGGCGATCGATATGAACGTTCATGAGTTGTTGGTCATTGGAGATTCAGATTTGCTAATTCACCAGGTTCAAGGAGAATGAGCTGTAAAAAATCCAAAGATCACACCATACGTGCAGTATATACAGAAGTTGTGTAAAAGGTTCCGCAGAATTGAGTTCAGACATACTCCCAGGATACAGAATGAGTTGGCTGATGCTCTTGCCACCATTGCCTCAATGATTAAACATCCAGATACAAGTTATATTGATCCTTTGGATATCGAGGTAAAAGAGCAGCCTGTTCATTGTTCACATGTCGAAGCAGAAAAAGATGGTTTGCCTTGGTATTTTGACATCAAGAAGTATTTGGAGACCGGGGTCTATCCTGAGAATGCAACTTTCAACCAGAAGAAGTCGATACGCCGTATGGCGCCGATTTCTTTGCAGTGGAAATCCTTTATAGGAGGACTCGGTTGGGTCTTCTCAGATGTGTTGATGCTAGTGAAGCTGTGAAGCTTTTGGAACAGATACATGCGGGAGTTTGTGGTACTCACATGAATGGACTCACTTTAGCAAGAAAGATCCTCCGAGCCGGCTATTTCTGGATGACTATGGAGTACGATTGTTGCAAGTTTGTGCAGAAATGTCATAAATGTCAAGTACATGGTGATTTGATTCGAGTGCCGCCCCACGAACTCAATGCTATGAGTTCGCCTTGGCCATTTGTAGCTTGGGGCATGGACGTCATTGGCCCGATAGAGCCAGCCGCCTCCAATGGACACAGATTCATTTTGGTTGCCATTGACTACTTCACCAAATGGGTGGAAGCAACTTCGTATAAGTCGGTAACTAAGAAAGTCGTAGCTGATTTTGTTCGCAACAATCTGATGTGTAGGTTCGGGGTGCCAGAATCCATCATTACTGATAATGGAGCAAATCTCAACAGTCACATGATGAGAGAGATATGCGAACAATTCAAGATTAGTCACCGGAACTCAACCGCTTATCGTCCCCAAATGAACGGAGCTGTAGAAGCCGCCAACAAGAATATAAAGAAAATTCTGAGGAAAACGATTGATAATCGCAGAAGTTGGCATGAGATGCTACCATATGCTTTGTTGGGTTACAGAACGACTGTCAAAACATCAATTGGAGCTACTCCATATTTGCTAGTATATGGAACGGAAGCAGTTATACCTGCAGAAGTTGAAATACCTTCATTGAGAATTATCCAGGAGGCTGAATTGAATGATGTTGATTGGATTTGCAAGCGGATCGACCAGTTAACCTTGATTGATGAGAAGAGAATGGTTGCTGTTTGTCATGGTCAACTATACCGACAAAGGATTATTCGTGCTTTCCACAAGAAAGTAAGAGCCAGAACGTTTGAGGTTGGTCAGTTGGTTCTCAAACGTATTTTTCCTCACCAAGATGAATATAAAGGGAAATTTGCACCAAATTGGCAAGGACCCTACATGGTTCGTAAAGTGTTACCTGGAGGTGCCCTGATACTGTCCGAGATGGATGGAACAGAATGGCCAAAGCCAATCAACTCAGATGCTGTCAAGAGATATTATGTGTGAAACTTTAGTTTGTATTTCTGTCATTTCCTTGTAGTCGCTCTATTTGCTTGTAATCGCTTCGTTTAGAATTTTATCCCTTTGTAATGAACTACGTCTGACCTGAATTCTCAAGAATGAGATACGTAGGCGGCCTGTGTCGGCCTCGGTCACCCCTTTATCCCTTTTAATACTTTTTTTGTATATGAACTACGTCTGACCTGAATTCTCAAGAATGAGATACGTAGGCGGCCTATGTCGGCCTTGGTCGGTTTCTTTGTAATTTTCTTACTTTTGTTAATCCTCAAGAGGGGGAACTACGTTTGACCTGATTCCTGCCTCAACGGGATACGTAGGCGCCACAAGGGCTCGGTCATATTTCCCGTAAGGTTTCTATTTCATATATAATAGAAACTGGGACAGAATTTTTGAGAAGGACTCAAAAATTCTCAAGAAAAAGACTTATCCAACAAGTCAAGACTAAAGCGACGTGGAGAATTACAAACTGGGACAGAAATTTTGAGGATGACCTCAAAATTTCAATGATGCTCATCGGCAGTTTAGAACAACTTTGAATTCTTCCCAGCAAGTAATCGGATAGACCTCGAGACATCAACTTCAAAGACGTTCATTAAGCTTGACGTGACATGACACTTGGCAGTGACCTTTTCCAAATAATAATTTCGAAAATCTATTTTCCTTAAAGCTTTCCTTTCATGTTTCAATTATTTTGCATAAAATGTTTTGTCTTATCTATCAAGAAAGCGGGAGATCAGAGCAATCAACCGGAGATAGCGAGACGAAAAGCAATCAATCGGAGATAGCTAGACAAGGATCAGACGTCCGAAAAGATCGACACAGATCAGTTCATTTTTAAACTAACAATTTTTCTGTGGATGCAGGTCTATAGGTTTACCTCAAAATCAACACATTCTTCCATTCAATGAATATGGAGAAGTTAGAAGGCGAGGATCTCCCTAAAACTAACAATTTCCCTGTGGATGCAAGAAATATTTTATGTTTCTTATACCAAAGAATTGGGAATAAAAATATTATTATTCAATTCCTAGCAAGGCGAAATCTATAACGAACATGCTACTACGGTCAGAGACGGAACAAACGAAAAAGAGAGCAATATTGTTATTTTCCAGCTACCAAGATACTTGGAAGACATTTATCTGCATTATATTATCAGATATGATAATACTCTTACCTTGAAGGTTATATATATCGTATTGTCAAAAGAGATGATACCAATACTCCGAGGATTATTTTATTGCCAAAAAGACAATGCCACCACTACGAGATACCTAGAAGATCACCAAAATTGTTCGGTGAAGTATCATCTTCGTTCCGTATCGGGAGGCATCATCATTGTTTTCATGCATTGCGGAAAAGAAATTCATGCATCGCGAGAAAATTCATGCATTGAGAAAATTTCATGCATTGCGAAAAGACATTCATGCATTGAGAAAATTTATGCATCGCGAAAATTCATGCATTGCGAAAAGATATTCATGCATTGAGAAAATTCATGCATCGCGAAAAATTCATGCATTGCGAAAAGATATTCATGCATTGAGAAAATTCATGCATCGCGAAAAATTCATGCATTGCGAAAAGATAATCATGCATTGAGAAAATTCATGCATCACGAAAAATTCATGCATTGCGAAAAGATATTCATGCATTGAAAAAATTCATGCATCGCAAAAAATTCATGCATTGCGAAAAGATAATCATGCATTGAGAAAATTCATGCATTGAGAAAATTCATGCATCGCGAAAATATCGTGCATCGCGAAAATTCATGCATTGAGAAAAATTCATGCATCGCAAAAATTTCATACATTGCGGAAAAGAAATTCATGCATCGCGAGAAAATTCATGCATCGCAAAAATTCATGCATTGAGAAAATTCATGCATCGCAAAAAATTCATGCATCGTAAAAATTCATACATTGAGAAAAATTCATGCATTGCGAAAAGATATTCATGCATTGAGAAAATTCATGCATTGAGAAAAATTCATGCATTGCGAAAATATATTCATGCATTGAGAAAATTCATGCATCGCAAAAATTCATGCATTGCGAAAATAATTCATGCATCGCGAAAATTCATGCATTGAGAAAAATTTCATGCATCGCAAAAAATTCATGCATCGCGAAGAGTCATTCTTAGAGTATTATCAAATGAGATAATACCATTACCCAGAGGGACATCATCGGCATTCTATTAATGGAATATCCTCATCCTCTAGAAGGATCTTCATTATTATTATCCTATCAATGGATCAACATTATCCTACCGATGTATTTTCTTTATCAACATCAGCATCCTATCGATGAAACATCATCATCATACTATTATATAGCAGCACTATCCTACCAATGGATCAACATCTTCCTACCAATGGATTAGCGTCATCTTACTAATGAAGAATCATCATTATTATTTTCATTTACAAAAACAGTATCAACAGAACTATCAACATATTACATCAGTCTATTTCTTATTACTTCATATCAAAAGAAGAGTACATTGAAGAATCATATTGCAAATATAAGATACAAGCTTTATTTGCTTTACGTCAAACCCGATGAAGTTGACGTTAAATATTCAAGGAGGGTAACTAAGTGTCAACATGGTAAAAGACGCTATCTCTCCATTTGAATCATATTTTACACTAATGAGTTTTATCTCAGTCTTTGTCGAGAGCATCCAAGGGGATGAATTCTCAAATCAAACCACAGGTGCGGACGACATCAAAAAAGGATGCAGCACAACGTGGAACTTTTTCTTAGCAGCGAACTGGGACATAGTCCAAAGAGGAACATCAAACTCTTAGGACGCGAGCAGAGGAGCGACTTCCATCACAATCAAACCACACCCCTAGCAGAAAGCATGTGGGTTTTTCTTTGGGTTTGTCAATTTCAGTTTCGCACCCGGAAATTTTTGGTCTCTACCGAAAGCAGCTTTCCAATCTAAGTGATAATGCACCAAGAGTTTTGGAAATTATGTCTATGTAAGTTCTTACTTATGGATGTGAAGAGCTCCGCATTCATGGCTAAGAGGTTGCAAGCCTCCTTTCCATACTCGACTTATTTGTCACTCCTCTAGAACCCAAGGTTATCTTGCATAATAGATTTCCTTTTCAACCGATAGAGTCGAACTACAAACAGCCTGATTCCT
Source organism: Solanum pinnatisectum (assembly GCA_035578085.1). NCBI lineage: Eukaryota > Viridiplantae > Streptophyta > Magnoliopsida > Solanales > Solanaceae > Solanum > Solanum pinnatisectum. Next base: position 38,066,244 of record CM069085.1, on the reverse strand, counting down.
AATGTTTAAGGATATGTAGGCGGGCTCAATGTTGAAAACTCGGCTGTATTCCAACATTTGCACTTAAATCTTATTCTCGAGCATTTCGGTCTCCTCATAATCCGATATCGGAATAATTTTTGAATTCTTTCAAGATCGTGCGTCAAATCAAGCGTGTGAACTACAAGTGACATGAATTCTCATATAGCCTAAGATATGTAGTAAATCAAGTTGCAAAGTTCGGCCATAATTCCTAAAATCCGTACCAAAAGCCTGTTCGAAAGGATGAAGATGTGGTCGGTCAAAATTGGATTGGTCAATTTCATTTTCCTCGAATTTCTTGCTTCAATCCGAGTAAAACGAGGGACAGCTGTTGACACTCAATTTTGACCCTCCACAATATAAATTAATTATCGAGGTTCTTCAATTTCAAACGATTTAAAATAATTATTTTACAAAATTTCCAAAAAAAAAAAATATAAATATATATATATATATATATATATATATATATATATATATATATATATATATATATATATATATATATATATATAATGAAATAAAATAAACATAGTTTACAAGTTATTTTAAATAATTTTGTCACTTTTAATAACATGTATGTTTTATTTAGTTATGTACATAATTAATGCATTTTACGAATATTCAAAAATCATCTCGAAAAGATTTTATATTTTAAATACTTTATTAGTAGTAAGGGTCGTAATTTTGAATCAATGAATTTTATAAAATCCAAAATACTTTCAAGTTATTTTAGAGTATTTTTATAAATTTAATAATTTTAATAATGAATGTGTGTATTTTTTACAATCACGTATTTTATAAATATTTGAAAATTATCACAAAAAGATTTTACATTTTTAGTTAGATATTTGTTAATTTAATTTCGAGTTCATTAGTTTGTAATTAAACTAATTATTTTATGACCGATTTAATTATTTTTATTTTGTTAAGATTAAGAAACTCGATAATTAATTAATGTTAATTCACCTAAATTAAACCCAATATTTTAAAAATAAATAAATAAAAAACTTAACCCCTTTCCTATTTGGGCCATTTTCCAAATGGCCCAATTTAATATAATCAACAACAATACCATACGACCCCGCATTGTCTTCTTCTTCTTGAAACCCAACACAATATACATAGCGAACCAACGACGCAGCAAGACACCCCGACCCCTTAGCCTCTCCTTCTTCTCCCTGCGGCAAGACGTGAACAACGGCGTCAACAACGCCTACAATCGTTGTCAATTGCACACAAATCGCGAGAATTTGCACACCTTCCTCTGCAAAAACCATCCACCCTTGTCTTTTCATCCGGATTTCATGGGATTTCCATGGAAATTTTGTGCAAAACGGAAAAATTTTCAAATTTAAAGAAAGAATCAATTCCTATTTTACCCTTTTCCCCTCCAATTTGAACCCCACAATTCCCCTATATATACCTTACTTTTGTTCATTGAAAGGGGTTGAAGGATTTGTTAGAGAAAAATACACGAAACTACTCGAGCCAAAACAGTGAAAATACATACGGAACACATTCGAAACAGAGAATAGATTAGTGTGATCATAGTGTAGTTCCCTTGCTCGTTCATAGGGGTCTTCGTAATTTCATTTTGGTGGTGGAAGTTCTTCGTGGATAAGCTCGTGGTCTCAGTCCGCTGCCCACAACAAGGTAAACAACTCGTAACCCTTTTATTAGATTTCGAGTTTGATGTATTTGGTTTGGGGCTTGCTCTTTGTCAATTTTGATATGATTGTATATGAGATGTTCGAATCTTAGTCACCCTCTTCATCCTAACTTTTCTAAAAGGTAACGTGTGTTTGTTTTCAAATCGTTTTAATGATCATTAGAGCATGTTTCTCTATTTCGGCTCTTCCCGAACTCATGGTTACTATACTCGCTCCCGCTTTAGTTGTTTATCTTGGTTAATCATTGACATTGTTCGTGCTTGTTTTTATTGAAACAATACTCATGCTTCACATATGTTTGAAAAGTATTGAATGCATTATGCGATTCCGTATTTAGCTACTTCAAGCGTAAATGGTTTTCCTTTAGAATTATGTTCTTCAAATAGTAGGCTGCACATCTGTCACGACCAGTTTGAATGAATATTTCTTTGCTCATCCTCGATCAATTTGTTGTTCGATGTTGTCGTTTTTTTAGAACATAGCTGGGAATATATTGGCCTTTCTTTTATTTCTAAAAACATGGCATCGGTCTATTTTGGTGTTATAATGGTCTAAAATCTGGAAATTTCTGTTATTATCTTAGTCACTCTTCATCTCTCAGATCTATTGTGTGATAGAAAGCATCCTTATAACTGTGGTTTTCATAGCTTCATGTGAATATGACTTCCATTTTGCTCAAGTTAGCAATATGCTTTTAATCGTCTCTTTCAAGTGTTTCGTAATCTTAGTCATTAGGTGATTCTTTTCGTCATCTTCGGAATGTCATCCGATGCTTTCAGTTTAGAGTTCTATTGATTAATGGTTAGTTGTGTGTTTTGTTATTTCTCAACTCCATTTAGGCGTAAAAGCCCTAAAATTGATCAATTTAGCATGTTTATGTCCCGGGAGAAGTTATGTATCCGCAATTCACTAGAATTCCCTTCTTTTACATATTTATGTTTACCTCTGTTAGCTTTGGTGATGTTGCATATTTAAGTCTAATGGGCATAAATTCAAAGTCATTTCTGGGATTGTTTGCTTGCATGAAATGTGAATCTTCAAGCTTTAATGATATTTGCAAAGTTCTCTCCTTCAAATTAATATTGACCAACCTCTTTGTGATGGAGTTAGCATGAGCCTATTTCCTTTTTATTTATTTGGCAGCAGCATTTTCTTGCATAGAAATATATTTATTTTGGGTTAATTATGACCGTTAAGCTGAAATTTGATAAAAACTTTAGTGGATTGATCCATATCCTAATGATATCTTGCTTTCGTCTCTTAAGCGCATGCATCAATGTGTAAAATTTATGCTAAACTTTGTTGAAATGTTTCCTATCCTTGTTGCTGTTTCCTACTGGTAAATATTCTATTGGCTACCATGAATGTGTTGTATTCTCTGCTGTGTTTCAGTTTGAGTGCCAAAATATGTTGCTAGCTTTAATTCAATTTGTGTAATATTCTAATTCCATTTCTCTATTTTTATTTGGGTACAATCTGTCGGACTCTTATTGTTATCCTAGTGACATTTCAAGTTGGGCCACGAAGGCCCAAAATTTCTCTTCTTTTCGAGTCATCCTCATATTTGTGGCGAGAGATAAGCCGAAACAGGTCCCGGAAAATTGAGAACAGGCTGAAATATGGCCTATATACAGCAGTATACACCCCGAAAGTACAGATATACAGGTCCAAAACGTGAAAAAATAGAGCTGGAACAGTATACAGGTGTTCGGAAGCAAGAAATACGTAAAAAGAGCTGATATACATGTTCGTATACACTGATATACAGCCAGTGTATACCAAAAACGGGATTTGGTTTAGTGTCCAATTTCCAGCGAATTTGGCCCAAAATGAGGCCCAAATTCAATTTCTTCCTATTCTTTAATTATTTAATTAGGATTATTTATGGTGTGTAGTTTAACTCTAACTTTAGAACTTAACTAACTTAATTAGATCCCCTAAAGATGAGTTATTTCTTTTGTGTTAGTTTAATTCTAACATATTTCATATTTTTAGTATTTACTTATTTTATCAAACAAATATGTAGGTTAAATTATACACTTTAATTAAGTTAAACCTTTGGCTCTTAAAAAATAATATTTCTAAGCTTCTCACTTAATCACTTTTTATTCACTTTAAAATTGTTCAAGTTAAGGTATTTTTTTCTCAAATAAACTTAAAAATTAGCCAACCCCCTTTTCAATTAAATATATATGTATATATACATATATATACTCACTTAGTCATTTTCTTAGGAAGTGTTAGCTAATTAAATAAAAGTGGTTTCTCATGTTTAATTTATTAAATTGGTTTAACGTATTATTTCAAGATAAATTACATGGATTTTACTTAATCTAGTTCTATTAATATGCTAATCACTTGCATTAAATTCAAATGTTTCACTTTAAGTCCCTTTCTAAAAGTGAAACGAAATAAAATGTGTCGTTGATTTAATTTCTTAAAGTTGATCCAGTGTTGTGCTTCATTATTATTATTATTATTATTATTATTATTATTATTATTATTATTATTATTATTATTATTATTATTATTATTATTATTATTGTTGTTATTATTATTATTATTATTATTATTATTATTATTATTTTTATGTTAAATCATTTTTCTAAAGAATTAGTCAAAAAATCATTTTTAGTCAAGTCGCAGGTCAACCACGTGTTAGCGGATACTTCGAATGCCTAAACCCTTCTCGAAGTGTAAATTGAACCCCGAACCCTTTTTAGTATTTTTCAAATGATTTTTTCTGTTTAAATCTTTGAAAATTATAAGTTTTCTTAATTTCTTTAAAAAATTAAGTGGCGACTCTTTTCTAAGTATTTTTCTTAAATTGTTTTATACTTAGAACATTTCAAAAAGTGATTTTTCTACAGATAGGAAAATTTCTGCGCAACACGACTCAAATTTAATTTATGATAGAGTAGAAGAGGAATGAAGACTTTTGCACTAGGGTCGAGTGTACATTAGGTCTAGAGAATGAAATATAATAATTTTTAAAGTCACATAATATTTTTAAATTTAAAATTAGTTTTAAAATTTATCTTAATAAATATAGATTTGGTAACGTATTTTTAAGCAGAGGCATTCCCGGGCACCCCACCCCTCCAATCCCTATTTTTAATTTAGCCTCTTTGATAAAAATGAAATTGGATAAGAAAAAATATTTCTAAACGTAGTTTTATTTCTACATTTTTCTAATATTATTTGATTAATCATAATTTGTCACTTCTATTCCATCTATTTTTATTTAGATTTAGAAAGAGTGCTTCATTTCTACAAAGTAATAATATATGTCAAATAAACATTGGTGTATTTTGTTGTCATTTATCTAATCTTCTCTCTTTATTTTTCACTACTCACTTGCAAATCTATTTGAATTTGAAAAACTTCTCATAAAAATTTAATAGATACAAAACCTTTTTAAAAAATTGAATTTCTAACTTATCTTTCTGCAAATAATTTTTCTTTCACAATCAAATTACCTCATGAATTTTAAACATATCAATTGAGACACATTCAATTTGATCGCCACACTTCTTTGCTATTTAAAATTGAAATTTTAGAGTCAGATTAATGATAAACAAATTTCCCTATTAACTTTACTTATGAGCAAAATATATTATAAATAACAATTTGTACTATTTTTATTATTAATATATAAAATATAATAACAAAAAACCATACTTGAAGAATAATACTCTTCTGATGTCTCGAATGATTCATTAAGTTTTTACACATGTGAGAAAAATAAAATTAATTATTTAATTTAGTTAAGATTAAGAAGCTCATTAATTAATTATATTAATTCGTCCTATTTAATTATTAGACGAATTAACTAATTTAATCAATTTAACTAAGTTCTGAATTTCAATTGGGTACAATTTCAATCAAATATGGCCAAATCCTCAATTCAAAACCTAACCCTTTTATTACAAATCTAACCATCCCCTTCAACTCTCTTTCAGCCCAAGGCCTTTTACAACCCATTCCATTCAATCAATCAGCAACACCAAAACCCAAGCCCACCAACAATACAAGACCCAGCAACTTACAGCCATACAACAATATATATGAATGACAATGGAGCGGAGCCGGTCGGAAACGTGCATGAATCCGTAAAAGTTTTACCCCGTCCCGCATAACACATATTTTTATTCTTGTCCCACCCGCTCCACCCCGCATGAATCCGTTCCGCTTAAATCCATCTCATATAATTCATAATTTTTTAATTCAAAAGAAATAGTTATCAATCATTACAACATTTCATTAACTGCTAGTTTCATTAACTGAACTGAGCTAAGAATTGTGTACTAATTTCATTAACTGCTAGTTTCATTACTTTGAACCTATTATTGCTAGTTTCATTAACTGAACTAAGCTTTAATTCCTCTTCCATCTTTGTCTTTCTTTTTATACATAGATTTGATTAATTGTGTATTAATTTAATTATATATATAAGAGCCATTAAAATTTGTTGAATTAGATGAGTGAAATTAAAGAAGGCAAAGAATGAAATCTGAAGTATTTTTATAAGAATGTATTAAGAATTTAAGTTTGACTAACGTCCAAATAATTAGTACCCAACCTATTTCTTTTTAAAAAATATTTTGTGCATGTTCCACCGCGTCTTGTTCTTTGTTTATCTTTCCTGAAGCATATTATCAATTTTCTGCCAGTAAACCCTTTGTCTTTTTTGAATTAGAATGACTTAATTGTATGGACACGTGAATTTGACAAGTAGTTTAATCCTTTCCATGGTCATTAGAAGAATCAGAGAATATTTTTCAATTGTCTTACCACATCAGAAGAATCTAAAAACTGGCTGTAGGAAGCCAACAAAAATAGCATCCAGATCATGCACTTTTCCATAACGATTTTACTGCAATTTTTTTTATGGATTAAAATGATGGATCAAAATCAATTTCATCTTAAAATTTAATAAAATAACAATCTTCAAATAATATTGTGAAATTTTATTTAAAAATGTATCTAACGAAACCCTAAAGCACCTGTTTCCTGTAAACTTGGCAAAAATACAAAAATAGAATCACTAGTGGTCCACACCCCAAAGTGGAAAAAAAGGATTTAATATGCTATTTTGTGTTTTTAAAAGGTGAGGTTGAAGGTTAGTTAGAACTAGATGGACAAAGCCCGTGCTAAGCATAAGCCCAATATTTATATTTTCAATCGTAATCAATTTTAAGATATTTTATATAGTTATATAGTAATGAAGGATTACTGTACAAAATGAAAGGATGAATGGAAGTGTAAGTTGTAACACATGGAGAAACATAAACGTTAGAATTGCATAGCTTATATATATCTTATTAAATATGATCGATGCTAGCAGATTCTATATGTAAAATACTTGATGTATACCTCAGCTAATTACACCGTAGTAGCACGGATTCTTCAATTCAAATGCCTTACTCAAGTCGGATTCTTAAAAAGACATTACTTTTGACAAATCTAATATGTACCCTTTAGCATTTCCGTTGGCATTTTTAAAGAATCCATATCAAATCTCAGTAATATAAAGCTTTAGAAGTCCAACAAAAAAGAGACATTCCAACTTTTAAGCAAATTTTTAGACCTCAAAGGTTGTTCTCTACCATATATAAATTAGTTTTAGAGTTATTTATTTCACATACTTTCAATCACGTTAATGAAAATTTTAGATTATCATTAATCAAAACATAATGTCCACTCACAAATAGAACAAACTTGCCACAATATATAAATAAATACTCACAAAAATTAAAAATTAATCATCGAAACCCCAAATGTCAAATGCTAGAAATCTTACCAAAAGGATATAGAAGACTCCAACAACAATCTATCCGAAAAAAGGAAAAACAATATGCATGACCCAAATGCAAAAAATGTAAGATCATCATTAAAACAGCAAAAAAAAAACTCAAAATTGACAATTCATGATCACAAAACAAAACACAATGAAACGTAAAACAAAAAAAGACAATTTTTAATGAATTTAATTTTGAGTCTGTGAGACTCTGACTAGGAGCAACACACTGATCACCTAAAATTGAATGAATTTCACCTCCTTGGATGGTTAAAAAGAGGGGCAAAATAATTAAGTTCACTACGACTGGTAGCCTAGATTATTACTCGTACTATCAATTTGTAGAAGATAATCTCAAGTTTGAAATGATGAGACTCTTTACGGTCCATATAGTTCACTCTACAAAACATAAATAATTAGGTTGAAGGCTGCCCCAACAACTGTAAATCTAGAGTGTGTGGTTGCTTCTACAACCCGTCCTTTTCAAGTAAAATTTCCAAGGTTTTCAAGTCTCATGATCAATCAGACCCACAATTTCTAGTGTAGACTTGAGATTTTTCTGACCTATTTCTAGTTTGATGAAGCTAGGCATTTATTATAGGACAAGAATCACATTTAACATTAATAAATAGCCAATTATTTAACCTTACACTATAACTTGCTCGTACTAGTGATTTCTTCTCAAGTTACTTACCAAGAATATGAATTCGAACGAACAAACAGAGACCAGAATTAATGTTACTCTCTCTCACAAATATAATTAAACATGCACTGGCCGGCGTTGCTGGGTTTTGTTGCTGGCTTTGGACTCGAGAACTCGAAGGGGAGAAAGACACTCCTTACACTTTGTTTGGATGTAACGTACGTATTTGCCCTGCGGGACACAATTTTTTTTCATAAATTATTAATTGACAAAAGATTCACGTGTAATGCACATGAGATGTACATGCTACGCACGATACTAGTTTTGTTGAATATGCTTGCACTGTTTACTAAAGTTTGACTTTATAAGCTCTTAATTGATTTCATTCAACAATATATGTGATATTTTAAGAAAAAAATACTACATAATCAATAAGAGATACACGGATGATGCACATAAAGTGCACAAAATGCACATGTGACATATAATTGATGATAGTATATAAGATAAATTCATGATAAGATTGATTTCGAAGGAACTGTTCACTAAAAAATTGATGACTCTAATAGTATTGGTAAGCAAAATTCGAGCATGCCTAGCTCTGTCGTCTCTAGCTTCCAATTCGCAATCATGCACTTTTCCATAACGATTGAACTGCAATTTTTTTTTATGAATTAAAATGATGGATCAAAATCAATTTCATCTTAAAATTTGATAAAATAACAATCTTCAAATAATATTGTGAAATTTTATTTAAAAATGTATCTAACGAAACCCTAAAGCACCTGTTTCCTATAAATTGGCAAAAATACAAAAATAGAATCACTAGCGGTCCACACTCCAACGTGGAAAAAAGGGATTTAATATGCTCTTTTGTTTTTTTAAAAAGTGAGGTTGAAGGTTAGTTAGAACTAGATGGACAAAGCCCGTTGCTAAGCACAAGCCCAATATTTATATTTTCAATCGTAATCAATTTTAAGATATTTTGCATAGTTATATAGTAATGAAGGATTACTGTACAAAATGAAAGGAGGAATGGAAGTGTAAGTTGTAACACATGGAGAAACATAAACGTTAGAATTGCATAGCTTATATATATCTTAATAACTATGATCGATGCTAGCAGATTTTATATGTATATGTAAAATACTTGATGTATACCTCAGCTTACACCTTAGTAGCATGGATTCTTCAATTCAAATGCCTCATCCAAGTCGGATTCTTCAAAAAGACACTACTTTTGACAATTCTAATATGTACCCTTTAACATTTCCATTGGCATTTTTAAAGAATCAATATCCATCTCAGTAATATAAAACTTTAGAGGTCCAACAAAAAAGAGACATATATAAAAAGATCCAACTTTTAAGCAAGTTTTTAGACCTCAAAGGTTGTTCTCTACCATATATAAATTTGTTTTAGAGTTATTTATTTCAAATACTTTCAATCATGTGTAATGAAAATTTTAGACTTCACCATATATACCAAGCAATTAATGTTTCTTCTTGGAGGAAAGAAATTTATGAAACACTAAGGCAAGTCTATGAGAATGATAGTCAACCAATTTCCTTTCTTCCCCATTTCAAAGCATCATTAATCAAAACATAATGTCCACTCACAAACAGAACAAATTTGCCACAATAAATACTCCTAAAAATTAAAAATTAATCATCGAAACCCTAAATGTCAAATGCCAGAAATCTTACCAAAAGGATATAGAAGACTCCAACAGCAATCTATCCGAAAAAAGGAAAAACAATATGCATGACCCAAATGCAAAAAATGTAAGATCATCATTAAAACAGCAAAAAAAAAACTCAAAATTGACAATTCATGATCACAAAACAGAACACAATGAAACGTAAAACAAAAAAAGACAGGTTGATTTATTTGTCATGTACCTAAAAGTGAATCTTGATAAATATGAGAAGAAAGTTTGTTGCATAATTAATGAAATGAATCACCAAGTCCCAAGGCCACCATAAAATGAAGAAAACAAGAACAATTGCTTTGACAAACTGCCCCCGCAAATCCAAGGAAGCAACTGGCCACCAAGGCTGCCAGAAAGTCAGCTCCGGCCACCGGAGGAGTGAAGAAGCCTCACCGTTTCAGGCCAGGAACTGTGGCTCTTAGAGAAATCAGCAAGTACGTACCAGAAGTTGTTGATCAGGAATAAGTTGCCATTTCAGAGGCTGGTTAATTAGGGAAATTGCTCAGGATTTCAAGATAGATCTGAGTGAAGAAGCCTCTGGTTTAGTACTATTAATGAAATCTCTACTTCCTTTTATTTCAATTGAAGGTGCTGCTCATACTAAAAAAAAAAAATACTCCATTCATTTGTTAATTAACAATTTTTCTCTCGTAAATTAACCAGCTATTGCATGGCTAGCAATCCTTTAAAAATAATGCTTTATTTGTGTGTAATGAAGTGAAAATGGTTTGCATTTGCCAAATGCAAAAAATGAGAGGAAACAAGTACGACTTGTATTCATTTTTCTTTTGTACTATTCAATTTTTTTTTTTTTTTTTTTTTTTTTTTTTAATAATAACTCAATATTCAAAGAGTTAGAAAATGCGCAGCTAGCAGGATGCTTAATGCTTAAGGGTTTCCCTTTTTATTCAAACAGTTATAACAACATGTAAAGTTGACATAAATCACAAGACTCTAAGTAAGTATATGCTGAAACTGAAACTCAATTCTAGACATGTAGAAATAAGAATCTAATACTTGGTTTGCTCCTACTTCACCCAAATAATTAAGTTCACTACGACTCGTAGCCTAGATTATTACTCGTACTATCAATTTGTAGAAGATAATTTCAAGTTTGAAATGATGAGACCCTCTTTACGGTCCATATAGTTCACTCTACAAAACATAAATAATTAGGTTGAAGGCTGCCCCAACAACTGTAAATCTAGAGTCTGTGGTTGCTTCTACAACTCGTCCTTTTCAAGTAAAATTTCCAAGTTTTTCAAGTCTCATGATCAATCAGACCCACAATTTCTAGTGTAGACTTGAGATTTTTCTGAACTATTTCTAGTTTGATGAAGCTAGGCATTTATTATAGGACAAGAATCACATTTAACATTAATAAATAGCCAATTGTAATTTAACCTTACACTATAACTTGCTTGTACTAGTGATTTCTTCCCAAGTTACTTACCAAGAATATGAATTCGAACGAACAAACAGAGACCAGAATTAATGTTACTCTCTCTCACAAATATAGTTAAACATGTGCCGGCCGGCGTTGCTGGGTTTTGTTGCTGGCTTTGGACTCGAGAACTCAAAGGGGAAAAAGACACTCCTTACACTTTGTTTGGATGTAACGTACGTATTTGCCCTGCGGGACACAATTTTTTTCATAAATTATTAATTGACAAAAGATTCACGTGTAATGCACATGAGATGTACATGCTACGCACGATACTAGTTTTGTTGAATATGCTTGCACTGTTTACTAAAGTTTGACTTTATAAGCTCTTAATTGATTTCATTCAACAATATATGTGATATTTTAAGAAAAAAATACTACATAATCAATCAGAGATACACGTATGATGCACAAAAAGTGCACAAAATGCACATGTGACATATAATTGATGATCGTATATAAGATAAATTTACGATAAGATTGAGTTCGAAGGAACTGTTCACTAAAAAATTGATGACACTAATAGTATTGGTAAGCAAAATTCGAGCATGCCTAGCTCGGTCGTCTCTAGCTTCCAATTCGTCAATTGTAGTGATGTGATTTGCTGATACCAGACTCTCTAGACAAATTTAAAAAATATGCATCATAAAAAATTACTTATGGCAAGACGGGATCATTATATAAAAATACTAAATTAAACAATGAAGTATGATAAATAACTATTATTTAAAAACTAACCTCCTAAAATTGTCATGCTCGGTGCTTTTTTTATGAAGAGAATCCACCACTAAACAACATCTTTCTGTTAGTAACTTATTGTAGGTGTACATTTGCATACAAGCATATTCCAAGTAATGATTTCTTTTTCTTTTTTTCTTTTCTTTTTTTTTAAAAAAGTGCTCCATATTCCCGTTCATTTTTCCACTTTGGTGTGAAGTCCCATTTGTATTCTATTATTATATATACTTTTGCCAAGTCTATCTAAAAAGGATGTTTTGGCCTTCTAGGACAAGATGGTCCCAAATGTTTTGAGCGGGGTGTTAAATGTGCAGACTGAATTGAAATTGGAGATATTAAAATATGTTAAAATAAAAATTGGGTTGGGTTATGACCTATCAAAGTTTATTTTGGACTCAAATGGGCTAAAAATGGATTGGGTCATGACCTGCCTAATTTTATTTGCTTAATTCAATAATTATAACATATTGTTATTTAACTTTTATAACCACAATTTGAATTTCAACTCAATAAAATTAATAAAAAATGTTACAAATTGATGATAAATCCTAGAAGATATAAAATAGATAGTAATTTAAACCTTCATTATATGAACATACATTACATTAGTGCAAATAAAGACAATTACTAAATTTAACTAAATAATTTGTTAGTATTTATCATTTTAATTTAAAAGTCTAAATTTAACTAAATAATTTGTCAATTAATTAGGGAAAGACAATTACTATAGAAGACAAGGAAAGATGAATTGAAAGAGGTTATATTTCAAATAAGTGATGAAAATATTTTTACAAAGTTTTCTTTTTGATTATTTAAAAATAGAGCGCAATCTTTAACTAGCAACAAGATCTAGGGAAACAAGAAAATAATGAAATAGAATAAATAAATAAATAAATAAATATAAGAAGAATTGAAGGAACTAATGGTCCGGAATAAAAAAGAAGAGGAAATAGGTTAAGCGGGTAAGAAAACGGATATAAGAAGAAAATGATAAAGAAAAATCGAGAAAAAATAACTTATTTTTCAAACTAGTATGAACAATTGAGAGGGATATTAGATAATGAAAATAGAAAAAAATTAAAAACAAAAAAATTAAGAAACTATATTAAATATACACTTCATTTGGACTTATTTCTATCTTTACTTTTCATTTCATGCTTACTTTATATTATTGGAAAGAAAAATTTTAATGTATCTTATTGATTTTGTAAGGATATCATGAAAAAAATGTTATTTTCTCAATTATATTCAAATAATTTTATTTCTAAATTTTAAATAATTTTATAATCACGCGAAGGGCGAAAATATTCACTAGTTATTACTGTATAAGGATTACTATAAATAGACCCCTTATCATCTACATGAGTGCTTTATCAAGACTAACCTATTGACATAGATTTCTATCTAATAAAGTGATATGATTGGGCTAAAGTGAATCTTTATGGTTGCCATATAATTTGTCTTTTAACCAAATTGTTATTTTGCAACCCTTATCTTTCATCAGCTATTTTATTATTGCCCCTTCATTACTAGAATAAAAATAAAAGTAGACCCCACAACTTTTTTTTATATATTTTACACGTGTATATATATATATATATATATATATATATATATGATACAAACAAGGGAGCCATTTGAACTCTTCATCAATTATTGTAGTTTAACGTTTTCTATTTAATTTTTAAGGGCAAAGAGGTTTGCATCCTCTCAAGTCTCAACTCTGCCATTAGTTAAAATATTATTCTTACCGTCTAATAAATGACGTATATATAGTTTTTTTTTTGATAAATAATGCATATATAACCTTGCAGTTTAATAAATGGATATATTTATCTTTTTTCATTAACAAATTATATTTAAAAAATCTTTAAACTAATTTCTGATTCCAAAACAATCATGCGGCTTTAAAAAGTTACCTAAATCATTTTTTTTTACCTCTACCTAATCCAACTAAATTCCTATTTTATTCAAATTCGACTCAAATTTAATTTATGATAGAGTAGAAGAGGAATGAAGACTTTTTCACTAGGGTCGAGTCTACATTAGGTCTGGAGAATGAAATATAATAATTTTTAAAGTCACATCATATTTTTAAATTTAAAATTAGTTTTAAAATTTATCTTAATAAATATAGATTTGCTAACGTATTTTTAATCCAATCCCTATTTTTAATTTAACCTCTTTGACAAAAATGAAATTGGATAAGAAAAAAAATATTTCTAAACGTAGTTTTATTTCTACATTTTTCTAATATTATTTGATTAATCATAATTTGTCACTTCTATTCCATCTATTTTTATTTAGATTTAGAAAGATGTGCTTCATTTCTACAAAGTAATAATATATGTCAAATAAACATTGGTGTATTTTGTTGTCATTTATTTAATCTTCTCTCTTTATTTTTCACTACTCACTTGCAAATCTATTTGAATTTGAAAATTTTCTCATAAAAATTTAATAGATACAAAACCTTTTTAAAAAATTGAATTTCTAACTTATCTTTCTGCAAATAATTTTTCTTTCACAATCAAATTACCTCATGAATTTTAAACATATCAATTGAGACACATTCAATTTGATCGCCACACTTCTTTGCTATTTAAAATTGAAATTTTAAAGTCAGATTAATGATAAACAAATTTTCCTATTAACTTTACTTATGAGCAAAATATATTATAAATAACAATTTGTACTATTTTTATTATTAATATATAATATATAATAAAAAAAATTATACCTGAAGAATAATACTCTTCTGATGTCTCCAATGATTCATTAAGTTTCTATACATGTGAGAAAAATAAAATTAATTATTTAATTTAGGTAAGATTAAAAAGCTCATTAATTAATTATATTAATTCATCGTATTTAATTATTAGACGAATTTACTAATTTAATCAATTTAACTAAGTTCTGAATTTCAATTGGGTACGATTTCAATCAAATATGGCCAAATCCTCAATTCAAAACCTAACCCTTTTATTACAAATCTAACCATCCCCTTCAACTCTCTTTCAGCCCAATTTTGGGCCTTTTACAGCCCATTCCATTCAATCAATCAGCAACACCAAAACCCAAGCCCACCAACAATACAAGACCCAGCAACTTACAGCCATACAACAATATATATGGATGACAATGGAGCGGAGCCGGTCGGAAACGTGCATGAATCCGTAAAAGTTTTACCCCGTCCCGCATAACACATATTTTTATTCTTGTCCCACCCGCTCCACCCCGCATGAATCCGTTCCGCTTAAATCCATCTCATATAATTCATAATTTTTTAATTCAAAAGAAATAGTTATCAATCATTACAACATTTCATTAACTGCTAGTTTCATTAACTGAACTGAGCTAAGAATTGTGTACTAATTTCATTAACTGCTAGTTTCATTACTTTGAACCCATTATTGCTAGTTTCATTAACTGACCTAAGCTTTAATTCCTCCTCCATCTTTGTCTTTCTTTTTATACATAGATTTGATTAATTGTGTATTAATTTAATTATATGTATACGAGCCATTAAAATTTGTTGAATTAGATGAGTGAAATTAAAGAAGGCAAAGAATGAAATCTGAAGTATTTTTATAAGAATATATTAAGAATTTAAATTTGACTAATGTCCAAATAATTAGTACCCAACCTATTTTTTTAAAAAAAATATATTTTGTGCATGTTCCACCGCGTCTCGTTCTTTGTTTATCCTTCCTCAAGCATATTATCAATTTTTTGCCAGTAAACCCTTTGTCTTCCTCAAGAATTAGTTTAATCCTTTCTATGGTCTAAAATTAGAAGAATCCTAAAATATTTTTCAATTGTCTTACCACATCAGAAGAATATGAAAACTGGCTGTAGTAAGCCAGCAAAAATAGCATCCATATCATGCACTTTTCCATAACGATTGAACTGCAATTTTTTTATGGATCAAAATCAATTTCATCTTAAAATTTATTAAAATAACAATCTTCAAATGATATTGTGAAATTTTATTTAAAAATGTATCTAACGAAACCCTAAAGCACCTGTTTCCTATAAACTTGGCAAAAATAGAAAAATAGAATCACTAGTGGTCCACGCCCCAAAGTGGAAAAAGAGGATTTAATATGCTCTTTTGTTTTTTTTAAAAAGTGAGGTTGATGGTTAGTTAGAACTAGATGGACAAAGCCTGTGCTAAGCATAAACCCAATAATTTATATTTTCAATCGTAATCAATTTGAAGATATTTTGCATAGTTATATAGTAATGAAGGATTACTGTACAAAATGAAAGGAGGAATGGAAGTGTAAGTTGTAACACATGGAGAAACATAAACGTTAGAATTGCATAGCTTATATATATCTTAATAAATATGATCGATGCTAGCAGATTCTATATGTAAAATACTTGATGTATACCTCAGCTTACACCTTAGTAGCACGGATTCTTCAATTCAAATGTCTCACCCAAGTCGGATTCTTCAAAAAGGCACTACTTTTGACAAATCTAATATGTACCCTTTAGCATTTCCATTGGCATTTTTAAAGAATCCATATCCATCTCAGTAATATAAAGCTTTAGAGGTCCAACAAAAAAGAGACATTCCAAACTTTTGAGCAAATTTTTAGACCTCAAAGGTTGTTCTCTACCATATATAAATTAGTTTTAGAGTTATTTATTTCACATACTTTCAATCATGTGTAATGAAAATTTTAGACTTCACCATATATACCAAGCAATTAATGTATCTTCATGGAGGAAAGAAATTTATGAAACACTAAGGCAAGTCTATGAGAATGATAGTCAACCAATTTCCTTTCTTCCCCATTTCAAAGCATCTATACCATACGAAGATATCCAAAAATTAAAGATAACATTTCACTATATATCATACAAAAAACTAAGACATGACAACAAAGAGATCTAAAGTCTCTGTTTCTGTTGAAACTCCAAACCAAAACACACAATTAGATCATCATTAATCAAAACATAATGTCCACTCACAAACAGAACAAATTTGCCACAATATATAAATAAATACTCGCAAAAATTAAAAATTAATCATCGAAACCCCAAATGTCAAATGCCAGAAATCTTACCAAAAGGATATAGAAGACTCCAACAGCAATCTATCAGAAAAAAGGAAATGACACAAATCAACACTCGAAATATATATTTAAGAAGATGAAAATCAACAAACATTCGTGAATAATCAGGAAAAACAACATGCATGACCCAAATGCTAAAAGTGCAAGATCATCAAAAAAAAAAAAAACAATTCATGATCACAAAACAGAACACAATGAAACGTAAAACAAAAAAAGACAGGTTGATTTATTTGTCATGTACCTAAAAGTGAATCTTGATAAATATGAGAAGAAAGTTTGTTGTATAATTAATGAAATGAATCACCAAGGCCCCACCATAAAATGAAGAAAACAAGAACAATTGCTTTGACAATGAACCAGCTATTGCATGGCTATCAATCCTTTAAAAATAATGCTTTATTTGTGTGTAATGAAGTGAAAGTGGTTTGCATTTGCCAAATACAAAAAATGAGAGGAAACAAGTACGACTTGTATTCAGTTTTCCGATTTCATTTTGTACTATTCAATTTTTTTTTTTTGTAATAACTCAATATTCAAAGAGTTAGAAAATGCGCAGCTAGCAGGATGCTTAATGCTTAAGGGTTTCCCTTTTTATTCAAACAGTTATAACAACATGTAAAGTTGACATAAATCACAAGACTCTTAAGTAAGTATATGCTGAAACTGAAACTCAATTCTACACATGTAGAAATAAGAATCTAATACTTGGTTTGCTCCTACTTCACCCAATTTTTATTTCAATCTATTTTAATATCTCTAATTTCAATTCAATCAGCACATATAACGCTCCTACTCAAAACATTTGGGACCATCTTGTCCTAGAAGGCCAAAACATCCTTTTTTTATATAGATCGACTTGGCAAAAGTACAAAAATAGAATACAAATGAGACTCACCCAAAGTGGATAAAGAACGGGAATATGGATAGTAGAAAAGGTATATAATCTGCACCTTATATACACTACATATAAACATGCATACATCTTCACAAACTCTACATAAATGGCGCAAATTCTCGGTCAAACTTAAACTGTTTGACTCTCGAACTTTAGAAAGGACCTTTTACTCCTTACATTATTTAATAGTGTATTTTAAAAGTATATATATGTCCATGTGGACATCATAAATATTGCATCATTATAAATAGTAACCTTGAAGGTCAATCACCAGAGGGATAGGGAACACAAGCACGTCAATTAGTGTTTGCTTATTTTTGGACAGTTTCACAAACAATGGCTATTAGGGCTTCTTTTTTATTATATTTTAATTAATAGAATTGCCTCGTGGAACACAATAGAAAAAAGATCTTTTTTTCATGTGATAAATATATAGTACAGTATTCGTTATGATAACAAGGTTGGAAACCTATAGTTAATTTTAGAAAAAGCTTTATATCTGAAAGTGATTTGGTACCTTTATATCCTTTACAAGTTTACTCACATGCATGCAAACTTTAAAATAATGCCAAAATTATAAGGCTCTAAATTTAGGGGTGTGAAAATGAGCACAAATATAGGTA
The DNA here is from genome assembly GCA_035578085.1 of Solanum pinnatisectum. Lineage (NCBI taxonomy): Eukaryota > Viridiplantae > Streptophyta > Magnoliopsida > Solanales > Solanaceae > Solanum > Solanum pinnatisectum. The sequence goes on along the minus strand of CM069085.1, from coordinate 38,047,609 downwards.
ACTCATTCAAAATGTTATGAATTAAGTTCAACATCAACTCATTCAAGTCTTGATCCATTTTTAAAAAATTTTCATTGAGCTCAGTTTAATCTCTAGTTTCAACCCGGTTCTTTATTTGCACTAATGTAATGTATGTTCATATAATGTAGGTTTAAATTACTATCTATTTTATATCTTCTAGGATTTATCATCAATTTGTAACACTTTTTATTAATTTTATTGAGTTGAAATTCAAATTGTGGTTATAAAAGTTAAACAACAATATGTTATAATTATTGATTTAAGCAGATCAAATTAGGCGGGTCATGACCCAATCCATTTTTAGCCCATTTGAGTCCAAAATAAACTTGGACAAGTCATAACCCAACCCAATTTTTATTTTAACTTATTTTAATATGTCCAATTTCAATTCAATCCGCACATTTAACACCCCTGGTCAAAATATTTGGGACCATCTTGTCCTAGAAGGCCAAAACATCCTTTTTTTAGATAGATCAACTTGGCAAAAGAACAAAAATAGAATACAAATGAGACTCACCCAAAGTGGAAAAAGAACGGGAATATGGATAATAGAAAAGGTATATAATCTGCACCTTATATACACTACATATAAAACATGCATACATCTTCACAAACTCTACATAAATGGCGGGATTTGAAGTTGGAGGAAAATTTTTCCTTAATTTTTGAAGGGAAGTCATTTTCCTTAAATTTGAGGAAAATGAGTTGATTTTCCAAAACATTTTACCCAACCAAACATGAGAAAATTAGAAAAAAAATTTCGAAAAATATATTTTCCTTCGTACCAAACACACCGTAGATTGCTTCCTCTAAATAAGGTAACTGGACAAATCACATAGAGTAGCAAAATATGAGATTCAACATAAAAGTATAGTCATTTGGATAAATCAGGTAAGTTCAAAATCCAAGCTAGCTAATCTACCAAACTAAGCTAAAGGTAAAAAGGGATACAGGCATAAATTTATAATTTAGTTTATTTAGGGATCCATGATTAATTTTATTTGTGATGACAAATTTATTTTAATTATAAATATAGTTTAATAATTTTTGAAGATAAAAGTGTTAAAGTAGATAAATTTTATTGATACAAAAAAAGTCTTTCTATATCAATATCTTGTTTTTGTTAATAAAAATAAAAATGTATCAAACGAAACCCTAAAGCTCCTGTACCCTATAAACTTGGCAAAAGTACAAAAATAGAATCAACAGTGGGATCTAATATGCTCTTTTGCTTTTTTAAAAAGTGGGGTTGAAGGTTGGTAAGAACTAGTGAAGACTTCAAGTTATTGTCTATTTTTATTCGAATTTTGATCGAAATTGTTGTAACAATATAGAATTTTTGGAAAGGACCTTTTGCTCCTTATATTATTTAATAGTGTATTTTAAAAGTATATATGTATCTACATGGACATCATAAATATTGCATCATTATAAATAGTAACCTTGAAGGTCAATCACCAGAGGGATAGGGAACACAAGCACGTCAATTAGTGTTTGCTTATTTTTGGACAGTTTCACAAACAATGGCTATTAGGGCTTCTTTTTTATTTTATTTTAATTAATAGAATTGCCTCGTGGAACACAATAGAAAAAAGATCTTTTTTTCATGTGATAAATATATAGTACAGTATTCGTTATGATAACAAGGTTGGAAACCTATAACTAATTTTAGAAAAAGCTTTATATCTGAAAGTGATTTGGTACCTTTATATCCTTTATAAGTTTACTCACATGCATGCAAACTTTAAAATAATGCCAAAATTATAAGGCTCTAAATTTAGGGGTGTGAAAATGAGCACAAATATAGGTAACTCATTCAAAATGTTATGGATTAAGTTCAACATCAACTCATTCAACTCTTGATCCATTTTTAAAAAAAAAATCATTGAGTTCAGTTTAATCTCCAGTTTCAACCCGGTTCTTTATTTGCACTAATGTAATGTATGTTCATATAATGAAGGTTTAAATTACTATCTATTTTATATCTTCTAGAATTTATCATCAATTTGTAACACTTTTTATTAATTTTATTGAGTTGAAATTCAAATTGTGGTTATAAAAGTTAAACAACAATATGTTATAATTATTGAATTAAGCAGATAAAATTAGGCGGGTCATGACCCAATCCATTTTTAGCCCATTTGAGTCTAAAATAAACTTGAACAGGTCATAACCCAACCCAATTTTTATTTTAACATATTTTAATATCTCCAATTTCAATCCACTCCGCACATTTAACACCCCTAGTCAAAACATTTGGGACCATCTTGTCCTAGAAGGCCAAAACATCCTTTTTAGATAGACTTGGCAAAAGTATATATAATAATAGAATACAAATGGGACTTCACACCAAAGTGGAAAAATGAACGGGAATATGGAGCACTTTTTTTAAAAAAATAAAAAATAAAAATCATTACTTGGAATATGCTTGTATGCAATTGTACACGTACAATAAAATTTTCATGGCGAAAATAATAATCTAAGATAGAAAAATATTGCAATAATTGTGATATTTGATTTGAAGTATAGTGGATCGATGATATTATATTCCAATATACATGAATTCGTCAATTTTAAGGGCTTAAAGATTGTCATTGAATTAATTTGACGATTTTGATCTTAACTTATATTTTATTTCAAAAACTTTTAAGCTTGATCTTAAATCTTTGACTTTATCTTTAAAACTTGTAAATAAATACTTGAGTTCTTGAATGCTTATAGTTAATAAAGAAAATTTACTGCATTCGATTCACGAGCTCTCGTACTATCAATTTGTAAAAGATAGACACTAAAGAAAATATGAGGTTTTGAAGTTTGAAATGACGAGACCTCTTTACAGTCCATAGTTCACTCTACATTTTATGAATTGAGTTCAATCTTAACTCATTTAAATTTTGACCCATTTTCAAAGAATCTTCAACATAGCTCAATTTAATCTTCAGTTTTAACCCGTTTTAAGGTTTTTTATTTGTATTGATGTGATGTATATTCATATAGTTAACGTTTAAAATACTATCTATTTTATATCTTTTATGATTTATCTATCAATTTGTAACATTTTTTCTTTTTATTTTATTAAGTTCAAATTCAAATTGTGGTTATAAAAGTTATAAAAGTTAAATAACAATATGTTAAAATTATTGAGATTAAGCGGGTCAAATTAGGTGGATCATAAACCAACCCATTTTTAGACCATATTTAATTTGAGAAAGTAAACTTGTACGAGTCATAATTCAACCCAGTTTTTATTTTAACCTATTTTAATATCTCTAATTTCAATTCAATCGGCACATTTTAACACCCCTATTCATAGGGAGTGTATAACACCGAACCGAAAACCGAACCAAATCGCAAACCAAGTCAAATCGAACAAAAAAGCCGACTAGTGGTTTGGTTTGACTTGGTTTGGTATTGGAAAAAAAAAACCCGACTATATTTGGGTTGGTTTGGTTTTAACTAAAAAAAACCGATCCGAGACCAAACCAATCCGACATTCTATATGTAATTTTAAAATTTTATTTTATACATAAAAATATTTATATTGATATAATTTTAAAATATTTCTTATACTATTTCATAGTTTTTATCTTTTAATATATTATTTCAAGTTTAAAACTTAGAATTAGGAATGGTCCAATAAAGATTATAGTTCATAGATGTTGATAATTATAATAAAACTTAAATCAAAATCAAACTAATACTAATGCAAAAAGAAAATCAATTCAACACTAAGAATGACAATAATATTGAATATTTGTTATTTAGTTTTACATTGGTTTAGACAATTAAAATACATAATCTAATTTTAATTTTCCTTTAAATATTTAGTAATGTAACTAATACTTATTAACTTATTTTAGCATGATTTAGTACTTTTAAATTATGATCATTTTCATTATGACTTTGCAATATTTATTTTATATGATGATTTCATTATTATTTTTTATTGAATATTTTAGTGTCATCACTCATCTCATATTTTGTGTTATTTTCTTAAGAAACACCTTAAATAATTGTATTTTGGTTGGACTAAAGAAATATTTGGAGCATAATTTAATTGTATGTTTGTATGCAAACTTTACCGAAAAAATCCGAGGTTTATTAGTTTGGTTTGATTTATAAATTTAAAAATTCGACACAATGATTTGATTTGATATTTGAAAAACCCGAACCAACTCGAGGTTGAAAAACCCGAAAAAATCCAAATTTTATTAGTTTGGTTTGGTTTATAAATTTAAAAATTTTACACAAATAATTTAGTTTGATATTTGAAAAATTTGAACCAACTCGATTATGTACACCCCCACCTACTCAAAAACATTTGGGACCATCTTGTCCTAGAAGGCCAGTAGTTGTTCGATAAGTGAATATTTAATTCAAGGTTAATGTCCTAGAATGTCCATGCTATCTAATTTCTTCAAGATTAATGTTTTATGTTTCGATAAGTGAATATTTAATTCAAAATTATATTAAGTATCCTAATTGATCTCTTTGGTGATTTGAAGGTTCTCAAATAATGTAACAAAGATGTTTCTTCAAGTTATTCTACATTTTGCTAGTGGTGTTTCCATGGAGTTAAGACCAGGGGACTACCTCAGTATTTGTAATTGAAATTTTTTATGGAGAAGTCATATTAACCATGCCACCTTTTATGTACTATAAAGATAAGTTACTAACAGAAAGATGTTGTTTAGTGGTGCATTCTCTTAATAAAAAAAGCACTGAGCATGACAATTTTAAGAGGTTGGTTTTTGAATAATAGTTATTTATCGTACTTCATTGCTTAATTTAGTATTCTTATACAATGATCCCGTCTTGCCATAAGTAATTTTTTATGATGCATGCTTTTAAATTTGTCTAGAGAGTCTGGTATTAGCAAATCACGCTACTACAATTGACGAATTGGAAGCTAGAGACGACCGAGCTAGGCATGCTCGAATTTTGCTTACCAATACTATTAAAGTCATCAATTTTTTAGTGAACAGTTCCTTCGAACTCAATCTTATCATGAATTTATCTTATATACTATCATCAATTATATGTCACATGTGCATTTTGTGCACTTTCTGTGCATCATACGTGTATCTCTTATTGATTATGTAGTATTTTTTTCTTAAAATATCACATATATTGGTAAAGAGTGCAAGCATATTGAACAAAAATAGTATCGTGCGTGGCACGTACATCTCATGTTACTCTCTCTCACAAATATAATTAAACATGCGCCGGCCGGCGTTGTTCTTAAATGGCTTTCACTCGAGAACTCAAAGGGGAGAAAGACACTCCTTACACTTTGTTTGGATGTAACGTACGTATTTGCCCTGCGGGACACAATTTTTTTTCATAAATTTATAGTACAGTATTCATTAAGATGAACAAGGTTTGAAACCTATGCTAATTTTAGAAAAAAGCTTTATATCTACCTTTAAAAGTATCCTCTACTCACATGCACGCAAACTTTAAAATAATGCCAAAATTACAACACGGGGTGTTAATATGAGCCCAAATATAAATAACTCGTCCAAAATTTTATGGATTAAGTTCAATCTCAACTCATTCAAGTCTTGACCCATTTTTAAAAAATCTTCAATTGAATCTAATATAATCTTCAACTTCAACCCGATTCTTTATTTGCACTAATGTAATATTGTATGTTCATATATTGAAGTTCTTCTATGATTTATCTATCCATTTGTAACTTTTTTATTAAGTTAAAATTCAAATTGTTGTTATAAAAGTTAAATAACAATATGTTAAAATTATTGAGATTAAGTGGGTCAAATTAGGTGGGTCATGACCCAAATGCTAAAAATGCAAGATCATCATTAAAACAGAATTTATTTGTCATGTACCTAAAAGTGAATCTTGATATATATGAGAAGAAAGTTTGTTGTATAATTAATGAAATGAATCACCAAGTCCCCACCATAATATGAAGAAAACAAGAACAATTGCTTTGACAATTAACCAGCTATTGCATGGCTATCAATCCTTTAAAAATAAGAATCTAATACTTGGTTTGCTCCTACTTCACCCAATTTTTATTTCAATCTATTTTAATATATCTAATTTCAATTCAATCCGCACAAAGAATTGTCTACATGTTGTACTTAATTTATTTTTAGTTAAAATTTCCCCAATTGGCTCAAGTGTTTGATGAGATTCCATTAGATTTGTCTGCCCTTTAATTATTTATTTTCTTTGTCATACCATCATCTTAACAAATTGTAGTTAAAATTTCCCCAACTGGCTCAAGTGTTTGATGAGATTTCATTAGATTTGTCTGCCCTTTAATTATTTCTTTTCTTTGTCATACTATCTGTTGTGCCGTAATTTTCCTATTTGTAGAAAAAATTACTTTTTGAAATGTTCTAAGTATAAAATAATTTAAGAAAAATACTTAGAAAAGAGTCGCCACTTAATTTTTTTAAAGAAATTAAGAAAACTTATAATTTTCAAAGATTTAAACAGAAAAAATCATTTGAAAATACCAAAGAGGGTTCGGGGTTCAATTTACACTTCGAGAAGGGTTTAGGCATTCGAAGTGCCCGCTAACATGCGATTGACCTGCAATTTAACTAAAATATTTTTTTGACTAATTATTGGAAAGATGTTTTAACATAAAATATATAATAGTTTACAATATTCGGTTAAATAAAGAACAATTTTAATTTTTTAAAGAAAATGGGATCTTAATTGAGACAACTCGGTCAATTAGGGTTTTAACAAAAATTAGGTTAATATTAGAATTTATTTACATCATTTTAGAAATAATAATTCCAACCAACTTGGTAGATAAACCAAGAAATCATTTTAATCTAATTAAAAGATAAGTGAAAGTTTTGACTAAAAATATTTGAACAAGTATAAGAGTTGATAAAATGAATTATATGAAATAAACTAACATAAATAATATGGTTCATCTTTTGGAGAATTTAATTAAATTAAATCGAAACAAATGAAAGGTTAGAGAGTTAATGCAAATAAATAAATGATAAAGGAAGATAATGCAATTTGGGCTTTTGACCCAACCTGTCCTAAATCTATTATTTTGCCAAAAATGGGCTGTGGCCCATTGAATTAACTCTGTTGTTGGCCACTTGCTGTACAAAAGGATGAGCTTTAGCCCATTTTCACATCCAAGAATCAGTGTACACGCTGATCGTATATCAGGGCATATGGGCTGTACTTTGGCACTTTTTCCTGCATACCGAGCTGTATACTAAATGTATACAACCCAATTTGGCGTCTCCAACCTGCATCTTCATTTTTGGCCAAGTATTTACTGCCTTAAACCCGTATATTGGTATATAATGCTGTATACAGTGTGTATACAGCCCATTTCTCGGGCCTTTGAACTAATTTCCAGCAATATGGCAGAGCCCTGGAACCTGTAACAACTTCCGAATATATAGGGGGGGGGGGGGGGAGGGGCTGACTCGATGGAGAAAAAGCAAAGATCAAGCATTTATGGCTCAACTCCGAAATGCAAGGTAGACAAGTTCATCATGGACTCGGGAGGAGTTTATGCGAAAAAGAAAAGAGCCAAATTAGTATGTGATATAAGTAAGCAATTAGGACATAACTTAATTAGAATGAAAGCAACTTAAACATTTTTTGAGCTAAAAATGCCACCCAAGGCAACTATGAGACCGGATCGAGATCCAAATGTCATAAATTTCAATACAAGATAGAGGCCACAAAACTAATAGCAAGCTAGTAAGAATCATATACAAGGAAATTCCAAAAGGGGAGGGGGGCATGTGCTTGTGTGCATATGTGATGATAAAACCTATAAACCATAACTAACATAACCCAATAAATGCATAAAGAAACATGTTGCACATTCGACTAAAATTACCTCATATAATAAACGGCACTATATATATCTATGGGGGATTTTAAAACTACAAGTTTTGTTACACTAAAGAGACCGAAATTTTAGGCAACAACCAACTAACTCGTTATAAGCAAAGGAAGAAAATAACTACAATCAAATAACTAAAGTGGGCAACATAAGCAAACATGTTAAACAATGACATAATATAAAACAATGTTCATAGCACTGTTGAACATTAACACTCGAGTAAAACTAGGACAAACAACAACTTAAAATTTAGAAAGGATATTTTCAGATTTTAAACAAAGATGAAGAGGGCAATTCTTTGTAAAATAAGAGGAACTTTAGTTAAATCGTCACATTACAATGGTAAAGTTATAAGCATCTCGCCATGAGCTGAAATACAAAGAGACATATGCCACTCAAGCTAATCGAAAATAGAGGCTAGATATATCTACTGTGCGAATTTAAACTAATATTAACAAGAAATAATCACAATAGGGAAAACACCAAGGCAAACGACCAAGAATATGGTCACAATCTCATCATACTAATGAAAGCTAAACCGAACGACAAATGATCCAAAACGACCCAATCGATACACTCGCAGTTGAGACCGAATGAGTTTTGAGCCATTTTGAGCAACACCAAGTAGCGAATCAACTAGGTTCATAGATACAAAATCAAGCTAATAAATATCCCAACCAACATATAATACTAAAGTGACTTCGTTGATGCTTGGATCAGGCTTACTGCTAAAAAATTCACAGGAAAATGGTACCAAAGCAAAGAATCAAGAGCGAGGAACCAAACGTTCTTAATAACAAACTTCATACCAAGTATCGAACACATAACACCCCATATCGAAAATAGAACATAAGAGGAGGCGAAGTTACCTCCTTTGAGACAACAAACTGAGAATGAAACGAGCCAAAGAGAGAGCGACTTCCTACTCCGGTTTAGACTCGAGCAATAGATAAGGAAATTTGAACCAACCTTCAATCAAAGCTTTCTTGGAACTTACACTAAGAAAATTGTTTTGAAATTTCTTAAGTATAAAACGACTATTGCCAAAGAACCAAACTCTAATCCCTTCCTCTGCCCCCTTTTGCTGAAGAGGAACACAAGCTTTTATAGCGGACAAAAATTGGATGAGGGCAAGGGCAGAAACAGTAACCCCATCCAATCTTTGATTCAAAATTTTCCCCAAGATTAAGGGACCGGTATGGGCAGTGGGGTCGAGTTTGGTGCTACTCTGATTTTTCAGATTTGCCGGACTGAAGAAGAAGAGGATGCAGGGCAGTGGGGTCGGGATTTGGTGCTGCTGCGATTTTCTGCAGCTGTCCGTGATTTTCGCTGTGATGAAAAAGAAAAGATAGCGGGGTCGCTGTTCTTGATTTTTGCTGGAGAAGAAGACGTTGCAGAATTGCGGGTCGTTTGGAATTGCGTTTCTGGTTCCTGGAAGAAGAAGAACAAAGAGTATAGGGGTGGGATCGTTGTTTAGTTGCTGTTGTATGTATTGTTGGGAATGGGCTGGAATGGGTTTGAGGGAAGTAGGCTGAAATTGGAAAAAATATTTGAATTGAGGGAATTTGATGTGGGCCATTTGGAAAAATGGCCCAAATAGGAAAGGGGTTAAATCCTTTTAAAATGTTGGATTTAATTTAGATTAATTAACATTAATTAATTACCGAGCTTCTTAATCTTAACAAAATAAAATAATTAATTTAATTATAAATTAATTAAAATAAACTATTACTTAAACCAAACAAATTGACAAAATATTTAACAAAAGCTAAAGTTATTTTAGACGAATTTCGAATATTTATAAATATACAAATTATATACGTAGTTATTTAAATCATATACATTATTTAGAAATGACAAAACTATAACTTTCACTATTTTTTGAAATCTTATAAAGCTAATTATTTTATATCGTTAGAAATCGAAGAAGCTTGATGATTAATTTATATTGTGGAGGGTCAAAATTGGGTGTCAACACTATCATCTTAACAAATTGTATTATCTTTATTTACTTATATTCAACTGTAGATTCACAAAGCACTTGTGTCTATACTTGACTTTTGCTTTATTTCAAGAGAAAATTTTAGGTATAGCAAAGACAAAAATCCTATTTATATGCGATAGCTATAGTTGCATATATAATTGCGCTCCATAACAAATTTTATGTTTGCTATGGAGCTATTAATCTATATATTTCAAGATTCATTAGAAGATATATACAATTTTATTTTTAGATAAATTTAATAAAAGACTGTAAATTATGTTACAAAAAAGGAAGACAATCGCTAAACTCACGCAAAAAGATCTCTTTCCTTCTACGACTTCTTCATCAGTAGTGACTCCATTGTAACGGGGTAAATCACATCGATCAAGCTTTGGTGGTTCTCTTCAAGCAATCGAGATCAAATCAATTTTAGAGATAACAAGAGGAAGTAAAATGTATTTCATGCTGAAAAATGCTTTGATTTTACTTTTTTCATATCGAAATTGGTGTTCTTCGTGTATTGAAACTCATTTTGCTTTTAAACATTCATCAATTAATTAATGAACAATTCAAATTGTATTTTCTTTTAGATGTAATAGATTCTAACTCATATAGTCGAAATCATTGTTCGAATTTGAGTAAGATCATCCGTTGAATTATGCAAAAATTTGTGCTTGTATAATATTCTGGAATATATTGTTGTTTATCCTTCATTTTTGAAAGTAATGTTCGAATTCGAATAAGATCATCCGTTTATTTCTGCAAAAAAATTGTGATGCTATAATGTTGTAGAAGATATTGTTGCGTATCCTTCATTTTAGAAAGTGAATTTGTTTTTTGAAAGTCATTAATTTACAGAATTGTATATTATGATAGTAATCTATGTTGTTTGTTCTGATTTGTATATTTGTTGTCGTTAATTTGAATCTATGAGTGAACAATGAAATTATATATATATATATATATATATATATATATATATATATATATATATATATATATATATAATATATATACAATGTTGGTTCGTCCTTAGTTCTGATAGTTTAGTTTGCATATTGTGTACAATTTGTATATGTATAAGTCTTTTATGTTATGCTTGTCAATTGTATATTTATTTGTAGTTGTAGTTTATATATATAGATACTCTATAAATATGTATATACGTGGAATCTGTATATGATTTAGTCTGTTCTGTATAATCTTGTATTTTGCGGTTTAATTTTTGTGAACTTGTATATTAATTTAGTGCAGGTTCGTGTTTTGTTGTGATAATTTAGTTTGTATATTATATACATTATGTATAAGTATATGCCTATTATGTTAGGCTTGTCAATTTTGTATATGACTGTAATTTGTATATGTAGATATACTTTGTATAAGTATATTTTTTGAATCTGTATATTAAATTGACTTGACTATAATTTGTATAAGTATATGTTCTTTTTTGTTGTGATTTTCTGATTTGTATATTTTAGTAATCTTGCCAATTTATATACAATTTGATTTTAAAAAATAAATAAAGAAAAATGCGCTAATTTCTATTTATACCCAATTTTGACCCTCCACGATGGAATTAATTTTCAAACTTCTTAATTTTTAAATAATTTGGAAATATTAGTTTTATAAAAAAAAATCCAAAATATTTTTCAAGTTTTAAAGTAGTTTTAGTCATTTTATAATATTTTAAATAATAAATATATTTTATATAATTTTATGTAATATTAGTATATTTTATAAATATTCGAAACTCATATCAAAAGATTTTAACACTTGTTAAGGTAAATATTTTATTAATTTAGTTTAGCTTGATTTATAGTTGGATTTTGAGTTAATTAGTTTAATTATTTTATAATCAACTTAATTAGTCTATTTTGTTAAGATTAAGAAGCTCGTAAGTTAATTATATTAATTCGTCTTATTTGAATTCTAGCCGAATCTTCTAAAATTAATTCTTTTGGTTACCTCTTTAATTAGTTTGGCTAAATTATTAATTAATTTCTATTACATTTTAGCCAAACCCAACCTTTCTCTTCAACCCATCAAAAGACCAAGTTGGGACATTCTTTTCCCAAATCCTAAGCGGCATGAACATGGAAATCACGGCGTCTTCACGTTTACTCGAAATGACAATCAACATCAGTCCAAACAGCGAGCAAACGATTTCTCACGGCGTCAACACACGGAAAGCAGCAACGGCGTCTACGTGTACAGGCAGTACACTGCTTTGTGTTGTCGTCTTCTTCCATTACCCCGACAAGCAATACGCGTAGTACTGTTCATCGGAATTCTTTGTTGCTGGTGGTAGAAAGCTCTGTTCGGCTCGAATTCTCAAAAGAGGTATAGTTTCTTTACATTTAGCTTTCCTCTGTTTATTTTTGGAATTTAGAACATTAGAAGCTGTTAAGTGAAATGGTGAAGTTATATTCTTAAATCCGTTCTCAATTGATGCGACTGAACCTTGTTCTGAAAGCTAGCTGAAACTCTATCTTGTTTCGTTTGAATACATCAGTTATACATTTGTGTTTTCTTTACTGTTCTCCCATGGCTTTGGGTTATTTTTCCTTTCTGTTCATGATTTCTTCCTCGCTTATGCCTCTCCTTATTTCAAAATATAGCTACTGCCTAGCAATCATATTTATAACATGTGTGAATAATTCTACCATTTCAATCTAGTTCGGATTTTGACATACCTCTTTTATGCCCTTTTGTGTTTTTAGCTTGCTACTTGCCTTTATTCGAATGCTATATCCGTAAGCATATCCTTACTTTGTGGTTGCCTGTTGCTTCCAGTGTATATCAACCTTTTACAGAACAATTATTTCTCCCTTATCATGTTACTAAGATGCCACCATCCTCATGTTAGTGTTTATTTATTTCATGGAGTTTAATATGTTTTTGTTCCTTTTTCTATGTTAATAACAATTAATGCAGTAGTACTCTCACATTTCTCTTTATTAATTGTTAACCACTAAGTATGTTTCTCCAAGTAGAATTTGGTTTTTCTTTCTTTTATGCTTGTTACATTAAATATGTTGGATATATAAAGTGTTGCATCTTATTATTCGGAGTTTGGTCGTTCGTATTATTATCTTGAGTATAGGTTGAATTTCTTGTCAAGGATGTGCCTGTTTGCTTTGGTGTCATTAACTCTTCTAAATTATACCCGAGATTCAATGATGAGCTATTAGTTCAAATTTTTTATTTTGTTTACGCATGAACTCTCTTGGATTGAGTCATTTGGACTCCACATGTTCTCCCTTGCATCTCGAAATACGTCAAAGAGACCCAATTCTCTTTTATCGAGCCAACCGGATCAGTAAAATCGAAGAATAAGTCCTTGGAGTTGACGTACAGGTGTTCGGAGTGAATCAAAGTGCTGGATACGCATAATATACAGCGATAAACATCAGTCATATACACTGTATATTGCATTGAAAATGAGCTAAATAGCCTCAAAATTTCAGCTTTTGTATTATCTTGTTGGTTTGTAGGACAGGTGGAAGAGAGGCCTAAGACCCAAAGAAATAAATTTCAAGATTTAGTCTAGGACAAGTACAAAAAAGGGGCAAGAATTGGGCCAAAAGCTCAAAACAAAAATTAGGCCCAAGTGCTGGCCCAGGCGGACAGAACCAGACTTGGGTCCAAATCTTTCTTCCCTTTATTTATTTATTCATTTATTTGTTATCATGTGTTTTATGTGTTTATTTAATTTTAAGATTTTCCTAATCAATGCCCCAAAAGATAGCCATTTTGAATTAATTATTTAAAGTTAAATGAATATTTTTACTTTCTCTTATTCAAGTATGTATATTTTCTTAAAATTGTTTAGCCAAATAGTTAATTATCGAATAACCGCATGTTAGCGGACATTTGGGGTGCTTTCATACCCTTCCAGAAATGCTAATATGAACCCCGAACCCTTTAAATATTTTCAATTGATTTTTGTTTTGATCTTTTGAAAAAGTTAGTTTTCTTTATTTTTCTTTAAAAATCAAGTGGCGACTCTCTAAACCCGTCGTTTTCTCATTTTTAAATAAAACAATTTTTGTTCCAAAAAAAAGAAGAAAATTGTTAAACTCACGCACATTATATTTTAATAGGATTTCTTTCCTTCTACGACTTCTTCATTAGTTGGGACTCCATTGTATCTGTATAAATAAACTAAAACACAGTAATTATTTATAAATAAAATTACTACATATATATACTTAAAGAGATTATACAGAATGTATTGTTATGTATAACTATGGAAAATATACAAACAACAAATTATGTACAAACAAATGCTAATATCTACTGTTACTTGTATATAAAGTGTCTTTTGTGTAAAATTTATAGAATCTATATAAACAAACTAAAACTAAACCATAGTAATTGTATATAAACAAAATTACCACATATATACTTAAAGAAAGTATACAAACAGGTCTTGTTATATATAACTATGACACATATACAAACAACAAATTATATACAAACAAATGCTATATATATATATATATATATATATATATAATTATTTTTATACAACATATAATTGTATAAAGGAAATTCATATGCATGATAATGGTGTATACAACAAATAATCAAAAAATTATACAAATTTATAAAAACAAACAAATAAACATAAAAAATCTGAGAAAGTATTACTACATATATACAAAAGGGCTTATTATACAATCATAAAATAGAACTCAATAATTACTGTTTATACATATGCTTTAACTTCTTCAGATCCATCCGGTTCCATTAAGTCAGAACAATGTCTTCAGGTGATTTTGACTGATCACTAGTAGAATCAATTGCTTTTGCTTTCCTCTTCTTTGTTGAACTAAATTCGTCTTTTGTATTTGACTTTGTAATAATTTCATCCATTCTAATTGGGTCATTTTCAAACTTGGATCTGAAAAATTTAGACAGGTTTTGGCGGTACCTGAAATGTTTGTAGTCGCGATTGAGAGTATAGTGGTGAAGATTTGAAATTCAAACTAATTTTGTGGAGAAAATTTAGGAGAAATTGAAGGGTATGGGAGAGAGGAAGGAGATGAAGTGAATTGTATAAAGAGATATTATTGTCCATTAGGTTCAATAAGCATAATAGAGAATCGTTGAACCTAATGGACAGACACGCCTCAAACAAATCAACCTGTTGAAGTACTCCTTCTCAAAGGAGACTGCTACAATAACATCCCTGTTAAATAGTACAACATTTTCATGAGAATAATACATTGTGCTTGAGCATATTTCTACCCAAGTTTAACACTTTGCTGGTACGAGACTGTTCTATTTATATCAAAATAAACGACAATAAAGAATATTGTATAATCAATACTTACTTTTCGAGTATGTAGCTGACCTTCCTGGATTTATTATTTTTTGCACAATGAGTTGTTAGTTTTAGGATGATTTGAATTTCAAATTTTTATTAGGTTTTGTTTAGATATATTAGCTATTTTGAATTTCCAATTATATACATGGGCGGATCTACGCATGGGTGTGGGGGTGCCACGCCACCCCCGAATTTCGACGGAAACTCTATATATACATAGGTATATATATAATATTTATATAAATATAAAGCATGACACCCAGTAAACAAAATTGGCTTGTGGTGCCATGGTAGGAGGGCAACTTTAGATGACTAATGTTGCGGGTTTGAATTCCATTTGTACCTATTTTTTTTTAGAAATTTGCTGCAGACATTTTTTAAGAAAAAAGAAAAGGCTCCAACCACATTTTTTTAAGGAAAAAAGCTGGCACATTAATCAATAAGTCTATTTGGCACCCACAGACTCTAAATCCTGGATCAGCCACTGATTATATATGCAGATTTTTGTTTTAACTTGGCTACTAAAAGACGTCCTATGCTTAATAAAAATATAAAGAGATACTTTAAACCTTTTTGCTTCACATCTTTTAAAAACAAACAAATAGTTCCACTTCATGATCGTTGGTAAACAAACAAACAAGTATCACTTCATAATCGTTGGTAAACCCCACTATGAAGAGTAAAATGTTGACAGATTATGTTGTCTTTACTAAATATCCATGAAAGTGTCCCGTAATGTCTATGGCGAAGATTTGGTTCAACAAAACAAATGTGGTGGTGGAACATAACCAACCATGTTTAAATAGTAACAATGTGTCGTGAGAAAAAGGGAGTGGAAAAAAAACGTATTATCTAACAACTCTAAATGAAAATTTACCAAACATAATTGCTTGCCGGTCATGGATTTTGACTTGATTTACCACAAAGACGTTCTAACATGACCTTGCAACTAGTACCTTGCTACTCTTACTTCCACTAGCAAGAGAACTTCTGCTCGTAACATACCCCTAGGGATATAATCTTACTTCTTAAAGCGAGCTACTTTGACTACCAAAGGAGCGGGGCAACTCGAGTTAGACGAGAGGCAAGGATGTAATTTCAAAGAGGCTCGACCGGACCCAAGAACCGGACAGAAGACAGGCCCCACTGTGATACCTTGTGCAAGTTATAGTTAATAACCTGAAAGAAGTCAACCTATAAGGAAAAAAAAAACATAAATTTTCATGAATAAATCATATCTTACAAGTAATATAGATATATCTTACTTGAGGAATTAGAAGAGCAACAACAATCTGGTTCAAGTAATATAGCACAGATGCAATTGACTAATAATTTTGCAGATTTTCATGTCAAAATAATTGCAAGTGACTCAGACACTGAAGGAGAAACAAAGATTTACGCAAGTCCTGAATTATGCTTCCATCTACTTTAATTTTTGGAATGTGGGAAATGTTGGACCACTGGGAGTTTTGGCCACTCGGATTGGTGCAACTTTCTTCTAATTTTGAGCAGCCTTCAATTCTCAGGTACCATAATTTAGTGAGGCGTCGAATGGCATCTCTGGATGGCAAATGCTCTAGTTTTCCGCAGTTACATAAACTCAACTGTTCCAAGGAAACAAGGTTGCCAAGGGAATCCGACAGAGCTTCTAACAATAGACAATCACGGATCTCTACATACCGTAATTTGGGCATGGCACTGAGAAGTCCAGATGTTGTAGCCGTTTGCACCTCAGTAGATGTAATGTTTCAAGAGAAGTAAGGCTTTCAAGTCTATGAGGAAGAGACTTGATTCCGAAATCACGTATATGGATATGTGTTAGAGAAGAGAGTTGCATAAGCTGATAGGAAAGAGAATCCCAGTGCCCACGCCCGCAAGACCGCCAGACATGAAGGGACAACAAACTTTGAATGCCATTAAAAATCAATTCGAATGCCTCAAAATCCACCATCTCTGAGAAAGGACCAATTGCCAATGTCCTTAACCCGGTGAGACAGTGAATGCCCCCTGCGGGTACACTAATCAATTTGGGACATTGTGATATAGACAAATAGGAAAGTGAAGGCATTTCCCACACATGTAAAGGCAAGGAAACTAAGTTGTTACACTCAATGACCATTAAAAATCTCAGAGACCAACAATGCTCTATGATTCCACTTGGTAAACTGGCCAATCTATCACAATAACATAACTCAAGACTTTGGAGGGAAGTCAAATAATTCTCTCCACTGGGAACAGGAAAAGAACTGAAATTGGGGCAGAAGTGTATTTGTAAGCTCTTAATGAGAATGGAGATTGTACAAGCTTTGTGGCAATTCACAAAAGTCTATGCAGCCTGAGACCATTAGGTTTTGAAGAGAAACGTTATTGTGTAGCATCTCATCAGGAAAACAAGTGAGCTCTTTCACAGCATAGACACTAAGCTCTACGAGAGATGTCAAGTTGCTGCACAAGTTCAACAGTGGCATTTCACTGTCAACATTATCAATACTTAATTCATGGAGGATTTCAAATTGACTTGGAGTACTTTTTAACAATGGACACTTACTAATGCTCAACTTCTCAAGCTCAGGAAAAATCTTACCCCAATTTCATCTCCTTCCACTCAATAAGACTAGACATATCCTCCAATATTAGTTCTTTCAGTGACGGGAACTCCTGGATATTGTTGCTTGATCCATTATTGTTACCATCAATACCATAAAATCTAGGCCCGATGCTTTCCACCTCGCGGAATCCTAACAGCTCAAGATGCCGAAGCAATTTCAGTTGGCCAAGTGATGGAATTTCTTTGCATTTTTTGCAACCACTTAATTTCAACTTGACCAAATTTGGTAGCAAATTTTCATGGAACCATGAAGGAAATTTAGTCCCTAAATAGTCCACTACTGCTAAGGTTTTCAAGTTAGGATGAGGTTGAAGACCATCCAAGACATACTCATCATCGGTCTTACTTCCTTCTGGTTCGTCATGGAACCAAACATATGCCAGCTTGTAGATATTCGATTTCTCTTGTAAATATATTGTTCGAGCTTCTTCTCTATCATTGACCAATTGTAGACCATTGATTGTCAATTCACCTCTTAGGTTTTTCAAATGACCTAATTCTTCTATTTGATGACCTTTCTCTAAACCTGCCTTGAAAAACTGGAGAGTTTGAAGACAAGTCAATTGTCGCATCTTAGGTGGCATCTGAAAATGATTTTTATCAATACCTGAAAACTGCAATAAATGTGCCTCAAACTTATCATATTTCCCATCTCATAAGGAAGTTCCTTGAGTGAATCACAGTCATTGATTCTAGTGTTTACAAATTATAGAGCTCGCAAATAGAATTGGGCAAGGTTGTGATCTTAGTGTTCGAGAGATCAAGATACCTCAAGTATATTAGCTTCCCGATTTTGGCGGACAACTTCTTGATTCCTGAACTGGACAAATTTAAAACTTTCAAGAACTTAAAGCTCAACGGCATATCTTCCGATATATAATTGCTTCTCCAAAACAGTGTGCACAAACATTCTGGCTCATTTATCTTATCTATTTTATCCCTTGGTGACTCACATCCAAAGTATCGAACGTGAGAAAGTTTTCCTCCATCATTTCCCTTTGGATCAAATACTTTAGATTTAAAGATATTTCTAGCCAAATCATGCACAAGATCGTGCATCTTACCGTGTGTTATATTGTTATGCTCATCTAACACAACATCTTGCAACAAAGAATTTTGCAACAAGATTTGAAAAAACCTGTGCCCAACGTCTTCCATCACAGTGGTCTCTTGACATGGACAAAAAAAGCCTTCTGCCATCCAGAGTTGGATAAGTTGTTCCTTTTCAAACTCAAAATCTTTTGGAAATATTGCAAAGTAAGCAAAGCATTTTTTCAGTTGTGGAGATGGTAGATAAACATATGCTATTTTCTCTAGTATCATGATCTTCACCTGCAACAAGGGGGTTGCCATAAAAAATTGCTTGCCATTCATGTGTTTCCTTACTGTGTAAGAGGCCTCCCAACACATTTGCAGCCAACGGTAGACCTTGACACATTTTAACAATCTTGTTGCCCATACTCGTTAATTCTTCTGGAACTCTGCCATCAACAAATGCTTTTTGTTTTAAAATAGACCAACAATGATCTTCTGTTAACTTTCCCAACATATGAAGATCTGCTGCTACTGTGGATGCCACTCTCTTCATATGAGTAGTCACAAGAATGTAGTTATACGAGAGAGAAGGTGGGAACGAGCGAGTGGGAGTGAAGAGAAAAGAAATGAGACTGAAAAGAGATGTTATTTGTGTTAGAACATCTGGCGTTAGGACATCAGTCAGTAGTTTCGTCGTATTAGGATTGCTTTACTAGTCAGCAGTTATTATTTATTTAGATTACTTTCGTTCAGTTCGTTTAGGAGTCTTATTATTTTCCCTGTAACTCTATTTAATACCTTGCCGCCTTCATTAATAAAGATACTCTTTTCAGCACACATTCAGTATTTATAATTTGCAGAATTACCAGTCCTTGATTAAGGCTTTTATTCCCTTAAAAGCGGGTGAGGTTTGGTAGAAACTAGGAACAGAGTCCATTAACACTTTGTTTGGATGATTGTTACGTACGTTTGATAATATATTGTATTGTATTGTGTTATATTATGTTATACAGTATTGTTTTAATGAATACAATATTTGGATAGATTGTATCGTTCTCCATCATTACATAATAACACAAATTCATAATTTGAATAATAAACCTACGAGATAGAGCTATTATGAAAAGACAATATAAAAGATGAAATATGATTATTAAATAATAAATAAAGAAAAAATGAAAAGAAAATATTAAGATAACGACGCGATTACACCATTGAAGAAGCAGCGAGTTCTCATCATATTTCCGTTGATAAAGTAGGCAAGAGTTTAACAATTTCTGTGATGAAGAACAACTTATGAGAGGTGAAAATGGGTTCTGTATGATTAGCAATGTAAAGGATGACCATGAGCTCTCTCCAGAGAATGTGAATGTGTTGGTAGACCATAAGGTCCAGGGATTAGTGGCTGAAAATGGCGTAGAGAAGAAAAATGTGAAAGATAAGCGTAAATCCACTAGTGCTAAAAAGCCTCCTAGACCTCCAAGAGGATTATCTTTGGATGCTGCTCTTGTGACTTCATACGAGTAGTCACATTTAGGCCTAAGTCTTCTTTTGATAGTTTTTTGTTTTATTTTCCTCTTATATTCATTCATTTAAGTAGTTTTTTGTTTTATTTATACAAACAAAAGTAGTTTTATTTTATTTGTATGACTAGTTTTTAAAATTTATATATGAAATAAAACAAGGTCCAAAATGAGTAGTACAATTATCTATTCTCCTCCACTTGTTGTAACATTAATGGATTTATCTCATTCCTTCCGGCATAGAGACAAAATCCATCAAAGTTGAAGCTTGACAACTCAAACCAATTGTTTAATGCTTTAAAAGTACTCCCGGCTGCTGACATATATTTGTTGGGAGTTCGGTGCCAAAAGGGCAAAAAAAAATTGTTAAAAATTTCAAAAGGGTACATAAAATTTTTTTTAAACCAAAAGAGCAAAATCGCTCCCAACGAAGTGATTTCCCTTTGACACAATATTGACATCGTTACTACGTTAAAAATAGAAATCGCTGCCCTAGCAGCGATTTTGTTCAAAACTTTTTTTTATTATAATCGCTGGCATAACAGCAATTTTAAGTCAATTTTTTTTCTTACATCGCTGCAGGGGCAGCCTTTTTCTCGATCAATAATATTTTTTTTTTAATGAAAATCGCTGGCATGGCAGCGATTATTCCTAAAATATTTTTGTTAAATGACTCGATTGTAATAAAGAAAGAAGAAAAATGCATTATACGTATCAATTCTTGATTGGTTCATCTATATATATATATATATACAATAACAATATGCTATTATTTTCATGCCATCAAATATCTGTGCAATATATCCCAATAATAATTAAAGGCACCATCAGCTACTTCCCAAATGAGACGTAATGGAACTGGAGGCTGAAGCTGCTCCATCGGTGAGAATTTGAAGAAACAAATCTTGAAGACCATTGAGAGTTTTAATGAACAGAGAAAATAAACTGTGAAGTAAAAGTAACGAGAAGTGTGACTATTAAGTTTTATAGACCTCTACTATATATGAGACTTGGTATTGTTCCTTGAGAGTTTTCAATTAACTAAGAACAGTATACGAGATAAAGGTAAGTAGGATGATTTAAAAGCGGCATTTAGGGGGGAAAGGAAAACCATTCATAGAGAAAAACAAAGTATTAATCTAAAATCCACCATTTGCAAACTTTTTATGGACAAAAACTAACTTACCTTAAAATCTCAAACGACATACAATCAGAGTCTCCAAAAGCACCACTGATGCAAATTGAATAGAAGTCAAATTTCGGTCAGCTTTTTCCTCTCTACATTTCACCTCCTCTTACGCAAAAGAAACTGTAATATACCAGATATGACAAGCTAATGCAATGCCAGTAAAATACTTGTCTATACTTGAAGAGAATGAACAGTTATCTTATTCAAGAACCATACCACTTAATAACTTCCATTATACTATGTAATGAAGAATACTACATTCAAGGATTAAGTGATAAACTCTTTATTGAAGGATAAACGTGCAAAACAAACGAAACGTTTGAATAATCTGAGATATATTCATACAGAACTTCTTTTCTAGAACTCGTAGAAAATAAAAATTAAAAATGTGACTTATGCAAGTCCTGAATTATGATTCCACCTACTTTAACTTTTGGAATATGGGAAATGTTGGACCACTGGGTGTTTGGGCCATTCCGATTGTTGCAACTTTCTTCTAACTTTGGGCAGCCTTTAATTTTTAGGTACCATAATTTAGTGAGGCCTCGCATGGCATCTCTGGATGGCAGATGCTCTAGTTTATTGCAGTTCTCTAATCTTAACTGTTGCAAAGTAACAAGTTTGCCAAGCCCATCCGACAAAGCTTCTAACAATGGACAACCACAGATCGTTAGATTCTGTAATTTGGGCATGGCATCTGAGAAGTCCACATGTTGCAGCCGTTTGCACCTCACTAAATGTAATATTTCAAGAGAAGTAAGGTTGTTAAGTCTATGAGGAAGAGCCTCGATACCGAAATCACATATACTGATACATGTTAAGGCAGAGAGTTGCATAAGCTGATAGGGCAGAGAATCCCAATGCAAATGTCCGAACACAAGCAGACTACGAAGGGACAACAACTGCTGAATGCCATTAAAAATCAATTGGAATACCTCAAAATCCACCATCTCTGAGAAAGGACCAATTTCCAATCCCTTTAACACGGTGAGGTGGTGAAGGCCCCCTGTGAGTACACTATCCAATTTGGGACATTGTAATATAGACAAATGGGAAAGTGAAGGCATATCCCCCGCATATAAAGGGAAGGAAACTAAGTTGTTGCAATAGTTGACCGTCAAATTCTGTAGAGACCGGCATTTCTCTAGCATTCCACTTGGTAAACTGGCCAATCCACCACAACTCCATAACTGAAGATTTTGTAGGGAAGTCAAATAATTCTCTCCACTGGGAACAGGAAAGGAACTGAAATTGGTGCAGTACTCAATCATTAAGCTCTTAAGAGAATGAAGATTGTACAAGCTCTGTGGCAATTCACGAAACTCTCTGCAGTTTGAGACCGATAAGTGTTGAAGAGAAATGTTGTTGCGTAGCATCTCATCTGGAAAACAAGTAAGCTCTTTCACAGCAGAGACACTAAGCTTTACGAGAGATGTCAAGTTGCTGCACAAATTCAATAATGGCATTTCACTATCAACTCCTTTAATGCTCAATTCGCGTAGGATTTCAAATCGCTTCGGAGTACTTTTTAACAATGGACAGTATCTAATCCTCAACTTCTCAAGCCCAGGAAACATTCTTACCCCACTTGTTGTTGGTATCGATTCCAGTCCCTTCCACTCAATAAGGCTACGCATATTATCCAATACTAGTTCTTTTAATGACGGGAACACTTTGATAATGGCATTATTGCTGCTTGATCCCATATTGTTATCCTCAATACCATAAAATGTAGTTCCGATGCATTCCAACTTATGGAACCCTACCAGTTCAAGTTGCCGAAGGAATTTCAGTTGGCCAAGAGATGGAATTTCTTTGCAACTTCTGCAATCACTTAATTTCAACTTGACCAAATTTGGTAGAGACTCTTCATTGAACCATGAAGGAAATCTAGTACCCAAATATCTCACCACTTCAAATGTTTTCAAGTTAGGATGTGGTTGAAGACCATCCAACACATGCTCAGCATTGATCCCACATCCTTCTGATTCCTGACGGGACCATAAATATGCCAGCTTGTAAATATTTGACTTCTCTTGTAAATATGTTGTTAGAGCTTCTTCTCTACTACGGACCAATTCCAGCTCATTGATACTCAATTCACCTCTAAGGTTCTCCAAATGACCTAATTCTTCTATTTGATGACCTTTCTCCAAACCCACATTGAAATACTGTAGGGTCTGAAGACAAGTCAATTGTCCCAGGTTAAGTGGCATCTGAGGCGAAGAATAGAAATATATGTGTCTCAAACTTAACATATTTCCCATCTCATGTGGAAATTCCTTGAGTGAATAGCAGTGATTGACTCTAAATGTTTGCAAATTATAGAGCTTGCAAATGGAGTGGGGCAAGGCTGTGATCTCAGTGTTCGAGATATCTAGATATCTCAAGTATATTAGCTTCCCGATTGAGGCTGACAACTCCTTGATTCTTGATCTGGACAAATTTAAAACTCTCAAGAACTTAAAGCTCAACAGCATATCTTCTGATATATAGTTGCTTCTCCAGAACAGCGTGCACAACCGTCCTGGCTCATTTATCTTATCTATTTGATCACTTGGTGAGTCCCACCCAAAGTATCGCACTTGAGAAAGTTTTTCTCCATCATTGCCCTTCGGATCAAATAGTTTAGATTTTAAGACATCTCCAGCCAAATCATGCACAAGATCGTGCATCTTACAGTATTTTATATTGCCATGCTCATCTAACACAACATCTTGTAGCAAGGAATTTCTCAACAAGACTTGAAAGAAGTTGTTCCCGATGTCTTCCATCACGGTGGTCTCTTGACATGGATGAAGAAAGCCTTCTGCCATCGATAGCTGGATTAGTTGGGCCTTTTCCAACATAAGATCTTTTGGTAACATTGCAAAGTAAGCAAAGCATTTTTTTAGATGTGGTGATGGTAGATAATCATAGCTGAGTTTTAGGATTTTCTTTATGCTATTTTCTCCATTATCATCTTCACCTGCAACAATGGGGTTGCCATCAAGAATTGCTTGCCATTCATGCTTTTCCTTGCTGTGTAAGAGGCCCCCCAACACACTTGCAGCCAACGGTAGACCTTGACACATTTTAACAATCTTGTTGCCCATGCTCGCTAATTCTTCTGGAACTCTGCCATCAACAAATGCTTTTTGTTTGAAAATAGACCAACAATGATCTTCTGTTAACTTTCCCAACATATGAAGATCTGCTGCTACTGTGGATGCCACTCTCTTCATACGAGTAGTCACAAGAATGCAGTTTCCTTTGGCTGTATTTATTCCTCTCAAGGTGTCCACGAACTCATGCCACGATGTAGAGTCAACACACCACAAATCATCCAGGACTAGCAAATAGTTTTTTCCTCCCAATTTATCTTGTAGCTTCTTGACTATTATACTCTCCTTTGAACCTCAACTTTCCTCTCTGTCAATGATTCAAGGATTTGTTCAAGAAAGCTCTTTGTTTCAGACATTTCAGGTAGACACAACCAAATTCTCCTTTCAAAGATTTGCTTGATGTGTTCATCATTGTAAATCCTCTTAGCCACAGTTGTTTTCCCTAAACCCCCCATACCCACTATGGGAATAGTGCACATAACAACATCCTCCTCTCTCATGTTCAAAATTTTCTCCTTTATCTCAGCAACATCCAAATCTCTACCAACAACATCTGAAGCAACTACTAAGGAATCTGTTTCTCGAATCGGTAGTATTTTCTGAGAAGGAACTATGAGTGAGTGGAGACCAAGGTCTTTGGCTACCTTGTTAATAGCGGTCAACTCTTTATTAATACTGTTGATTTTTCGAGACATTTTGCTCTTAAAAGCAGTATGAGTAAAGAAACCACTGACCTTTTTCATTGGGCTGTTCATCACTTTTGTTTTGAGAGATTCATATCTGAATCGATCAAACACATTTTCAGCATTTTCAGCAACTCTTTCAAGTCTCCTGAGCCATTGTTCGACAGACTGTTGTTTGTCAATTTGTGGTGTTTCAACATCATGAAGGAAAGCTTGGATTAAGGATACATTTTGTGTCAACATTTCGAGATCTTCGTTGAAATCCCTTGAGCTGTTGATCTCCTTGATAGTGAGAGAAAGCAGTTTGTCAAGCAAAACTTTAACAGTAGCAGCAAATACAGGATCGGCCATTGTTGTGTTTGCTTCTTCACAAAATCTTCTTTCTCTGCACTAAAGTCTTCTCAAAGTAAGTCTTCTTTTGGTAGTTGTTTGCAGAGAAAAAAGCCCAAAAATCAAAGTAGTCCCTTATTTTGGGTTAAAGATTCAAATTAGTCTTTAAGTTTTCAAATAGAGGACTAATACTCCCTCATCTTTGTAATAAAATAAAAAATATTACTCCAAACTTTACATATTTTTTAACATTAACTTTATTTACAATTTTATATATCGAATGTTCAATTGTCTTTTTATATATTTTGTGGAAATAATAACTTTATTTGTACTACATTGAGGATCATTTCAATCAAGTGAAATACATTAAAAATTAAAATAAAGCATTATCTATATACTAAGGACCATTTTTGTCATTTTCTCTATTATCACATCTATTAAACATATAAAAAAACGATTGAACATTCCTTTCATAAATTGCCGATAAAATTAATGTTAAAAAATAGGTAAAAGTTTGGAGGTGGATCAAAAATACACCAATATTACAAGAGAGATTACTAATGTTTCATCTAAAAACTCAAGGACCACTTAGAATCCTAACCATACAAGGGACTGTTTGGACATTTTCTCGTTGTTTGCATATACAATCACTCAAACAATTATAAAAAATTAAAAAGAAAAAAAAGTCTAAATATATGTGGATGAAAACCAAGTTTGAGCACGTGAGAGTCTCAAATATGTTAAAATGGATCCATTTTCCTCTTATATTCATTTATTTAAGTAGTTTTTGATTTAATAAGATTGCGCTACTCTATTTACTTTCAATCGTGAGCGACATTATGCTCTAGTTTTTGGACGGTAGGGGCATCAATGTCTCAAAAGTATGACGGAGGGTATCTGCATATCATTTTGAGGGTATCTGCATTCAGGGGTATATTTGTCTTTTTTCCCTTTTATCATTAAGAGTTGAAATACCTTTTTTTACAAAAAAATAGCACATATATATCTTGCCGTTATAATAATGACTCATATATATCCTCTCCATTTAAAAGTGACTCACATATACCCCTATCGTTACAAAAGTGAAAAAAAATTAATCTTTTTAATATTTTTTAATTCTTTTTAAAAAATCACGTATTTGATATTTTTCACACATAAATTATTTTTTGACTTCTTTGATTATTGTTGTTTAATTTTTTTAAATTTTTAGTGTAAAATCAGATAAATAAAAAGAAAAATGTTTGAATGGAAAAGGATTAAAAGCTTAAAAATAAATTGAAATTAATTTTTCTGTAGCTATTTTATAATTTAATTTTTATATGTATAAAAAAATATTTGGAACATCTATAATAAGTTTTACAAAAATAAGTGAAAATAAATAAATTTGACCGTTAAAATACTAAATTCAAATTAGTCGATCATTATAAATAGTCAAAAGAAAAAATACGTGAGAAAGAATATACCCTGTATGAATCATCTTTTTTTAATCCATGAGAATAATTTGTAATTTACATCTTTAAACTTAGATTTTCACCCGTGCAGTTGACAACTTGCTCACGAATCTTTCACTATCTTATAAGCGTGGGTCATGAAAATATGTTCTTTTGTGACTTGCAACCCAACTCGCCCATTCGATTAGGCCCTATATATCCTCATTGTTTATTATGCGCAAACACTAGCCAAGATAGATTTCAAGAGGAAAAGCACAGCTACATAAAGCAGAGGCGGACCTAGTATTTTGTTTAAAGGGGTGTCAATGAATGTAGTAAAAAAATAACCAATATGAATTTGAAGAGGAAAAGCAGAGCTACATTAACTGATTAAAGAAGCTGTATATGAACTAGGCAATGATGCAGCAGCTAAGTATTAAGCTCAAAATGTTTGCTGGAAACAAAAAACTCTTTGTACAAAAAGGCATGAACACTCTGCAAGAAAGGCCTCTGCTGTCAAATCTTAGTCATACAAGTAAATAATATCTCCTCTCCAGTTTCCGCCGAATGTAATTTCCCTGGCTAATCACGACACTTAAAACACATCTAAGAGAAGTCTGCTTCAGTATATATACCATCTCGACAAGTTTCATGCCATTGTTTCATCCAAGAATCTGAAACATAGGAGACGGTAAAAAGTCAGTTTTTGTAGCACATCAACCTCCTAACTTTTCATCTTATTAATAGATAGTTCATGAACAGAATTCAATGGATTGGCTCGGTCCACGCATACCCTTTACTACCTGACCTGATATTGAGTTTACGCTTCTTTTGTACAGAAGAAGAAAAAATAGATTTCAAGTGAAAATCCAAAAGGGAAAGTCTACAACACTACATAAATCTGCAGCAAGCAATTGAAGTATCATAAAAAAAGGACATGGTACTTGTTTCATTATTTACCAAAACTACTTGTTAGTCTTTTTATTTTCATTAACTCCAAGAAAAAGGTTATATATTATCAAAAGACACCCATACATAAAAGAATAGTTTCACTAGGGCAAATGAGCCACTGTATACTCAATTATTTTTACTTAATAGTTGTTAGTATATATCCATGTTATGAAGAGTAAATGCTGAGAGATTATGTAGTCTTTACCAAATGCTCATGTAAGAGTCTACGGCTGAAGATTCTATTCTTCAACAAAACAAACGTGTTGGTTCCTTTCTATCGAACATAACCAACCCTGTTAAACAATAAAATTGTGTCATGAGAAAAAAAAGGAGTGCAAAGAAAAACTTGACAAAATTGTTACAGAATTCTAAATGGAATCTCACCTAATGTAATTGGCCCCCCATGGATTTTGACTTAAAATGCCACAGCAACATTCTAGTGTGACCTTCAAGCTAATAACCAATGAGGAAAAAATGCATAAATATTCATGATCAAACCATATTTTAGAAGTAATATAGATATTCATAAATTTGTTTCAAGTGGAATAGAAAAATGTTTGGAGAATGGAGAAGAGCAACTTGTGGAAAATAATAATTAAAAATGCGAGTTAGAAACTGAAAGAGAAACAAAGACTTACACGAGTCCTGAATTAACCTTCCACCTACACTAATATTTGCAATATGGGAAATGTTGGACCACTGGGAGTTTGGGACACTCCGATTGGTGCAACTTTCTTCTAACTGTGGGCAGCCTTTAATATCCAGATTCCGTAATTTGGTGAGGCGTCGCATGGCATCTCTGGATGGCAGATGCTCTAGTTTCTCACAGTTTTCTAAACTTAACCATTGCAAAGAAACAAGGTTGCCAAGCCCATCCGACAGAGCTTCCAACAATGGACATTCATCTACACGCAGATATTGTAATTTGGGCATGACATATGAGAAGTCCAGATGTTGTAGCCGTTTGCACCTCCTTAGCATTAATTTTTCAAGAGAAGTAAGGTTGCCAAATCTATGAGGAAGAGCCTCGATTCCGAATCCATATATTTGGATCTCTGTTAAGTCAGAGAGTTGCATAAACTGATAAGGCAGAGAATCCCAGTGACCAAGTCCATACACCTTCAATATACGAAGGGACAACTGTTGAATGCCATTAAAAATCAATTGGAATGCATCAAAATCCACCATCTCTGAGAAAGGACCAATTTCCAATATTCTTAACCGGGTGAGACGGTGAATGCCTCCTGTGGGTAAACTAATCAATTTGGGACATTGTGATATAATCAAATAGGAAGGTGAAGGCATTTCCCCCACATGTAAAGGGAATGAAACTAAATTGTCACAGCACGTGACCTCCAAAGATTCCAGAGACCGACAATGCTCTAGCATTCCACTTGGTAAACTGCTCAATCCATCACAATCCCTTAACTGAAGATGTTGGAGGGAAGTCAAATAATTCTCTTCACTCGGAACAGGAAAAGAATTGAAATTGGTGCAGCTGTCAATCACTAATCTCTTAAGAGAATGGAGATTGTACAAGCTTTGTGGCAATTCACGAAACTCTCCACATTTTGAGACTGACAGATGTTGTAGAGATAAATTGTTGTGTAGCATCTCATCTGGAAGACAAGTGAGCTCTTTCACATCATAGACACTAAGCTCTAAGAGAGATGTCAAGTTGCTGCACAAGTTCAACAATGGCATTTCACTGTCAACTATGGCAATTACTAATTTACAGAGGATTTCAAATTGATTCGGAGTAATTTTTAACAATGGACAGTTAATAATGCTCAACTTCTCAAGCCTAGGAAACATTTTTACTCCAACTTCATCTCCTTTCCACTCAATAAGGCTAGACATATACTTCAATTCTAGTTCTTTCAAAGACGGGAACACTTGGATATTGTTGCTTGATCCATTATTATTAACATCAACACCATAAAATGTAGATCTGATGCATTCCAATTCAAGGAATCCACTCAGCTCAAGATGCTGAAGGGATTTCAGGCGGCCAAGTGATGGAATTTCTTTGCATTTTTTGCAACCACTTAATTTCAACATGACCAAATTTGGTAGCAATTCTTCACTGAACCATGAAGCAAATTTAGTCCCTAAATAGTTCGCAACTTCTAAGTTTTTCAACTTCGGATGTGGTCGAAGACCATCCAACACATGTTCATGATTGATCTCACAGCCTTCTGGTTCATCATGGGACCATGAATACTCCAGCGTGTAGATATTTGGTTTCTCCTGTAAATATGTTGTTCGAGCCTCTTCTTTATTTCTGACTAATTGTAGACAGTTGATCATCAATTCACCTGTAAGGTTATTCAAACGACCTAATTCTTCTATTCGACTACCTTTCTCTGAACCTACATAGAAAAACGGCAGCATCTGAAGACTAGTCAATTGCCCCATATTAAGTGGCATCTGATAATCTGATGCGAAAAAAGGGTAGCCACATATGTGTCTCAAACTTATCATATTTGCCGCTTCTTCTGGAAGCTTCTTGATTGGATACCCATAGAATCTCAAAGTTTGCAAATTGTAGAGCTTGCATATGGAGTTGGGAAGGTCTTCCATCTCAGTATAGGAGAGATCAAGATATCTCAAGTATATTAGCTTGACGATTGAGGCTGACAACTCCTGGATGCCTGACCTGGACAAATTTAAAACTCTCAAGAACTGAAAGCTCAATAGCATATCATCAGATATATTGCTTTTCCAGAACAATGTGCACAAACATCCTGGCTCATATATCTTATCTATTTGATCACTTGGTGATTCCCATCCAAAGTATCGAACTTGAGAAAGATTTTCTCCTCCGACACTCTTTTGATCAAATAGTTTAGACTTAAAAATATCTCCAGCCAAATCATGCACAAGATCATGCATCTTACAGTATGTTATATTGTTGTACTCATCTAGCTTAACATCTTGCAGCAAGGAATATTGTAACAAGAGTTGGAAAAACTTGTTCCCAACGTCTTCCATCACAGGGGTCTCTTGACATGGACGAAGAAACCCTTCTGCCATCCAGAGTTGGATTAGTTGGTTCTTTTCAAACACAAAATCTTTTGGAAACATTGCAAAGTAAGAAAAACATTTCTTCAGATGTGGAGATGGTAGATAATCATAACTGAGTTTTAGGATATTCTTAATTCTATCTTCACATGCAACAAGGGGGCTGCCGTCAAGAATTGTCTGCCATTCATGTTTTTCCTTGTTACAAAAGATGCCTCCCAACACACTAGCAGCCAAAGGTAGTCCTTGACACATTTCAACAATCTTGTTCTCCACACTCAGTATTTCCTCCGGAACTTCCCCATCAACAAATGCTCGTTGTTTGAAAATGGACCAACAATGATCATCTGTTAATTTCCCCAACTTATGAAGATCTGCTGCTACTATGGATGCCACCTGCTTTGAACGAGTAGTCACGAGAATGCAGTTTCCTCTGGATGTATTTATTCCCCTCAAGGTGTCCAAGAACTCGTGCCACGAAGTAGAGTCAACACACCACAAATCATCCAGGACAAGCAAATACTGTTTTTCTCCCAATTCATCTCGGAGCTTCTTGACTATTATATCTCTGCTCTGGACCTCAACTTTCCTCTCTATCAATGATTCAAGGATCAGTTCAAGAAAGCTCTTAATTTCTGACATTTCAGGTAGACACAACCAAATTCTCTTTTCAAAGTGTTTCTCAATGTGTTCGTCATTGTAAATCCTCTTAGCCAGAGTAGTTTTCCCTAAACCCCCCATACCGACTATGGGAATGGTGCACAGAACAGCATCCTTTCTCATGTTCAAAATCTTCTCCTTTATTTCAGCAACATCTTTGTCTCTACCAACAACACCTGAAGGAACTAGTGCAGAATCTGTTTCTCGGATTTGTAGTATTTTCCGAGAAGGAACCGTCAGTGATTGGAGACCGAGGTTGTTGGCTAACTGATTGATATCCCTCAACTCTTCATTGATCTTATTGATTTTTCGAGACATTTTGTACTTGAAAGCAGTATGAGAAAAGAAGTGACTGACCTTTTCCATTAGTTTGGCTCAGTTGTTCATCACTTTTGCTTTGATAGATTCATATGTGAAGTTGTCAAACACATTTTCAGCATCTTCAGCAATTCTCTCAAGCATCTTGAGCCATTCTTCCACAGCCTTATCTTCGACTTGTCGTCTTTCAGCATCATGAATGAAAGCTTGGATCATGGTTACATATCTTGACAGCATTATGAGATTTTTCTTGCAGTTCCTTAAATTTCTGGCCTCCTCAATTGTGAGAGAAAGTAGCTTCTCAAGCACAACCTGAACAGTAGCACCAATTACAGGGTCGGCCATTGTTGTTTTTTCTCCTTAATTCACACAAAGTCCTCTTCTTCCTCTACACCAAAGTTTTTGCACAAATCTTCTTTTGCTAGTTGTTTGCCCACCATAAAGAAAAGAATAATCCCAACACTAAAGTAAAGAATAATCCCAACACTAAAGTAAAGAATAATTCATACACAATAGTTGAAATAAAGAATAGCTTTAATTTTGGGTGGTCCTTGTGTTACTTTTTGTTTCTAATGAATGGCAGTCACTTTTCATTATGATTTTGAATAATGCAACCTAATCATCATATCATATCATATCATATATCGTTCTCGTATCATATAAAAATGGAAATAAAAAAAAGATTGAAAATTGAAATATCAAAATAATCTTATAAAATTGAGTTACTCCAATAATGTCATTAAAAATAGAAATAAATTATTACTTTATAAACTCTAAAAACTAAATTATGTCTAATTAATTAAATATTAAATAAATCATATCATATTATGTTAACTAAATACTAAATATTATATCATATTATACTAATAGTAAATAGTAATCATATCATATTACAAAGAAAAAAAAAAAAATATATATATATATATCCAAATGTTGGATTGTCATTTTTGCCCTATGATAAATTAGATAATTAAATTTTTCCCCTTAAGTTAAAAAACATCTGTTAAATAATTTTTTCAATTATATGAATTAATCGTGATTTAGGACTGGAGAAGTGGTACTTTAAGGCTCGCACAAATGACATTCATGTTATACAAAATTAATTGTTTTAAATTCAATACAGAACTTTTACAATTCCTATTTTATTTTTATTTTTGATTTTTCTTAACTAATTGGCTTTTCAAATTTTAAAACTTTTAAATTAATAACCTACACAAAGATTAGTAGAATTTGAGTAGTTCATTAAATAATAAATGTTGGTTGATTTAATTTACTAAATATATATGCTAAAATGAATTCCAAAGAACAGTATCAAGAAACATTATATAAAGATAGTAAATGATTTCCATTTTCCTCAAGTTTTTTTTTTTAGGGTTGAGCAGATATTTGTTAAAATAAAATTGCCTTCCTTTTCATTTCTTATTTTTTCCCCTACTGCATGAACTATTTTTTTTTTTTTTTAATAAAAGGCCAAAAGGCCTGAAATATAATACAAATTACTGAATGTGTACCTTTTAATAAATAATTTTTTATTTTAGCGATACTTTTTATTTATTATTATTTATAAAAATATATAGCAATACTATAAT
This sequence comes from Solanum pinnatisectum, assembly GCA_035578085.1. Lineage (NCBI taxonomy): Eukaryota > Viridiplantae > Streptophyta > Magnoliopsida > Solanales > Solanaceae > Solanum > Solanum pinnatisectum. The sequence continues at coordinate 38,013,961 of CM069085.1, read as the reverse complement.
AAATCTGCAATATATATTAAAAGTGAATTGTGTATGCAATATATATATGTATTATAAACATATTATGTTTTTTTTTTTTTTAAGAAATTGATACATTGTATTATAAGCATATTAAAATGGGTAATAAATGTATTATCCATCAATAAAACTTGTATTATGTGTTTTATAAATTGTTCTCTGTAACATGTATTAAAACTGTATTATAAATTTATTAAAAGTGATCAAGTAAGAAAAAATGTTATGGCTATAAATGGTAAATATTTTCTTAATATATTTAAGCAAGTTTCAACTATGTACATCAAAGGTTAGACCCAAGTCATAACGACCCAGTCCAATCAGAAAACAACAAAGCAAAAGAAAAGTGCAAAAATTAAAGAAAATCAAAGGTAAAAGAAACTCTAGAAATGAAAAAGGAAAGTGGTAGCTGAGGAGCTCCTGTCTTCCTCGACTTCATCAGCCAAAACCAGAGAATAATTTTGGCATAATACATAAACATTACCCTTAACTTGGCGTCAGTTGTTAATTATGATCTTTAACTTTGTGTTTGCACAATTAGGCACTTAAACTTGAAAAAAATTGAACAAATAGACACATTCATTCCACATGGCACCCTACATGACAATTTTTTGTCCTACGTGTATTATGACATGTAGGACACATGTGTCTACTTGTTCAATTTTATACAAGTTTAAGTGCCTACTTGTTCACACTTAAAATTAGAGGTCATAGTTGTCCGCTGAAGAAAAGTTAAAGGTCATGATTATGTATTATGCCAATAATTTTGGTGACGTTTAGAACCTCACAAAAATATCAATATCCCCTTCCATGAAAGTGTAGCTACATCTGAAGATCATGAATTCCTTGAATTTTCCAGCTTTGTGCAAACTTGGTAAAAGAATTTTAATTGAAAGTTCACCTGACGTAATTGCCGCCCATGGATGTTCACTTGAAATGCCACAACAATGTTCTAGTATGACCTTGGAACTAATAACCAATGAGAAAAAAAATACATAAATATTCATGATTAAACCATATCTTAAAAGTAACATAGATATTCATAAATTTTTTTCAAGTGGAATAGAAAAATGTTTGGAAAACTATAGAAGGAGAATGGAGGAGAGTAACTCATGGAAAATAATAATTAAAAATGTTACTCAGAAACTGAAAGAGAAACAGAGACTTACATAGGAATTAAGCTTCCAACAACTTCAATTTTTGGAATATGAGAAATGTTGGTTGGACCACTGGGAGTTTGGGCTACTCCGATTGGTGCAACTTTCTTCTAACTTTGGGCAGCCTTCAATTTCCAGGTTCCGTATTTGGTGAGGGCAGAGAATCACAGGGCAAACGTCCAAACACCACCAGATCACGAAGGGACAACAGCTGCATCAAAGAAACGAGGAAACTACGGTTAGTTGAACTTGAAAAATCTTAGGTGGGGAGTGCTTTACCTCGAATTGGGCCCTACACGACACGAATTCAGAATAGTCGACTTCCTATGCTTGATAAAAGTATAGAGAGACATCACTTCCAAACTTTTTGTTGCACATGTTTTAAAAACAAACAAATAGTTTCACTTAATAATTGTTGGTATCCCCCATTATGAAGAACAAAACGTTGACAGATTATGTTATCGTTACTAAATATTCATGGAAGTGTCCCTTAATGTCTACGGCCAAAGATTCTGTTCTTCAACAAAACAAATGTGGTGGTGGAACATAACCAACCCCGTTTAAACAATAAAAATTGTGTCATGAGAAAAAAGTAGTGCAAAAAAACGCATTCCTCTAACAAGTCTAAATGAAAATTTACCTAACGTAATTGCCCGCCACTCATGGATTTTGACTTGATTTACCACAGCGATGTTCAAGTATGACCTTGGAACTAGTAACCTTTAAGGAAAAAAAAAAACATAAATTTTCATGAATAAATCATATCTTAAAAGTGATACAGATATACCTTGAAGAATTATAAGAACAAGAACAATTTGGTTCAAGTGGACTAGCAGAATGCTGAAAGCATACATAAGATGCAATTGACTAATAATTTTGCATTTTTTTTATGTCAAAATAATTGCAGGAGATAGTATTAAATTATGCATACAGAACTTCTTTCTATAACTCGTAGAAAATAATAATTAAAATGCGACTCAGACACGGAAAGAGAAACAGAGACTTACGCAAGTCCTGAATTATGCTTCGACCAACTTTTACTTTAGGAATATGGGAAATGTTGGACCACTGGGAGTTTGGGCCACTCCGATTGTTGCAACTTTCTTCTAACTTTGGGCAGCCTTTAATTTTTAGGCTCTGTAATTTCGTGAGGTGTCGCCTGGCATCTCTAGATGGCAGATACTTTAGTTTTTCACAGTTCTGTATAGTTAAATCTTCCAAAGAAACAAGGTTGCTGAGCCCATCCGACAGAGCTTCTAACAATGGACAATTATAGATATCCAGATCCCGTAATTTGGGCATGACATCTGAGAAGTCCACACGTTGTGGCTGTTGGCACTAGTATTAAGCTTTCAAGAGAAGTAAGGTTGCTAAATCTATGAGGAAGAGCCTTGATTCCGAAATCACATATATGGATATGTGTTAAGGAAGAGAGTTGCATAAGCTGATAGGGCAGAGAATTCCAGTGCCCACGTCCGGTCACCCACACATGATGAAGGGATAACAACTGCTGAATTCCATTAAAAATCAATTGGAATGCCTCAAAATTCATCATCTCTGACAAAGGACCGATTCTAAATACCCATAACCCAGTGAGATGATGAAGGCCCCCTGAGGGTACACTAATCAATTGGGGACATTGTGATATATTCAAATATGAAATAGAAGGCATTTCCCACAAAATATTTCAAGTATGTGTATTTTCTTAAAACTGTTTAGCCAAATAGTTAATTATCGAATAACCGCATGTTAGCGGACATTTGGGGTGCTTTCAAACTCTTCCCGAAATGCTAATATGAACCCCGAATCCTTTAAATATTTTCAATTGATTTCTATTTTGATCTTTTGAAAAAGTTAGTTTTCTTTATTTTTCTTTAAAAATCAAGTGGCGAGTCTCTAAACCCGTCGTTTTCTCATTTTTAAATAAAACAATTTCTGGTACAAAAAAAGAAGAAAATTGCTAAACTCACGCACATTATATTTTAATAGGATTTCTTTCCTTCTACGACTTCTTCATTAGTTGGGACTCCATTGTGTCTATATAAATAAACTAAAACATAGTAATTGTTTATAAATAAAATTACTACATATATATACTTAAGAGATTATACAGACATGTATTGTTATGTATAACTATGGAAAATATACAAACAACAAATTCTATACAAAGAAATGCTAATATCTACTGTTACTTGTATATAAAGTGTCTTTTGTGTAAAATTTATAGAATCTATATAAACAAACTAAAACTAAAACATAGTAATTGTATATAAACAAAATTACCACATATATACTTAAAGAAATTATACAAACAAGTCTTGTTATGTATAACTATGACACATATACAAACAACAAATTACACAAATGCTTTCCTCTTCTTTGTTGAACTAGATTCGTCTTTTGTATTTGACTTTGTAATAATTTCATCCATTCTAATTGAGTATTTCAAACTTGGATCTGAAAAATTGAAAAAAAAATAGATTTAGAAAGGTTTTGGTGGTACCTGAAATGTTTGAAGTCGCGATTGAGAGTGTAGTGGTGAAGATTTGAAATTCAAACTAATTTTGTGGAGAGAATTTAGGAGAAATTGAAGGGTATGGGAGAGAGGAAGGAGATGAAGTGAACTATATAAAGAGATTATTGTCCATTAGGTTCAATAAGCATAATAGAGAATCGTTGAACCTAATGGACATACACACCTCAAACTGATCAACCCGTTGAAGTACTCCTTCTCAAAGGAGACTGCTACAATAGCATTCCTGTTAAACAGTACAACATTTTCATGAGAATAATACATTGTGCTTGAGCATATTTCTACCCAAGTTTAACACTTTTCTGGTACGAGAATGTTATATTTATATCGAAATAAACGACAATAAAGAATATTGTATAATCAATACTTACTTTTTGAGTATGTAGCTGACCTTCCTGATTTATTATTTTTTGCACAATAAGTTGTTAGTATTAGGATGATTTGAATTTCAAATTTTTATTAGGTTTTGTCTAGATGTATTAGCTATTTTGAATTTCCAATTATATATGCAGATTTTATTTTTAACTTGGCTACTAAAAGACGTCCTATGCTTAATAAAAATATAAAGAGACATTACTTTAAACCTTTTTGCTTCACATCTTTTAAAAACAAACGAATAGTTCCACTTCATAATCGTTGGTAAACAAACAAACAAATAGTATCACTTCATAATCGTTGGTAAACCCCACTAAGAAGAGTAAAATGTTGACAGATTATGTTGTCTTTACTAAATATCCATGAAAGTGTCCTGTAATGTCTATGGCGAAGATTTGGTTCAACAAAACAAATGTGGTGGTGGAACATAACCAACCATGTTTAAATAGTAACAATGTGTCATGAGAAAAAGGAGTGGAAAAAAACGTATATCTAACAACTCTAAATGAAAATTTACCTAACATAATTGCCTGCCGCTCATGAATTTTGACTTGATTTACCACAGAGACGTTCTAGCATGACCTTGCAACTAGTACCTTGCTACTCTTACTTCCACAAGCAAGAGAACTTCTGCTCGTAATATACCCCTAGGGATATAATCTTACTTCTTGAGGCGAGCTACTTTAACTGCCAAAGGAGCGGGGCAACTCAAGTTAGACGAGAGGCAAGGATGTAATTTCAAAGAGGCTCGACCGGACCCAAGAACCGGACAGAAGACAGGCCCCACTGTGATACCTCGTGCAAGTTATAGTTAATGACCTGAAAGAAGTCAACCTATAAGGAAAAAAAACATAAATTTTCATGAATAAATCATATCTTACAAGTAATATAGATATACCTTACTTGAAGAATTAGAAGAGCAACAACAATCTGGTTCAAGTAATATAGCACAGATGCAATTGACTAATAATTTTGCAGATTTTCATGTCAAAATAATTGCAAGTCAGTCAGACACTGAAGGAGAAACAAAGACTTACGCAAGTCCTGAATTATGCTTCCATCTACTTTAATTTTTCGAATGTGGAAAATGTTGGACCACTGGGAGTTTTGGCCACTCGGATTGGTGCAACTTTCTTCTAATTTTGGGCAGCCTTCAATTCTTAGGTATCATAATTTAGTGAGCCGTCGAATGGCATCTTTGGATGGCAAATGCTCTAGTTTTCTGCAGTTACATAACTTCAACTCTTCCAAGGAAACAAGGTTGCCAAGGGAATCCGACAGAGCTTCTAACAATGGACAATCACCGATCTTCACATACCGTAATTTGGGCATGGCATCTGAGAAGTCCAGATGTTGTAGCCGTTTGCACCTCAGTAGATGTAATGTTTCAAGAGAAGTAAGGCTTTCAAGTCTATGAGGAAGAGCCTCGATTCCGAAATCACATATATGGATATGTGTTAGGGAAGAGAGTTGCATAAGCTGATAGGGAAAAGAATCCCAGTGCCCACGTCCGTGCACTGCCAGATTATGAAGGGACAACAGCTGCTGAATGCCATTAAAAATCAATTGGAATGCCTCAAAATCCACCATCTCTGAGAAAGGACCAATTTCCAATGCCCTTAACCCAGTGAGACGGTGAATGCCCCCTGTGGGTACACTAATCAATTTGGGACAGTCTACTAAACCCAAATATGAAAGTGAAGGCATTTCCCACATGTGTAAAGGCAAGGAAACTAAGTTGTTACACTTAAAGACCATCAAAAATCTCAGAGACCAACAATGCTCTATGATTCCACTTGGTAAACTGGCCAATCTATCACAATAACATAACTCAAGACTTTGGAGGGAAGTCAAATAATTCTCTCCACTGGGAACAGGAAAAGAATTGAAATTGGTGCAGCTGTCAATCTCTAATCTCTTAAGAGAATGGAGATTGTACAAGCTTTGTGGCAATTCACGAAACTCTCTGCAGCCTGCGACCGTTAGGTTTTGAAGAGAAACGTTGTTGCGTAGCATCTCATCTGGAAAACAAGTGAGCTCTTTCACATCATAGACACTAAGCTCTATGAGAGATGTCAAGTTGCTGCACAAGTTCAACAATGGCATTTCACTGTCAACTCCATAAATACTTAATTCATGGAGGATTTCAAATTGACTTGGAGTACTTTTTAACAATGGACACTTGCTAATGCTCAACTTCTCAAGCTCAACAATCTTACCCCAATTTCATCTCCCTTCCAATCAATAAGACTAGACATATCCACCAATATTAGTTCTTTCAGTGACGGGAACACTTGGATATTGCTGCTTGATCCAATATTTTTACCATAAAATTTAGGTCCGATGCATTTGGTAGCAAATCTTCACGGAACCATGAAGGAAATTTAGTCCCTAAATAGTCCACTACTGCTAAGGTTTTCAAGTTAGGATGCGGTTGAAGACCATCCAAGACATACTCATCGTTGGTCTCACTTCCTTCTTCTTCGTCATGGGACCACACAAATGCCAGCTTGTAGATATTTGATTTCTTTTGTAAATTTGTTGTTCGAGCTTCTTCTCTATCACCAACCAATTGTAGACCATTGATCGTCAATTCACCTCTTAGGTTTTTCAAATGACCTAATTCTTCAATTTGACGACCTTTCTCTAAACCTACCTTGAAAAACTGGAGGGTTTGAAGACAAGTCAATTGCCGCATCTTAAGTGGCATCTGAAAATGTTCATTAGGAATACACCATTCTCCCCAGTGCCCATTTGTTTCGTCAGCAGAAGTGTAATATATGTGTCTCAAACTTATCATATTTCCCATCTCATATGGAAGTTCTTTAAGTGAACGGCAGTTAATGACTCTAAATGCTTGCAAATTATAGAGCTTGCAAATGGAGTTGGGCAAGGCTGTGATCTTAGTGTTGGAGAGATCAAGATATCTCAAGTATATCAGCTTCCCAATTTTGGCCGACAACTCCTTGATTCCTGAACTGGACAAATTTAAAACTCTCAAGAACTTAAAGCTCAACAACATATCTTCCGATATATAATTGCTTCTCCAAAACAGTGTGGACAAACGTTCTGGCTCATATATCTCATCTATTTGACTCCTTGGTGACTCACATCCAAAGTATCGAACTTGAGAAAGTTTTTCTCCATTGTCGCCCTTCGGATCAAATAGTTTAGATTTTAAGATATCTCCAGCCAAATCATGCACAAGATCGTGCATCTTACAGTGTGTTATATTGTTATGCTCATCTAACACACATCTTGAAGCAAGGAATTTTGCAACAAGATTTGAAAAAACCTGTGCCCAACATCTTCCATCACAGTAGTCTCTTGACATGAACGGAGAAAGCCTTCGGCCATCCAGAGCTGGATTAGTTGGTCCTTTTCAAACTCAAAATCTTTTGGAAACATTGCAAAGTAAGTAAAGCATTTTTCAGTTGGAGATGGTAGATGAACATAGCCGAGTTTTAGGATTCTCTTTATGTTATTTTCTCCATTATCATCTTCACCTGCAACAAGGGTTGCCATCAAGAATTGCTTGCCATTCATGTTTTTCCTTGTTGTGTAAGAGGCCTCCCAACACACTTGCACCAACGGTAGACCTTGACACATTTTAACAATCTTGTTGCCCATGCTCGCTAATTCTTCCGAGCCCCGCCATCAACAAATGCTTTTGTTTGAAAATAGACCAACAATGATCTTCTGTTAACTTTCCCAACATATGAAGATCTGTTGCTCTGTGGATGCCACCCGCTTATACGAGTAGTCACAAGAATGCGCTTTCCTCTGGATGTATTTATTCCTCTCAAGGTGTCCACGAACTCATGCCACGATGTAGAGTCAACACGCCACAAATCATCCAGGACTAGCAAATACTTTTTTCCTCCCAATTCATCCTGTAGCTTCTTGACAATTATATCTCTCCTTTCAACCTCAATTTTCCTCTCTGTCAATGATTCGAGGATTTGTTCAAGAAAGCTCTTTGTTTCAGACATTTCAGGTAGACACAACCAAATTCTCTTTTCAAAGATTTTCTTGATATGTTCATCATTGTAAATTCTCTTAGCCACAGTTGTTTTCCCTAAACCCCCCATACCCACTATGGGAATGGTGCACAGAACATCATCCTCCTCTCTCATGTTCAAAATCTTCTCCTTTATCTCAGCAACATCCAAATCTCTACCAACAACATCAGAAGCAACTACTAAGGAATATGTTTCTCGAATTGGTAGTATTTTCCGAGAAGGAACCATGAGTGATTGTAGACCGAGGTCTTTGGCTACCTTATTGATTGCCGTCAACTCTTTATTTATGTTGTTGATTTTTTGGGAAATTTTTCTCTTATAAGCAGTATGAGAAAAGAAACCACTAACCTTTTTCATTGGGCTGTTTCGGATGTTCATCACTTTTGTTTTGAGAGATTCATATCTGAATCGATCAAACACATTTTCAGCATCTTCAGCAACTCTCTCAAGCCTGTTGAGCCATTGTTCCACAGACTGTTGTTTGTCAACTTGTGGTGTTTCAACATCATGAATGAAAGCTTGGATTAAGGATACATTTTGTGTCAACATTTCGAGATCTTTGTTGAAATCCCTTGAGCTGTTGACCTCCTCAATAGTGAGAGAAATCAACTTTTCAAGTAAAACTTGAACAGTAGCACCAATTACAGGATCGGCCATAGTTGTGTTTGCTTCTACACAAAATGTTATTCCTCTGTACCAAATTCTTATCAAAGTAATAAGTCTTCTTTAGCAAGTTGTTTGCAGACCACCAAAAAGGAAGACAATAATTCATTCACACAGTAAAAAAAAATTAAAAATTAAAAAGACGGCTAAATACATGTGGATGAAGACCTAGTTTGAGTCTCCTTTTTCCTCTTATATTCATTTATTTAAGTAGTTTTTTGTTTTATTTGTACAAGTGGTTTTATTTTATTTGTACAAGTAGTTTTATTTAAATTTTATATATGAAATAAAACAGGGTCCTAAATGAGTAGTACAATTATCTATTCTCCTCCACTTGTTGTAACATTAATGGATTTATCTCATTCCTTCCAGCATAGAGACAAAACCCAGAAAAGTTGAAGCTTAACAACTCAAACCAAAACCAAAAACTACTTCTCTTCAAATTCAGATAGAAATTCGAACATCAAATTTCAATCTTAAAAATAGAAGATACATTAAAGAAGCTATATATTAGGCAATGATGCAGCAGCTAAGTACAAAGTTCAAAATGTTTTCTGGAAACAAAAACTATATTTCTACGGAAGGCATGTACACTGTTCAAATCTTAGTCATACATAATATATCCTCCCCAGTTTCCGCCAAATGCAATTTCCCTTGCCAATCATGACACTTAAACACATCTAAGAGAAGTCTGCTCCAATCTACCATCTCGACAAGTTCCATGTCATTGTTTCAACCAAGAATCTGAAACATAGGAGATGGTAAAAAGTATTATTGGAGAAGCAACTCTTTACAAATAACCACTAAAAAGAGATTTTAGTACAAAGCAAGACCTATTAAGATGAGGTGGTATAGGCTAAGGACATTTCAGAGCCAATGAGGCACTCTTTTATATTAAATTCAAGACGACATAGCAGTCTTTTTCTTAAATTGCGAATGTTTCAATGAATTATCCTCTGTTGTGAAGAGAAAGTAACGAGAACTATGCACACAAAAACTGACTAATTACCTTGTATTTTTATGCTTTGTGCAGCCAGTCTCCTGAAAAAGAAATAGGAAAAACAAAATAATGTCAAAAACTGTGAACATAATTTGGAGAAGCGTCTACTATCATCGGAATCCAAAATGAAATCTGTCTTGAATCTAAGAATCCTGTGTCAGCCAGAACATACATTTTATCTTCGTATCACAGCTTCATCTTATGAATAGCTCATGAACAGAATTCGATAGTGAGAGAAAGTAGCTTTTCAAGCAAAACTTGAACAGTAGCACCAATTACAGGGTCGGCCATTGTTGCATTTGCTCCTTCAGACCTTCACAATGTCTTCTTCTCAAAAGTGTCTTCTTTTACTAAAAGAAAGTGAATAATTTATACACAATGAATTCAAATAAAGAATAGCTTTTGTTCTGCCATTGTTGCCTTTGCTTCACATTTTTTGTATGAAACAGTAATTTTGAATAATTTGGCATATACTGATGAAATGGACTAACTTTACAAATCACAAGACGTAAGTGAGTTACAAAAAAAATTGAGAAGAAGCTTACATGGAAAGCTTGGTCTGATAAGCAAAGTAGAGAAACCTTCAACTTAATGGACAGATGCCCCTCAAACTGGTCCTTCGCAACGGATATTGCTATGATAGCATCCCTGTTAGTAGTACAATATTCTCATGAGAAAAGGAGCTGAAATACAAAACCATAAGAATTTGTTCATGAACATACAATTTGCCTTTTGTACAGCGGAAACCTCCTAGCTGAATCCATGGAAACAATCTAAATGTAGCATCATCAGTAAGAATTATTTGATCTGCCACACATGAATAGCTCATCAGCATATTTCAATTGCATCAACCATCCATACCTTTCATTAGCTTCACCATAGCACCTGAATAGATATGACAAATACTGAGATTCTTCTTCTTTCGTACAGGTTGGGAAAGGGAAGGGATCAGGCTTTAATATAATGAAAGAAAGGGGAAAAATAGTCGTTCAAATATAGTGAGAATGCAATACATGACTTTCCTATCATCATGTAATGTTATGGACTGAAACTAATGTAGGCTCTATCTAACAGCTTACTTCCTAAATCTCCTTGCAACTAACAAACTGATTTTCTTTCAAAACTGATATTTTAGCAGTTCGACAATTTTACTTCTGATTCTCCTTATTGCATCACTCAACTATCTCATTTTGCACTAGAAATCAGCTCAAACAAAGGAGACTAGAATTGAAGTTTGCAAGAAGCATATGTAGAGCTCTTTGAACGATAATGACATGCGATTGCTCTTTTTATTTGAGAGATTCTGTAGCCCTTACCAAATATTCATGGAAGAGCCAGTAACGAGGTCTATAGCCGAAGAATGTCCTGGAGAGACTGTTTACCACAGAAACCTTGTAGCATAGCACTTGTTCTAGTCGCCTATGACAAAGAATATAAACTTTGATGATTAAAACACATCTTTAAAGGAGTGAATATCTCAAAAGTATCAAATAGTTCCAAAGGATTGAATGAAAAACTTCGAAAGCTAAAGAGAGACAGAAACTTACGCAAGTCTTGAATTGTCGTGAACTCCACGCTAATTTGTGGAATATGAGAAATCTTGGACCACTGTGAGTTTGGGCCACTACGATTGGTGCAACTTTCTTCCAACTGTGGGCAGCCTTTAATGTTCAGGCGCCGTAATTTGGTGAGGCGCCGCATGGCATCTCTGGATGGAAGATGCTGTAGATTTTTGCAGTTAGATAAACTTAACTCTACCAAAGAAACAAGGTTGCCGAGCCCATATGACAGAGCTTCTAAGTACGGACAATCATTGATCAGCAGATGTTGTAGCTGTTTGCAGCTTACTAGCTCCAATGTTTTAATAGGAAAAGCCTTGATTCCAAAATCAGTTATTCCGATCTCTGTTACAGAAGAGAATTCCAAAAGCTGACAGGGCAGAGAATCCCAGTGTGCATGTCCGTACACCCACAGCACACGAAGGGATGATAGCAGCTGAATGCCATTAAAAATCAATTGGAATGCCTCAAAATCCACCAACTCTGAGAAAGGACCAATACGCAATGTCCTTAACCCTGTGAGACGGTGAAGGCTCCCTGCAGGTACACTTTCCAATTTGGGACATTTTGATATATTCAAATATGAAAGTGAAGGCATTTCCCACACATGTAAAGGCAAGGAAACCAAGTTGTTACATTTGTTGACATTCAGTGATTCCAAAGATCGACAATGCTCTAGAAGTCCACTTGATAAACTAGTCAATCCATCACAATTGTATAACCGAAGTTTTAGAAGGGAAGTCAAATGATTCTCTCCTCTGGAAACAGGAATGAAACTGAAATTGGTGCAGTCGCCAATACTTAAGCTCTTAAGAGAACGGAGATCGTACAAGCTTTGTGGCAATTCATGAAACTCTCCACAATTTAAGACCAAAATATGTTCAAGAGAGAAATTGTTGCGTAGTATCTCATCTGTAAGACAAGTGAGCTGTTTCACATCTCTGATAATAAGCATTACCAGAGATGTCAAGTTGCTGCACAAGTTCAACAATGGAATTTCACTGTCAACTCCGTCAATGCTCAATTCACATAGGATCTCAAATTGATTTGGAGTACTTTTTAGCAAAGGACAGTTCCTAATCGTCAACTTCTTAAGCACAGGAAACATTTTAACTCCAAGTCTGTCTCTACCAACATTTCCTTTTGGTAACAATTGCACTTCCTTCCACTCAGTAAGGGTAGGCATATCCTCCAATACTAGCTCTTTGAGTAACGGAAACACTTGGATATTGGCGTTATTGCTGCTTGATCCATTATTGTTACCATCAATACCATAAAATGTAGGTCCGATGCATTCTACCTTATGGAACCCTACCAGCTCGAGATGCTGAAGGAATTTCAGTTGACCAAGCGATGGAATTTCTTTGCACCTTTTGCAACCACTTAATTTCAACTTGACCAAATTTGGTAGCAACTCTTCACTGAACCATGAAGGAAACCTAGTCCCCAAATAGTCCACTACCGCTAAAGTTTTCAAGTTAGGATGCGGTTGAAGACCATCCAACACATACTCATCACTGGTCTCACATCCTTCTGGTTCATCATGGGACCACACATATTTCAGCTTGTAGATTTTTGGTTTCTCTTGTAGATATGTTGTTCGAGCTTCTTCTCTATTGCATAACAATTGGAGACCTCCAATCATCAATTCACCTCTCAGGTTTTTCAAATGACCTATTTCTTCTATTCGACGGCCATTCTCTAAACCCACTTTGAAAAACTGTAGGGTCTGAAGACAAGTCAATTTCCCCATGTTAAATGGCATCTGAAAATGCTTATTATCCATACACAGAGAATTGTAATAAACGTGTCTCAAACTTATCATATTTGCCATTTTATCTGGAAGCCCCTTCAGTAAAAAGCATTTACTAACTCTCAAAGTTTGCATATTGTAGAGCTTGCAAATGGAGTTGGGCAAGGCTTTGATCCCACTGTAGGAGAGATCAAGATATCTCAAGTATATTAACTTGCCAATTGAGGCTGACAACTCCTTGATGCCTGATTTGGACAAATTTAAAACTCTCAAGAACTGAAAGCTAAATAGCACATCATTAGGTATATTGCTTCTCGAGAACAATGCGCACAAACGTCCTGGCTCATTTATCTTATCTATTTGATCAATTGGTGAGTCTGATCCAAAATATCGAACTTGAGAAGAAATTTCACCAACATCTCCTTTCGGATCAAATAGTTTAGATTTTAAGATATCTCCAGCCAAATCATGCACAAGATCATGCATCTTACAGTGTGTTATAATGTTGTGCTCATCTAGCTTAACATCTTGCAGCAAGGAATTTTGCAACAAGATTTGAAAAAACTTGTGCCCAACATCTTCCATCACAATGGTCTCTTGACATGGATGGAGAAAGCCTTCTGCCATCCAGAGCTGGATTAGTTGGTCCTTTTCAAACTCAAAATCTTTTGGAAACATTGCAAAGTAAGCAAAACATTTTTTCAGGTGCGGAGATGGTAGATAATCATAGCTGAGTTTTAGAATTTTCTTAATGCTATTTTCCCCAAGATCATCTTCATGTGCAACAAGGGAATTGCTATCAAGAATTGCCTGCCATTCATGTTTTTCCTTGTTGCGTAAAAGGCCTCCCAACACACTAGCAGCCAACGGTAGACCTTGACACATTTCAACAATCCTGGTCTCCATGATTACCATTTCCTCTGGAACTTCCCCATCAACAAACACTCTTTGTTTGAAAATGGACCAACAATGATCATCTGCTAATTTTCCCAACATATGAAGACCTACAGCTACTGTGGATGCCACCAGTTTCATACGAGTCGTCACGAGAATGCAGTTTCCTCTGGTTGTGTTTATTCCCTTCAAAGTGTCCAAGAACTCATGCCACAATGTTGGGTCAACACGCCACAAATCATCCAGGACAAGCAAATACTTTCTTCCTGCCAGTTCATCTCGGAGCTTCTTGACTATTATATCTCTACTCTGGACCTCAAGTTTCCTCTCTGTCAATGATTCAAGGATCAGTTCAAGAAAGTTTTTTGTTTCTGACATTTCAGGTAGACACAACCAAACTCTCTTTTCAAAGTGTTTCTCGATCTGCTCATCATTAAAAATTCTCTTAGCCACAGTTGTTTTCCCTAAACCCCCCATGCCCACTATGGGAATGGTGCACAGATCAATATCATCTCTCATGGTCAATATCTTCTCCTTTATTTCAGCAACATCCTTGTCTCTACCAACAACATCGGAAGCAACTACTACGGAATCTGTTTCTCGAATTAGTAGTATTTGCCGAGGAGGAACCATCAGTGATTGGAGACTGAGGTCATTGGCTAACTTATTGATAGCTCTCAACTCCTTATTGATGTTGTTGATCTTTTGAGACATTTTTCTCTTAAAATCTGTATGAGAAAAGAAATCACAGACCTTTTTCATTGGGTTGTTTCGGATCTTCACTTGTCGTTTGAGAGATTCATACCTGAATTCGTCAAACACATTTTCAGCATTTTCAGTAACTCTCTCGAGCATCTTGAGCCATTGTTCCACAGCCTGATCTTCAACGTGTCGTCTTTCAGCATCATGAATGAAAGCTTGGATCAAGGATACATTTTTTGTCAGCATTTCGAGATCTTTCTTGCAGTTCCTTAAACTTTTGACCTCCTCAATAGTGAGAGAAAGCAATTTTTCAAGCACAACTTGAACAGTAGCACCAATTACAGGATCAGCCATTGTTGTTTTTGCTCCTTCACAAAGTCTTCTTCCTCTGCACCAAAGTCTTCTTTACCTAAATAAAGACAATAATTCATACATCACAATAATTAAAACATTGTAGAAAATGATTGGTTGTGATGACTCCAGTGACACATATCTCTCAAAACACAAACATAGAGTCAACACTTTTTATTTTTGTTTGGAAAATATTGTTTAAAAATAAAAATGAAATATTGAAAATTATTCGACTTAGTTAAATTGATAATAAATCCTTTAATTTTTTTATCACCTTTATATTTTCGAGGGGTTTAGCTGTTTTCCTATATTGTCTTTCTTTTGATTCCATCATCACCTGTTTTTGATTGTGTTTAGATTATTATTTTGTGGTTGTTAATATGTTGTACTCAAGCCGAGGAACATAGGGGAATGGTCTACATACAATCTATTCTCCCCAAACCCCACTTATGAAATTTCACTGGGTATGTAGTTGTTGGTGTTTATATTATTCTCTGTAAAATTAGTCACAGCATTTTCTGCTGTCTCTACTGGGCAAATATTTCTCCAAGCATAGAACGTAAAAATCAAATAGCAAACAGATTCGCACCCACTGCAAATGACAATTAAAAATCCTCATCGCGAGGGAAAAAACGTAGTATCATTCTCAGCATTACAGATGAAAATCACAAAGCATGAATGACTTAACTGACTACAACAGTGAATTGCTTTTACATCGTTACAATGTTATACACAAAATATTTATTGTTCTGTAAGAACTCAATGCCTTCTGACATTTTACCTTCTACAAACTTGGCCATTAGAAGCAAGAACTGAAAAAAGAAATGACTTGCTTCCAACAAAATCCTCAAAATCCTTCCAACTGTGCTCTATTGATATTATAATTAGCAGAGTATATCAAATATCAAGGAAAACGACGAGAAGCATTGATGTCAAGCTACACAAGTAGGAACCGATCATCAGCTCCCAAAAAAGTAAAAGAAGAACATTAGTTCTAGCTAGTGGCAGATTGAAGGGAACACTGCTTGATGAACTGCTAACATATTGTCCAGCATTCATGAATTCATCCTTCCCCGAGGTTATAGACACATTCACAGGTGATGAACCTATAACAAAAGCATTTTATATAAGTGAATGACATCCGAGCTCCCTCCTTATAGAGAATTGCTAGGGTGTAGATATTCATCAACGATCTCTAAGCAAGGTGGCAGTATGGAGATGTAAGCAATGACAATCGAATCTTAAAAGCTGGTACTTACAATCATATTCTGCCCATCCAATTCTTTGTCGGGCCAAGTCATATATTATGATCTTATCTTTAAGAACAAGATCTGTAAAAGAAGAGAAAGAGAAGTGAGTGTCAACTAGATTCAATCGTTACTCTAGATTCTCTATAGTCTGGCAGTAATGACGCAAGCAATGCAACTAGGGGTAGTTTAGTTGTGGTATTGAAGCAAATAATCCCAACATAAAATTCCTCATAAGATAATACAGTGTTCGGTTGGTCAAATAAGAACAAAGTGATCACTGGACAATTGATTTATAGTTTGTAGTAACCACCACATAACAAGTGCTTCAGTATTAATCATTGCATAAAACAATATATCCTTGCATTATAATCCCCATATAACTAATAAGTGAACCAAACAATCCCCTAGGGAACCAGCAAAGATACATATTGTACGACAAAACTACATCATGCCATCAATATTTCCACTCCAAATCACATAGAACATATGACTCCTATAACCACTTGATCGTCTCACTTTTACCTAGCATGAGATCATATATCAAGGACACCCATTCCCTCCCCCCTCCCCCACCAACCTCCTCTTCTCGCGTGAGGGATATAGTATTACATAGTTGTTTCAAAGAATGGAGCATCTCATGGGTATTAGGAGAAGATAGTCAAGCACACATAAAGTTGATCCATATTGCATTATATTCATCACTTCTCACAACAAATACTAGTTTTAGCTTTGGTCTATGGCCACATGCCGATTGTCAAAATTGCCACTTTTGATTTGAGTTTTCAACAGTGGACTATTGGAAACTATACAAACACTTTAGACCTCATCCCTTCAATTTGAGTTCACTGTTACTTGCTACATGAAAGGAATGAACAAGATACAAGCCTAAACAAATAATTCAGTTTCACTATTTACAGCTATAAGAAAGACAAACACAGAGCCAAGATATACAAAAGGCTGCTACATTATGTCCATGAACTACGTTACACCAAGAACTCTGCATCTGTTTCTACAACTGCTCTAGCGGACGACAATCTCCCTAGCCTATACAAGTACTTCTGAACCAACATTATCAGAGAAACAGAAAGATCATAGCACAAGGTGTTTTCTATAATACAGACAGAACCTTTAGAAATGGAAGTGCAACCACATTCACAATATAATCTTTATTTCCACTAATCAACTTTCCATGAATTCCACTTTCTGCTCTCTTTGAACATCAGAGAACAACTGCCTGTGATAGATGTCTATACATGCTACCTTTCGGCTTATTTACAATTGTTTAACATCACTGAAACCTCACTATGATAGTCTAAAGCTTCGAAGGATTTTATAAGAGCAAAGAACCAAGAAAATCTAGTAATAGCAGGAAATGCATCTGGGCTAAGAAGGAAGCATATTTTTCATCCATGACTTGATAAAGTAGTTGACAGCATAAAGGAGAATTCTTTGACTCTTTCAAATGAACATCAACATGCAAGGGACTGAAACTCCCAAACTTCAACGAAAATTTGTTAAGCACCCACAATACTCAAGCACACATGCATAAAGATTATCACCCACAATGTTATGCACCCACTAACGAAGTTAATATGTAGATGAAGCACGAAGTAACCATTTATCCAGAAACCAACCTCCTAAGATTGTTAATCCTAGATCATTTTCTTCAAAGATAACACACCACATAGCAGCACCTTCCTGTTAAACACATAAAATAGAGTCACTTATCTTTGAAGTTCATAACAATTAGAAGATAAAAGTAACTTGGTTATATGACCTTTTAGTAGAAGATGTTTAAATACAAAATATGCAGGTTCTAACACTCACCAAAAAGCCCATATGAGCAAGGTAGTCTGCTGGTCTTAAATCCATGGATGCATCACCAGCAAAGTTTAGACACACTGGAGGAAAAATATCCTCAATGCTGTTTGAGAAATAGGGGGACATGCTCAAGTCACCAAAGAGGTGTGTATAGACCATTTAAGTTCTTATAACTACGATTAAACATTCATTGAAAACAAAAAAACAACCTTGAAGAAACTAGATAGCACGGCCCTTTTCCTGATATGATTGGCCTGGCTGACGGTGAAACAATTGCAGTTATCTGCAGATGAATAAGTTAAAACAAAAGTAGAGAGAACTTGTTAATTAGTGATGCCCATCTGATCTGCGCATTTTAGTGATTCGACTTTGCTGTTTCTCAAAGTAACTCCAAGAAGCAAGAAGGATTCAAACTTCACCAAAGATGAAGGATCCTATATAGAGATTTTCTATATCCATTGTAACTTAATCATGATGTTTTTTGAATATTTTGTGCTGCTCTAGCATGTCTTTTTTTTTTTGATGACAAGGGAAACCAAATGTCTTTATGAACTAAATACCTTCTATTAGGATTTAGATAGATTCTTTTTTGGAGGTTTAATCATTATATTTTCTTGATTATTATTTAAATTGACTTCTTCTTGCTAGAATTGTTTATGTAATTGTACTTTTGATGATTTTGATTACTTGATCACCAATTAAATTGCCAAGGTAATTTAAGTTTACCAGGAAGAAGGAGAATTCAAGTCTAAAACCTGAATTGGATAGCCTTTGATTATACGGAGTCCGTTGATTATATTTGATTAATACTGACTAGAATCCCCACCGGAAAAGATGGTGATTATATAGGGGACAGATATATAACCACTGACCTTAAGCATTCATCTTTAGATCAAGACTAATTCTGGATTATAATCGTAGCCTATGGGTCCATAGGTATAACTTATAAGTTAATGGGCAAATATAACAGGTTCACTCAACAAAGAAATATAATTTAAGAATCTTGGAGCAAATCGGGAAAAAAAACACTTACAGCACTGATAAAGGGTTCATAAGCTTCTGACGCAAGATAAACTAAAGTAGTACCAGAATCAACAATAGTTCCTCGATCATTAGAGGACACAAAAACTCCTGGATCAACAGGTAAAATTTTCCCATTAACAGCAATGCTCTGCAGATACAGAGTGTAATGAACCCTGCACGATTGGAGAAAAGAAACAAATAGATGACACCTCAACGATCCTCTTTCTGAGTACACACTATTAACAGTGCAAATAACTGATTGGAAGCGCAAGCATGTCGGAGAACATCAAAAACTATCAAAAGTGGAATAAGTGTTGAGTACATGAAAGTAACCTATATGTTTGGGTAAGTTACTTATAGTTACCTATATGTGAAGAGCAATCCATCTGGCATTCAAAACTAAATTGATGGATATATTGAAAGATTTTCACGTATTGATGTTGCGACCATATTTACATGTAGACTACTTTGAGAAACATAACACATCTTGAAACGCCAAATAGAATACCAAGCCCTTGGACTGTTGACTTATATCAAGAGCCTAATGTTGCTTAATCTCTACCAAGCTCTTGGACGGTGGATTGATATCGAGAAGTTAATGCTGCTTAATCACTTCTTCTCTCTTTCTTTTTCTGAGAAGGTGGGAATGTTGAGTGGCAGAGCCAAGAACTTATATAGGGGGATTCAGAACACCAACTTTTGGACCCCCTTTACCACTGAACTATAATTTTCCAAAAGTCAAGGGGATGCAACAATTTTATATAACCCAATTTTTTTTTATTTTCACAGTATAATTCTTTTCATGAAGGGGGTTCCCCCTCCTTCTTACTAGCTTCACCCCTGGTGCTGAGGGAGGGACAGTAGGGCGCTAAATATTTGCATCTGCTGCAGGATATCAACTGATGCACAAATTACTTACAAACAATTCTAAGCAAGAAGGACTTATCATCTACTTTAACAGATATACAAGATGGAGAAGGTATAACGACCGGAACCAAATAGCACATAGGATCATTTTTTGCATATTTTCATGCTCTACCAATATCACAAGCTATCACAATGATTATCATATAACCTAAGGCACGCTTCATACATAACTTTTAATTTTAATTTTAATCTTTTTGATAACCATGGAGTCCAGACCAGCTTTACAAGACACTTTTAATTTCTTAACATTCTAATCTAGAACAAAACAGTTTAGTTATCATATAGAAATTAAAACAATAATACGTACTTTGACGGAACAAGGGGACTATAAACGATGCTCGGATTCAAAATCTCACCAAGAACTAGTATACCTCCACCATTGCCATCTCCTTTCAAACAATGTGAAAACACTTTTGGAGATATTCCATGTGAAGAGAGAGTTGAGATATTACTGAAAGACCTTGTTGACCAAGCCCAAAAATTCCATCAATTGCTCTATCCATCTTGGTCAGGCCCCCAGACTGAGAGGTACTGCACCTGTTTTGATTTCAAATCAAAGTTTAAGAAGAAAATGCATGCACTGGCTAAAACTTACCACCATAAAACAAAGAGAACGTTAATAAATGGGGCCTATAGACATAGACTTAAGAGAGAACAATCAAATACTTCAAGTATACAAAATCGTCTAAAACATTGTGTCAAATGACATCTTCAAGCAGAAATGTTAGACGATGCATGAGACAACTCAACTCTATTTACTCAGTTTCCCTACAAAAAGAAATGAATTTAGTAATTATGCACATTTGATCACCACTGAAGCATTGCATTACCCATCAAGTAGAGAAAATCATGTTGCCTAGTTACAAATGATTCAGATAGCTTCTAGGTGAAGTATGGTTTGCTACTAAAACAAAACCTTGATTAGTAAAAGTTCAATTATTTTTTTTTTTGATAACCGAGAAATCGGTCTGCGACCCGTCCTTTGAACCAATCACAACCTTCTAAACTCGGTGGATGATGGGCCTGCCCCTCTACCCTTCTCCACTTAAATACTGGGCTTTGCTTTGCATGGTATGGGGCTTGAACCTGCGACCTAAGCCACAAATCCTCCACCTTTTGCCACTCGAGCTAGGCCTTGGGGGCAGTAAAAGTTCAATTATATTGATAAACTTTTACTTCTCTATAATACAGATCTTGTTAGTCCTATGTTAGCAAGACTACTAAATCTAAGTTGCTCGGACTCTTCATTTTCGGTGCCGCTCCCCTGTCGACACGACATGGGTGTGGGTGTGGAATCCATACCAGATCTGGTCAAATGATTTTGGATACCTTGACCAAAATCAACGGAAAATAGATACAATGATTTATGTAATCAAAACAAAAGCTAAGGTGAAATTGAAGAAAACGAAATACCTAGCATATTGAAATTTTTGTGTCAATCCTTTTCCTTCTATCTCCTTCCGGGATTCAACTCCCAAGAATTAAAGAATGACTTATGGAACTTGTGATCTTAAGCAGGCCACATTTGTATAAATGTTTGTCATTACTCATTAAGGGTAAAATGCAAAGTTTAAGTTAAAATGGTTCCAAAATTTAGGAAGTTGCCATTATTTTTGGAAAGGATTAAAAAGAAACTTCACCACATAAACAAGGTAGGAGGGTGAATGGAGGACATATTTGTAATCAGCGTTCCAAGACCTGATTTATACCTTACATGAAGCTTATTTTAAACATTAAGCAAATGCTCATGATAAAGTCATTTTGTATCACATAGATTAAAAAAAACAGATTCATGCAAAAACCGAGTTCCTTGTTGAAGAAGTATGCCAAAATTCAATTTTACATGGAACAAAATGATGATCTAATCCTATTAGACCCCAATAGTATTAGTTTTTAACTTATCCATATTTTGATTTCACTGACTAGCCTCATATAGTGGGTCTTTTTTTTAAGAAAGGTTAGCCACATTAATCAAGTAATTAAGAGGTTCTTTTGGTTGACATCTCTCTTTAATAGGCTTTAATGATCGATATCAGTTCCACATACACATAAGAGTATATCAATATAGCCATCCAAGTAATCACACTCACCCAAAAACAATTGGTGATGAAGAGTTGGCAGTCAGTGAGGTCCCCAGGACCGTGTCAAAATATATCAAATCCGACACGTAATAACCAGTTGTGCCACTGTTATCTCCGTAATGGAAGGTGTAAGCACACTGATTTGTTTCGCTAGAGCACTCATCCGAAACACACCTTCGGTCTGAACAAGAGATAAGAGATGCAGTTGATGAGCTCGCAGTGTCATAGAAGTTGAGCTCAACCTGCAATAACATATAGTGTTACGAAATTCTAAAAGAATTTTTTTGCTTTATCATAATTTATAAAGAAAGTGAAGTAACGACAGTATGAAGGAAATAAGGTCTACCCCAAGTCCACTTGTTTGAGGACAATTGTTGCAGGAACCACATGTAACCCACAAGATATCACTTCCAGTATCAATCTGCACATTGTATTCTCTTGGTGGAGATCCCAGTTTGACTTTAGTATAATAAAAGCCAAAATTACAGCAAAAATAGAAAACCAAAAAAGATGATGGTCAATAACATTGGTTGGGAGAAAGAGTTGCACATTTACAGTATATACAAAGTGCTTAACAGCAATCACTAAATCATCAACTCCAATAACAACACAAAGAAAATGCCATATTTGATCATATATTAGAAATTCCCATAAAACAAAGCACATCAATTTTAACTTAAAGTTCTACCCTAGAACTAATAAACAACAAGAATTAAAGCAAATAGACCAGAATCTAAACCAAAATCCACCTGTAGAAATGACATCGAAGCACCACCAACAATGAAACAGATAGCACATCATCATGAATGCTTTTCTATACCTTTCAATCTCAGGAACCACCGAACCACTAATAACAAAACAACAAGGACATCATCATACAAATGAAGTACAATTTTGCACGTTGCAACATCAGGAATCTCTCGCTCCAAGCCATTTCAAAAGAAGACCTTATGAAACAACAAATGCAAAATGGGTGTGTGCACAAATGGTAGAATGTCAATATAATAATCCCAAGCACCAAAGACCTTTTCTTGATCAATTTTTCCTCAAACCAGATACGAATAAGTACAAATTTTCTTTCCATTTCAACCGATTCTCGTGTGCATCAAATAAACAAAAACTCTCTCCAGAGTATCACAGGCCATAACATCAAAAAGAATCAAACATTCCCGAAATTCGTGGAAATTACTATCTAAATAATTGACAATGAAGATTTAAAAAAGGAAACAATAATAACAGAACAAAAAATGAGTTCATCTCTGTATTCACTTTTACTTATCACATCATTTTTTTATCATATTAATATGCGAAGAATTGCAATTTATAATATTTTTCGTATCAATTTAGCGTTGAAAATTAGTTAAATTTGACGAATAAAAGTGAACGGACAGAATAGTTAATCTTTCTAATCCATCATAGGAACTAACATACCCGACTAGGAAGGGGTCGGAGGAACCGATAACTGGAAAATCGACAACTCCACTGGCGAAATTCTGCAAAATTCGAGCATGTCTAGCTCGGTCTCTAGCTATGAGTTCTTCTAACTCAACACTGTGATTCACCGGAAACGCTCTTTCTAAACGCAGCACTCCCGCCGGAAAACTTGCCCCAATTCTGCCGTCTTCTTCCGCAGCAACAATAGCAATAGCGGCGGTAGCCGCCATCACCATCATCAACAACTTCATGCAACTGCCAGGCATCATACACACAATAAAATACAAATAAATTTTAGCTAAAACAGTATTGAAGTTCACAAATTCAACAAATTAGCACAGCTAGAGCCAATTTTCGAAAAACGAAAAGAAAAAACTTTTTTTTTTTTTGAAATGTTATTTCAATTGAATTTCCTGAAAAAATCACAGTAATTATCGACATTTTTCCCTAATACTCTCCCTGTCCAACCATAATTGTTACTTGGCACACCCTTTAGAAATAATAAATAATAATGGTAATATTACTATTTTATCTTTTGACTTTATTAAATTTAATGTTTGGAGAAATGAGTAACATGATAAATAGGAGTATTTATTAGCAAGGCTAATATAGATAAAAAAAAAAAAAAGTAAATTGTCTATTGATTTTTTAAAATAGATAAATATTATTGGAAAACTATTTTTAATATAGTAGACAATTATTGTTGGATGAAGGGCGTAAAAAAATTATTTCTCAGTCTTTTTCGTATTGAATTAGAATAAGTATATCTAATATATTTCTATAATTTTAAAATTATTTCTCAGTCATTCTTAATTCAACACTAAGAATGACAATAATATTGAATATTTGTTCTTTAGTTTTACATTGGTTTAGACAATTAAAAATACATAATCTAATTTTAATTTTCCTTAAATATTTAGTAATGTAACTAATACTTATTAAACTTATTTTAGCATGATTTAGTACTTTTAAATTATGATCATTTTCATTATGACTTTGCAATATTTATTTTATATGATGATTTCATTATTATTTTTTATTGAATATTTTAGTGTCATCGATCTTTCATCTCATATTTTGTGTTATTTTCTTAAGAAACACCTTAGATAATTGTATTTTGGTTGGACTAAAGAAATATTTGGAGCACAAGTTAATTATATGTTTGTATGCAAACTTTACTGAGAAAATCCAAAAATCTGGAAAAAATTCTGAAGTTTATTAGTTTAGTTTGATTTATAAATTTAAAAATTTGACACAATGGTTTGGTTTGGTATTTGAAAAACCCGAACCAACCCGAGGTTAAAAAACCCGAAAAAATCTGAATTTTATTGGTTTGGTTTGGTTTATAGATTTAAAAATCCGACACAAATGGTTTGATTTGATATTTGAAAAACCCGAACCAACCCGACCATGTACACCCCTAGCCCCAATATCCTTCGAACATATGTAACTCCATTGACTCCGTTAAAAAAAATCAATTAAAATTGCTGCCCTAACAGTGATTCGTCGAATTTGTTTTTTTTTTCTAAATTAAAATTGTTGCTCCCGCAGCGTATTTGTAAAAGAAAAAATTATCAAAAGTTGAAATCGTAGCAGCGATTTTATCAATTTTTTTAAAAAAAGTTGATATCTTAAAAATAATAATTATTTCGTGTGGTTAATTAAATTGGTTAGAAAAAACAATTTGTGTGGTTAAATATTAAAAATGACAAAGTAAAACCCAAAGACCCAATCAATTCTTAGCAAAATACAAAATCACACTGCCACACGAAACAATCAATATTAGTATATAATTATCAGGAATATTCCATATTCCTACTATGCAGATCCTCCTCTTCAATGCTATCTCCTTATTTGGTGTAGAAATATCTCCCTCTTAATGTATATTATTAGCTTTCCTTATTTGTGGATATTTCCCTTACTAGTTCTTTATTTCCTTTCATGTCGATGTACTATATTATGTATAAAACAAAGACAATTGTACATCAATAAAAGAAAGACTTACATATAACTCTTTCATGGTATCAAGAGTCATAGCCACACGACATTAAATTTTTTTTGGGATTGAACAGATTTGTTTTTTGATTTCTCATGGATGTAAACACCTCCACCATTGCTCCCCTTCCCATTACAACTGAATCAGTTGTTTCTACTATTCCTCCATTACCAATCAATAATAACTTCATCATTCCACCATTGACAACATCCCAAGCCTGTCCAAATTTAGTGTTTCCTTCCCAACAACCACCAAATACATCCACAATAATCACACCTTCTTTTTCACTTTCTCCGTCATCTAATCTCACTCAAGAGTCACAACTTTTATCCATAAATGCATCGGCTCAGGCCCCTATCAAGCTTACACCATCAAACTATCAAGTTTGGTACACTCAATGGCGCTCACTGTTGATAAGATATGGCTTTACAAGTTATGATGTTAATTCCCCTATGAGGCAACAACTGACTTCTGAATTTTGAAATAGACAGGATCAATTGATCCGTAGTGCCTTACTCGCGTCTTTATCCTCTGAGGTAATTCCACTGGTTCTTTCAGCGGATACCTCCTTCGATGTGTGGAATACCTTGCATAATACTTATGCAAGACCTTCCCATGCTAGACTCTTAGGTCTAAAGGAGTCTCCCTCTCAAGCTACGAAAGGTACACAATCTATGTTATCTTATCTTCAGCATATCAAGCAATTGGTTACTACGCTTAATTCTGCTTACCATGGATGATATAACTATTCATGTGATCCACGTTTTCTCACCTGAATATCAAATGATCTGTGATTCTCTCCGCATCGGTGACTCACCTATCACTTTTGATGAACTTCATGAGAAATTATGTGACTATAAGGCATATCTTTGTCGCCAGAGTACTGGCTCTTCAATGCCGATTACTGCAAAATTTGTTGCCAAGAGTAACTCAAACAATTCTCACAACAACAAAAACAATCGGCAATCCACTTTTCAGAACCAAAATATTTCTGATCACCGTAACAATCAGGCAATGAATTCAAGACAGAGCAACAAGCAAAGTTCTTGAGTGATATGTCAATACTGTGACAAGCCTGGGCATGTTGTTAAGCAATGCTGAAAATTGCAGGCAGCTTTTCCATGGTTAATTTGCTCCCTCTATAGGATCTTCTGTGACTTCAAATTCAACAAGCAACTCTCAACCACGTGCCAACTTTGTTTCATCTTCCACTGATTCTGCTGATTGGTTGGTTGATTCGGGTGCATCTCATCATGTTACTAGTGACCTCCAGAATTTGTCACTAAATACTAATTATGATGGTGATGGTAAATCTCTGAGTGTGACACATAGTGGTTCCACTACTCTTAATACTTTTGCTCGTCCTCTTCACCTCTCTAATGTTCTGTGTGTTCCACTAATAAAAAAGAATTTGATTTCTGTTTATCAATTGTACAATCAAAATAATGTTTTTGTTAAATTCTCACCTTATTCATTTGTTGTGAAGGATTGTCGCACGAGGGCACTTCTGGTAGCGGGAGAACCTAGAGATGGAGTTTATGAGTGGCCTATCAAATCCAAGTTCGTGTCAACTTCCACTTCATCACACTCAGCATATTCTGTTCATCTCTCGTCGGTTTCAACTTGGCATTATCGTCTTGGTCATCCGTATTCTCCTATTTTGAGTCAAATTTTTCATTATTTAGACATTCCTTCCAAGTCTGTTTTCTCTACTTTTTTTTTGTAATTCATCTAAATGTAATAAAATGCATAAAACTGCTTTTGCAATTTCCTCAATAAAATCTTTTTCTCCATTAGAGATGATATACTCTGATGTGTGGGGGCCTGCTCCAATTCCATCTATTGATGGTTTTCATTACTATCTCATTTTTGTTGATCATTATACCAAGTATGTTTGGTTATACCCCATGAAAAAGAAATTTGAGGTTTCCCAAAATTTAAGATCATGGTTGAAAATTTTTTCAACATATCCATTGTCTCTTTTTACTTGGATAATGATGGTGAATTCATTCAGCTTCGAGAATTCTTTACTTCCAATGGAATCTCTCATTTCTTAACCCCGTCTCACATACCTGAACATAATGGTATCGCTGAGCGTCGTCATCGACACATTGTGGAAACAGACATTACCCTTCTTCATGTTGCCAAACTCTCTTTATCCTTTTGGTCCTTTGCTTTCTAGACCGCTATCTATCTTATCAATCGAATACCGACTCTTTTGCTTCATAATGAGTCTCCACATTTTCGCATATTTGGTAGTGCTCCAAATTATCAAAAGCTCCGAGTCTTTAGTTGTCTATGTTTCCATGGTTGCACCGTTATTCTCAAAATAAATTAGAGCCTCGTTAGAAATCGTTTGTCTTTGTGGGATACTCTAACAATCAAAGTGCCTACAAATGCTTTGATCCCTCCACATCTAAGATATTCATCTCTCACCATGTCAACTTTGTAGAGCATGAATTTCCTTTCTCTACTCTGGCCTCTACAGCTTCTCGTCCTACCACGGAAACACTTTCGACATGGGCTCCTCATTTTGTTGTTCCTATTGTATCCTCTTCTTCAACTAAATCAGCCCCTTTGATGGTCACTCACTCTTTCAATAGAAGTTCTCCTTGCTGCTTGATATCACCGAGCAATGATTATTCATCAAATGAATTAATGGGAATCTCATCAGGACATGGATCTTCACCTAGTTGTATAAACTCAAGTCCCATGAGTGTACCTTCAGTAGCCTCTACTTCCTCACCTGCTACTGTCCAAATCACAAGTCAATGGCAAACTGAATCCTCAAATGCTCCTTCAAGTAGTCCAGGCAACATTACCACAAGCTAAATCCCTCAATCTAAAGTTGTTCCACCTTCTCACTCCATGATCACCCGCTCTAAAAATAATATTCACAAACCTGACAACAAGCTTTGCCTCTCCACTCCAATTACCAACAAATCGTCTCTAGTTCATACATCTACTTCTTCCCACAACCCGAACCTAAAAATATGTCCCAAGCTCTTAAAGATCTGGACTGAAAATCTGCTATGATGGAGGAATATAATGCCTTGAAACAATAGGGGACATGGACACTTGTTCCGAGATCTGAATCACAAAATTTGATTGGTTACAAGTGGATCTTTCGGGTAAAGCAAAATTCAGATGGTACCTTGAATAAATATAAGGCACAATTAGTTGCTAAAGGATTTACTCAGCGTCCAAGTATTGACTACATTGAAACATTTTCTCTTGTAGCTAAACATGCTACAGTTCGAGTTATTTTATCTCTTGTTGTTAGTAAAGATTGGAGCTTACGCCAATTGGATGTGAATAATGCTTTTCTTCATGGGCATTTGACGGAGAAGGTATACATGGCATAACCATAAGGCTTTGTTGATTTTACTCGGCCTGCTTATGTTTGTAAACTGCATAAGGCTTTATATGGTCTCAAACAGGCTCCACGTGCTTGGTACTCGGAATTGCGAGACTATCTTCTTTCTCAGGATTTTGCAGTATCTCAGTCTGACCATTGTCTCTTTATTTATTCTAAGCTTGATGTCATCATATACTTGGTAGTTTATGTCGATGATCTGATTGTGACAGAGAATAATCAGAAGGCAATTGATATCTTCATTGGTAAGCGATTTTCAATCAAAGACTTGGGGCAGCTTGCTTATTTTCTAAGTGTCTAAGTGATTCGCACTCTGAAAGGCTTATATCTATCTCAGCGGAAGTACATCGAGGATATTGTTATGCGTGCTTCAATGAGTGGTGCAAAACCTGTTTCTACTCCACTTGCAAGTACTAATAATCTGGCCTTGGAGGATAGTGCTCATTTGAGTGATTCAAAAAGACTATCAAATTTTAGTTGGATGTCTCCAATACTTGGCGCTAACACGGCCTGACATTGCATTTGCTACCAATCGGCTAGCTCAGTTCTCACACAGACCAACTACAAATCATTTTGCTGCTCTTAAACGGGTGATCCGCTATCTTGCTGGAACAATGGATAAAGGGATTTACTTTTTCAATGAATCTCCTTTGGTTTTACATGCCTTTTCCGATGCTGATTGCGTTGGAAATCGTGATGATCGTACTTCTACTAGTGCGTATATTATCTTCCTTGGTAAAAATCCAATTTCCTGGTGTTCAAAAAACAGCGAATAGTAGCTCGCTTATCCATTGAAGCTGAGTATAGATCAGTCGCTTCTACTGCTGCTGAACTATGTTGGGTCCAGAATCTTTTGAAGGAGATTTCTCTTTCTCTTTCTGGACCACCAGTGATCCATTGTGATAATTTAGGTGCGACTTACCTTTCTACAAATCCAGTCTTCCATTCACGAATGAAACACTTGGAAATTGATTATCACTTTGTTCGTTCTATGGTTCAACGGGGTCAACTTCAAGTTGCTCACATTTCAACAAAGGATCAGCTTGCTGACTTATTAACGAAGCCACTCTCCCGCCATGACTTTGAACGGTTTCTTTCCAAGATTTGTGTCTCTGATAGACCACCATTTTATAAGGAATATTCCATATTCCTACTATGCAAATCCTCCTCTTCAATGCTATCTCCTTATTTGGTGTAGAGATATCTCCCTCTTAGTGTATATTATTAGCTTTCCTTATTTGTGGATATTTTCCTTACTAGTTCTTTATTTCCTTTCATGTCGATGTACTCTATTAAGTATAAAACAAAGACAATTGTACATCAATAAAAGTAAGACTTACATATAACTCTTTCAATAATTAACCACCGACAATGTAATTAGAAAGTAGACCAATTTTTACTTGAACATTATTTAGCATTATCAAAAAGAATTTTCGATATTAGAAAGTAGACCAATGTAATTAACCACACTAAATTATTAGTATTTTTAAAAAAAGAAATCGATAAAAACGTTGCTAGAGGCTTAGAGCAGTGATTTCAACTTTTTTTTTTTTGAAAAAAAAGTTCGATATAAACGTTGTTGGAGCAGTGATTTTAATTAAAAATAATGTTTTGCAAAAAATCGTTGTTGGGGTAGCGATTTTAATTTATTTTTTTAATGGAGTAGACAAAGTTAATTATGTGTGAAGGGTATCGCTCCCTCATGAGCGATTTTACCCTTTTGGTTTTAAAAAAAATGATATGCCATTTATGTTTTTTAAAGGAAAAAAATTGTCATTTTGACTCCGGACTCTTTTTATATGCACTGGAGTTATTTGGCTAAATATAATTCTAAAACTTAGTGCTTCTCGCTTAGTCATGAGTTATGCTCTTATGTTGTCTTAGATGTAGGTTATTTAATCATAATATATATCTTAACGCACTAGCTCTCTTTGCAAAAAATGATAATGTTGTAGTTATATACTAATACGTTCTTTTCGTTTTCGTATGCATTATTTGTTCCTTGAATGAGTCCAATTGAACTCATGTTTCCTTGCATCTTCATGTGGGACGAAATCCAAAAAATCCTCTTTCATCGAATCAACCTCACCACTCATCGAAAGGAAAGGAAACAAATGAACAAGTCTTGGAAGCAAATATATTAGTCTTGGACGCTAATATACAAGAAAAGCAGGTTGTATACAAATGTATACATTAATGTCAAAAATGGGATAAAATTGGCCCAATTTTCTGGGCAGCAGCAGTTTAGGCCCAAGAGGCCCAAACTCATTTTCTCTCTCTTTATTATTGAATTGTAATTATTTATTTTTATTTTGATTAACTCTAACTTTGAATGTTTAGATTAACTTAATTAAATCCCTTAAAAACAAATTATCTTTTGTTATGATGGATTTTTTCCATTTAACCTATGTTTGCTACCGCTCTCATATTTCTACATACTCCCAAATTCCTTCCTTCCAATTCTCATTTTCCCTCTTCCACATTAATTGAAATAAATCTTAACTCTTCTCCCATTTTCTCCTTTGTCTTAAACTTATTCATATAATTTGTATTAATGCGTTTATGAAACAACATAAAGAAATAGTACTTCGGTAGTAACTAATTTTTAAAAAGTTAATTATAGTAGATAAGATAAATACCCAATATTATTGAGGTCGAACAAGCTATTGAGTGGAAAATTGATGAGTCCACTAGTGGCTGTTCGCAGAATCCGAGCATGTCTAGCTCGATCTCTAGCCACTAATGCATCAATAGTCGTGACATGATTCTCTAGCAGCAATATCTCCAGGTGGAGTACTCCCGCTATACCTGAAAGCAAATTTTAAAAAATATACATTACAAAAGTTAAAAAAGTACTTATGGCAAGACAAGATCACTCTATAACCCTAATTACAATGACTAAATATTACTATATATATAAGGAAAATATTAGACTTGATGATGTGGCATGCCTCTAAGGGGTAGAAACCTATTTATCTATTTTGTGGTTTTTTTTGGCCATTTTTCCTCATTTGAAAAGACAAAATATTACAAAATATTAAAGCATAATGTTGAATTCTCTCCTTATTAAAGAATAAACATAAGTATGTATTAATGTCGCACGAAAATTCCCGCCAGAAAAAATTATCCCTTCAGCTTCCCCATAATCAACATTTATTATATTTGTTAATGTTATTAGTATTCATTAGTGTTGCATGTATTTTTTATTCCAGAAAATTCATCAATAGGTTTTAAATATTACACTTCTTCACATTCTGGCACTCAATAAAATGATAGAAGTTTAGAAACAAAGCTCCAACAACTTCTTCATATGCTAGGTGAAAAACTCATGATGCTACATTTTATCAGGTAATATTAATTATTATTTTTATTGGATGAATAATGGATAATTGTATTGACAAATTCTTTTATGTGATTCAAAGGAATGTGATTTATATTTATTCATGGTTAAAGTAAATGCTAAACCAGTGAAGTGGCCATAAAAAGCTTGACAAGATAATTACTTTAAAGTATAAGTTTCTCCTTAGTTCATACAATATTTCTATATTATATCATTATCTTATAATAACTATATCTTTTCTTTAATTGCTCAGTATCATTTTTGTTATACAAAAGTTTGTTCTATTACTTGCAGAAAGTGAAAAGAAAAATGTGTCATCAATACATGAATGAGATCTGACTACAACAACTTTTTTCTCATTTTTTTTTTACCATTCTCCTAATCTTCTAAATATGTTTTTATTATTAAAACCAAAAAAAAATAATCAAAAAGTCACTACTTAAAATACTTCTCCTCAATATATGTTACTCATTTTTTTTAATTACTCATGGTTAACTACCACTTATTGTATTTAAGTCTCTTTAATTTGTTAGTATTTATCATTTTAATTTAAAAGTCAAAATTTAACTAAATAATTTATCAATTAATTAGGGAAAGACAATTACTATAGAAGACAAGGAAAGATGAATTGAAAGAGGTTAGATTTCAAATAGGTGATGAAAATATTTTTACAAATTTTTCTTTTTGATTATTTAAAAATAGAGCGCAATCTTTAACTAACAACAAGATCTAGGGAAACAAGAAAATAATGAAATAGAATAAATAAATAAATAAATATAGGAAGAATTGAAGGAACTAATGGTCCGGAAACAAAGAAGAAGAGGAAATAGGATAAGCGGGTAAGAAAATGGAGATAAGAAGAAAATGATAAAGAAAAATAGAGAAAAAATAACTTATTTTTCAAACTAGTATGAACAATTGAGGGGGATATTAGATAATGTGAATAGAAAAAAAATTAAAAACAAAAAAAATTAAGAAACTATATTAAATATACATTTCATTTCGACTTATTTCTATCTTTACTTTTCATTTCATGCTTACTTTATATTATTGGAAAGAAAAATTTTAATGTATCTTATTGTTTTGTAAGAATATCATGAAAAAAAAATGTTATTTTCTCGATTATATTTAAATAATTTTATTTCTAAATTTTTAACTAATTTTATAATCACGCAAAGGGCGAAAATGTTCACTTAGTTATTACTGTATAAGAATTACTATAAATAGACCCCTTATCGTCTACATGAGTGCTTCATCAAGACTAACCTATTGACGTAAATTTCTATCTAATAAAGTGATATGATTGGGGTAAAGTGAATCTTTCTCGTTGCCATATAATTTGTGTCTTTTGACCAAATTGTCATTTTGCAATTCTTATCTTTCATCAACTATTTTATTTTTGCCCCTTCATTACTAGAATAAAAATAAAAGTAGACCCCACAACCTTTTTTTAATATATTTTACACGTAGATCTATATATGATACAAACAAGGGAGCCATTTGAACTCTTCATCAATTATTGTAGTTTAACGTTTTCTATTTAATTTTTAAGGGCAAAGAGGTTTGCATCCTCTCAAGTCTCAACTCTGCCATTAGTTAAAATATTATTCTTACCGTCTAACAAATAACACATATATAGTTTTGTTTTTTGATAAATAATGCACATATAACCTTGCAGTTTAATAAATGGATATATTTATCCTTTTTCATTAACAAATTATATTTAATGAAAATACTTGATGTATACCTCAGCTAATTACACCTTAGTAGCACGGATTCTTCAATTCAAATGCCTTACTCAAGTCGGATTCTTAAAAAGACATTACTTTTGACAAATCTAATATGTACCCTTTAGCATTTCCGTTGGCATTTTTAAAGAATCCATTTCAATCTCAGTAATATAAAGCTTTAGAGGTCCAACAAAAAAGAGACATTCCAACTTTTAAGCAAATTTTTAGACCTCAAAGGTTGTTCTCTACCATATATAAATTAGTTTTAGAGTTATTTATTTCACATACTTTCAATCATGTGTAATGAAAATTTTAGATTATCATTAATCAAAACATAATGTCCACTCACAAACAGAACAAATTTGCCACAATATATAAATAAATACTCGCAAAAATTAAAAATTAATCATCGAAACCCCAAATGTCAAATGCCAGAAATCTTACCATAAGGATATAGAAGACTTCAACAGCAATCTATCCGAAAAAAGGAAAAACAATATGCATGACCCAAATGCAAAAAATGCAAGATCATCATTAAAACAGCAAAAAAAAAAAACTCAAAATTGACAATTCATGATCACAAAACAAAACACAATGAAACGTAAAACATAAAAAGACAATTTTTAATGAATTTAATTTTGAGTCTGTGAGACTCTGACTAGGAGCAACACACTGATCACCTAAAATTGAATAAATTTCACCTCCTTGGATGGCTAAAAAGAGGGGCAAAATAATTAAGTTCACTACGACTCGTAGCCTAGAATATTACTCGTACTATCAATTTGTAGAAGATAATCTCAAGATTGAAATGATGAGACTCTTTACGGTCCATATAGTTCACTCTACAAAACATAAATAATTAGGTTGAAGGCTGCCCCCAACAACTGTAAATCTAGAGTCTGTGGTTGCTTCTATAACTCGTCCTTTTCAAGTAAAATTTCCAAGTTTTTCAAGTCTCATGATCAATCAGACCCACAATTTCTAGTGTAGACTTGAGATTTTTCTGAACTATTTCTAGTTTGATGAAACTAGGCATTTATTATAGGACAAGAATCACATTTAACATTAATAAATAGCCAATTGTAATTTAACCTTACACTATAACTTGCTTGTACTAGTGATTTCTTCCCAACTTACTTACCAAGAATATGAATTCGAACGAACAAACAGAGACCAGAATTAATGTTACTCTCTCTCACAAATATAATTAAACATGCGCCGGCCGGCGTTGCTGGGTTTTGTTGCTGGCTTTGGACTCGAGAACTCAAAGGGGAGAAAGACACTCCTTACACTTTGTTTGGATGTAACGTACGTATTTGCCCTGCGGGACACAATTTTTTTCATAAATTATTAATTGACAAAAGATTCACGTGTAATGCACATGAGATGTACATGCTATGCACGATACTATTTTTGTTGAATATGCTTGCACTCTTTACTAAAGTTTGACTTTATAAGCTCTTAATTGATTTCATTCAACAATATATGTGATATTTTAAGAAAAAAATACTACATAATCAATAAGAGATACACGTATGATGCACAGAAAGTGCACAAAATACACATGTGACATATAATTGATGATAGTATATAAGATAAATTCACGATAAGATTGAGTTCGAAGGAACTGTTCACTAAAAAATTGATGACTCTAATAGTATTGGTAAGCAAAATTCGAGCATGCCTAGCTCGGTCGTCTCTAGCTTCCAATTTGTTGTAGTGACGTGATTTGCTGATATCAGACTCTCTAGACAAATTTAAAAGACATGCATCATAAAAAATTACTTATGGCAAGACGGGATCATTGTATAAAAATACTAAATTAAACAATGAAGTACGATAAATAACTATTATTCAAAAACTAACCTCCTAAAATTGTCATGCTCGGTGCTTTTTTTATTAAGAGAATGCACCACTAAACAACATCTTTCTGTTAGTAACTTATTGTAGGTGTACAATTGCATACAAGCATATTCCAAGTAATGATTTCTTCTTCTTCTTTTTTTTTTAAAAAAAAGTGCTCCATATTCCCGTTCATTTTTCCACTTTGGTGTGAAGTCCCATTTGTATTCTATTGTTATATATACTTTTGCCAAGTCTATCTAAAAAGGATGTTTTGGCCTTCTAGGACAAGATGGTCCCAAATGTTTTGAGCGGGGGTGTTAAATGTGCAGACTGAATTGAAATTGGAGATATTAAAATATGTTAAAATTAAAATTGGGTTGGGTTATGACCTATCCAAGTTTATTTTGGACTCAAATGGGCTAAAAATGGATTGGGTCATGACCTGCCTAATTTGATTTGCTTAATTCAATAATTATAACATATTGTTATTTAACTTTTATAACCATAATTTGAATTTCAACTCAATAAAATTAATAAAAAATGTTACAAATTGATGATAAATCCTAGAAGATATAAAATAGATAGTAATTTAAACCTTCATTATATGAACATACGTTACATTAGTGCAAATAAAGACAATTACTAAATTTAACTAAATAATTTGTTAGTATTTATCATTTTAATTTAAAAGTCTAAATTTAACTAAATAATTTGTCAATTAATTAGGGAAAGACAATTACTATAGAAGACAAGGAAAGATGAATTGAAAGAGGTTATATTTCAAATAAGTGATGAAAATATTTTTACAAATTTTTCTTTTTGATTATATAAAAATAGAGCGCAATCTTTAACTAGCAACAAGATCTAGGGAAACAAGAAAATAATGAAATAGAATAAATAAATAAATATAGGAAGAATTGAAGGAACTAATGGTCCGGAAAAAAAAAGACGAGGAAATAGGATAAGCGGGTAAGAAAACGGAGATAAGAAGAAAATGATAAAGAAAAATCGAGAAAAAATAACTTATTTTTCAAACTTGTATGAACAATTGAGAGGGATATTAGATAATGAAAATAGAAAAAAATTAAGAAACTATATTAAAATATACATTTCATTTGGACTTATTTCTATCTTCACTTTTCATTTCATGCTTACTTTATATTATTGGAAAGAAAATATTTAATGTATCTTATTGATTTTGTAAGGATATCATGAAAAAAATGTTATTTTCTCAATTATATTTAAATAATTTTATTTCTAAATTTTAAATAATTTTATAATCACGCGAAGGGCGGAAATATTCACTAGTTATTACTGTATAAGAATTACTATAAATAGACCCCTTATCGTCTACATGAGTGCTTCATCAAGACTAACCTATTGACGTAAATTTCTATCTAATAAAGTGATATGATTGGGGTAAAGTGAATCTTTCTCGTTGCCATATAATTTGTGTCTTTTGACCAAATTGTCATTTTGCAACTCTTATCTTTCATCAGCTATTTTATTTTTGCCCCTTCATTACTAGAATAAAAATAAAAGTAGACCCCACAACTTTTTTATATATATTTTACACGTAGATCTATATATGATACAAACAAGGGAGCCATTTGAACTCTTCATCAATTATTGTAGTTTAGCGTTTTCTATTTAATTTTTAAGGGCAAAGAGGTTTGCATCCTCTCAAGTCTCAACTCTGCCATTAGTTAAAATATTATTCTTACCGTCTAACAAATAACACATATATAGTTTTGTTTTTTGATAAATAATGCATATATAACCTTGCAGTTTAATAAATAGATATATTTATCTTTTTTCATTAACAAATTATATTTAAAAAATCTTTAAACTAATTTCTGATTCCAAAACAATCATGTGGCATTAAAAAGTTACCTAAATCATTTTTTTTTACCTGTACCTAATCCAACAAAATTCCTATTTTATTCAAATTCGACTCAAATTTAATTTATGATAGAGTAGAAGAGGAATGAAGACTTTTTCACTAGGGTCGAGTCTACATTAGGTCTGGAGAATGAAATATAATAATTTTTAAAGTCACATAATATTTTTAAATTTAAAATTAGTTTTAAAATTTATCTTAATAAATATAGATTTGGTAACGTATTTTTAAACGACAGAGGCACTCCCCCCCCCCCCTCCAATCCCTATTTTTAATTTAGCCTCTTTGACAAAAATGAAATTGGATAAGAAAAAAAATATTTCTAAACGTAGTTTTATTTCTACATTTTTCTAATATTATTTGATTAATCATAATTTGTCACTTCTATTCCATCTATTTTTATTTAGATTTAGAAAAATGTGCTTCATTTCTACAAAGTAATAATATATGTCAAATAAACATTGGTGTATTTTGTTGTCATTTATCTAATCTTCTCTCTTTATTTTTCACTACTCACTTGCAAATCTATTTGAATTTGAAAAACTTCTCATAAAAATTTAATAGATACAAAACCTTTTTAAAAAATTGAATTTCTAACTTATCTTTCTGCAAATAATTTTTCTTTCACAATCAAATTAACCTCATGAATTTTTAACATATCAATTGAGACACATTCAATTTGATCACCACACTTCTTTGCTATTTAAAATTGAAATTTTAAAGTCAGATTAATGATAATCAAATTTCCTTATTAACTTTACTTACGAGCAAAATATATTATAAATAACAATTTGTACTATTTTTATTATTAATATATAAAATATAATAACAAAAAATCATACCTGAAGAATAATACTCTTCTGATGTCTCGAATGATTCATTAAGTTTCTACACATGTGACAAAAATAAAATTAATTATTTAATTTAGTTAAGATTAAGAAGCTCATTAAATAATTATATTAATTCGTCCTATTTAATTATTAGACGAATTTACTAATTTAATCAATTTAACTAAGTTCTGAATTTCAATTGGATACGATTTCAATCAAATATGGCCGAATCCTCAATTCAAAACCTAACCCTTTATTACAAATCTAACCATCCCCTTCAACTCTCTTTCAGCCTAATTTTGGGCCTTTTACAGCCCATTCCATTCAGTCAATCAGCAACACCAAAACCCAAGCCCACCAACAATACATGACCCAGCAACGTACAGCCATACAATAATATATATGGATGACAATGGAGCGGAGCCGGGCGGAAACGTGCATGAACCCGTAAAAATTTTACCCCGTCCCGCATAACACATACTTTTATTCTTGTTCCGCCCGCTCCACCCCGCATGAATCCGTTCCGCTTAAATCCATCTCATATAATTCATAATTTTTTAATTCAAAAGAAATAGAACATTCAAAGAATAATATATATTTTGAAAGTTGAGTCACAACATTTCATTAACTGCTAGTTTCATTACTTTGAACCCATTATTGCTAGTTTCGTTAACTGAACTAATCTTTAATTCCTCTTCCATCTTTGTCTTTCTTTTTATATATAGATTTGATTAATTGTGTATTAATTTAATTATATGTAAAAGAGCCATTAAAATTTGTTGAATTAGATGATTGAAATTAAAGAAGGCAAAGAATGAAATCTGAAGTATTTTTATAAGAATATATTAAGAATTTAAGTTTGACTAATGTCCAAATAATTAGTACCCAACCTATTTTTTTTTTAAAAAAATATTTTGTGCATGTTCCACTGCGTCTCGTTCTTTGTTTATCCTTCCTCAAGCATATTATCAATTTTCTGCCAGTAAACCCTTTGTCTTTTTTGAATTAGAATGACTTAATTGTATGGACACGTGAATTTGACAAGTAGTTTAATCCTTTCCATGATCTAAAATTAGAAGAATCAGAGAATACTTTTCAATTGTCTTACCACATCAGAAGAATCTGAGAACTGGCTGTAGGAAGCCAACAGAAATAACATCCAGATCATGCACTTTTCCATAACGATTGGACTGCAATTTTTTTATGAATTAAAATGATGGATCAAAATCAATTTCATCTTAAAATTTATTAAAGTAACAATCTTCAAATAATATTGTGAAATTTTATTTAAAAATGTATCTAACGAAACCCTAAAGCACTTGTTTCCTATAAACTTGGCAAAAATACAAAAATAGAATCACTAGTGGTCCACACCCCAAAGTGGAAAAAGAGGATTTAATATGCTCTTTTGTTTTTTTTAAAAGTGAGGTCGAAGGTTAGTTAGAACTAGATGGACAAAGCCTGTGCTAAGCACAAGCCCAATATTTATATTTTCAATCGTAATCAATTTTAAGATATTTTGCATAGTTATATAGTAATGAAGGATTACTGTACAAAATGAAAGGAGGAATGGAAGTGTAAGTTGTAACACTTGGAGAAACATAAACGTTAGAATTGCATAGGTTATATATATCTTAATAAATATGATCGATGCTAGCAGATTCTATATGTATATGTAAAATACTTGATGTATACCTCAGCTTAC
Source organism: Solanum pinnatisectum (assembly GCA_035578085.1). Taxonomy (NCBI): domain Eukaryota; kingdom Viridiplantae; phylum Streptophyta; class Magnoliopsida; order Solanales; family Solanaceae; genus Solanum; species Solanum pinnatisectum. The sequence continues at coordinate 37,973,679 of CM069085.1, read as the reverse complement.
ACCTTAGTAGCACGGATTCTTCAATTCAAATGTCTCACCCAAGTCGGATTCTTCAAAAAGACACTACTTTTGACAAATCTAATATATAAATATATAAAGGGACCGCCTTTAGAAAAAGAAAAGCCCCGAAATAGCCTAATTTTCTTTTGTGGTCCAACCAAAAACACAATTTCAAATTATTATGCGAAATTGAATGTCCAAATGCACCCAAGTACAAATCTTTATCAAAGCAAAACAAGCTGTCTCGTAGATATCGTGCAAAAACATTACTCTCACTTTAGATCCTTGTGTTGCTAGTTCTACATTTTACAAGTAAGTTGCCTAACATTTCTCCACATTTCATTAATTTTTTGTCTTTCCTTTTGATAATTTTTTTGTAGTTCGTTATGGAAAGTGCATTATCTGAAGAACGTGTATATATAAAATTTATAACCATTCTAAAAATCAAATACCACTTAATATATTAGATCAAGAGGAATATGACATAGTAATTATAGTAAATTATTAAAATTTATCTAAGAATATCTTTCAATAAAATAATCCAAATCTTAACACAATTTTAAATTTAAAGCTCCATATACTTGTTAAGTTTAAAATTATTAATGATAATTTTAGTTAAGAATTCTTGTTCATTTGTTGATAAATTCATGATAAATATTCTATTATAATAGTAACAAAATAAATTTATCCTTGCTTAAAATTATTTGAACATATAGTTAACATATTTTCATTTGGAAATAAGTTTTGAATATATAAATAACACTTTTTCATTTTAAAATAAATTTTGCGGAGAAGGAAGAACAACCGTTTTACTTTGGCACATGAGGTGACGGGTTTGGCTAGGTAACATAATGGAAATGTATCGGATTGCAAATCCTGGAATGACGGTTCGACCCCGTCCTTGGCCTCGAGGAGTGGTAAGCAGCACGGAACTACGGGCTCCATAGCAAGAAATGATGTATTCTGTTAAAGAGAGTCCTTTGCATAAATTACTTTGAATAGGTAAATCAATCATTTGTCCTTAAGGATCGAACCAGCGAATAAGACATAATAATTTGTATTCAACAATCAATATTTTCTGAACAATATAATTAAAAATTCAAATATTATTTTCCAAAAAATAAAATCAAACCTTCAATCAACTACAATATAATAAGATAATTTTTCGTTTAACATCTCTTTATAATCTAGTAAGAAATATTTATTATTTTGGGTGATAAGTGAAAATACTCAAATGATAACATGCCTCGACAATCAGAACACCTATATCACACGATAACTTACCGAAATAATTACAATTTTTCATCGAAAAATAAATATTAAATATCCTCTGATAATATAACAACAACAACATATTAATGTAATTTTACAACTGAAATATGAAAAAAAAAAATTGAGTGAGATAGGAAAGATATTTCCTAAGATCCTTAGTTTACTAAAGCCGACCATATTAACTGAATTTTTTTTTAAAAAAAAATCATATGAACAATGCATTTGTAGTAAATTTAATATAAATATTCATATTATGAACACCTTCACAAATTCTCAAATATAGAATAACCAAACAATTTCAAAAAATGTAAATCTCAATTTACTCGAACAATTATTTGACGGTATGAATGATGCCTCAAAATTTTATTTTTTATATACAATAAAATCATCAAATTTTCGTTGATCATATAATGTAAATGAAAATGAAAAAAAAAAAAAGATTTTCATAATAGTACAAACATAAAAATAGTGAGGAAGTGAAAAGTATATTAAAGTAGCCAATAATGAGGAAAGAAGCAACACAAACGGGAAAAAAATAGATAAGAAAAAACACTATAAATAAGAGATATCAAACAATCTAAAATGAGAAGAGTATCATAAGTTATTTATTGTACTCATCAAGATTGAATTTGAATTGCAATTTGAATTTCCAAAATTACCATGCATCTTATCTTTCATAGTGTAAACAATAAAAGTTAGTCACAAATAATTCATATATTATAAAATTAGCCATAAACAAAGTGACGTACTTTAGTATAAATATAATGAAGAAAGAAAAAAGAAGAAGAAATTCTTGCAATTGGTGAAGATGATATGCTCCAGTATTATAGTAATCAATAAATTTATAACTTTATTGAATAATATAAATTAAAAGAATAATATAGTAATCTTAAAATTGTAACTTATATTGGTATTAAATGTCTTAATTGTAATTTAGTAATATCTTTAAGAAGGGATAGAAAAAAGACATTTTTAAAAAAAAGTGATTAATGATGTTAAATGGTGAATAGAAAAAAGTTTTATGAATTTGATTAGTTGGGCTGGTAACGGAAAATGATTTTTTTGAGCTTTATTGATTTGTAAGAGAAGAAAGAAGTTTTTATTAGAAAAAAAAAGATAAAATTTATAGATCGTAATTAATTTTTTATTTTCCTTAAACGGTAATTCTCTTTATATTCTCACAATATTTTATCATTATGTTGGTAATAAAATTTGCAAATGAATTAGCTGAATATAATAGAGAATGCCAAAAGTTTTGGATTAGAACATTAGAAGAAAAAAATCTAAAACGGATCTTCTTTCCATTTTCAACTATATCAATTAATGCTTAAATATTGAATGTGATTATAGAATGTTGAAATATATCTTTTTATTTCCTTAATATAATAAAATTGTAATTAAATCTTTATTGCCCATAAATAGTAATTTTATTTCCATTCTTGCTATGCATTAATGCTTAATATATTGAATGTAATATAATAAATCATATTGTATTGTAATGACCCGCTAGGTCGTTTTGAGAACTACAACTATTTTGACTCTTTCCGTAAAATTTAAATGAAAATTTTAAACTATTCGATAGTTACGAGTATTAAGTTGGCGAATATTTAGCAAATAATTAATAGTTGATAGTTAATGGGCCAAGTACATAATTTGTTTAATACTTTTTACCACTTGGCCCATGTATTGATTTAAGTTAAATGGGCGTTTAGCATAACACCAGTAACAGAGTTAGCCAAAACGTGTGCGGGAGAAAAGAAACCGCAGACTCCAGGTAAAACAATTTTCCTTTCAGGCGAGTTGTGAGTTGTATAATGCATATGTTTATTGTTATATTGGGTGATAATTATTAGGTAATGATTGGGGAGTTATTAAATGGAAATTAAGAAACGTTGGGGAATGGGTTTAAATTGATGGTTTCATGATTTAAGTGCAGGTTATAGTTGAGTGAAAATTGTGGATTTCTTGTCACTATTTTGGGGTTTTATACTAGCTTTAGACTACAATTGCAACTCCTTGATCGGTGGTATACAGCAAATCACAATATGGAATTTAATTACTCCATTGTGATTTTGTTTGCAACTTAAACTGTTGGCGTAGGTAAATTGCTTATGACTAAAATCAATGTTGATGCACTGTCACATGATAAATGCTTTTGTTCCGCAACCGGTGATTCTTGGTTAGATAAGTTGTAATGCTGGTAAGTCTGAATTTGCATATAATAGTAAGAAGCAGTTCCTTGGCTACATGTCTGACGTACTTTTAGGAAGCCAAATAATTTAAGAATTTTTCAATCATGAGTCAAGTTTGCATTTATTGAGATATGTAATTAAATATTAGGTGTATTAGATCTTGTGAATATCATTAGATTCATGATATTTGGAGGAGTTGAGGCTTAATCCTAGGCTTGAAATTTAGCACATATGATTTTGACATAGAAATTATATCAAAATTAGGAGTAGGTTAAGAGATATGAGTGAGTTTGTGGGTCTAGGATAAATACATAATAATATGGGTGTGAACTCGCATGCTTACAAATATTGCATGATTGGTAGATTGGGAACGTTATGAAGCTTTGCGAAAAGGGAAGGAAAAATCTTGAGGATTCATGGCACGTGTTCGACATTCCAGGTATGTTAAGACTTTAGACTTCATTGGAGGACGTTTTCCTAATTTAAAGATTAAAACAAAAATGGAACAGACAATGGGTAAGGGCGAAAGATGGGGGTCTCGTACCAATGATGTGACGGACATTGGTACGAGTACCGGTGTTATAAAGGAAAAGGTTATTACTATAGAATGCGGATTTTAATCCAAGAATGCCAAGCATATGGGCATTAGCTGATACATTATTGACTGATTATTTCGTGTGATTGTATTCTTATGTGAACCCGTATACTTGTGATGGTTGAGGTGGTTATGTATTATGCTGATATTTGATTGATTGAGATGCATCATCGTCCCCTTTAATTGAGATTATATTGTACACATGTATTGACATGAGATTGAGTATAAGTTGGGCACGTGGAGATCGTCCGTGCTGGGGATGGTAAGATGTTAAGATTATATTTTGGGCACGTGGAGACCGTCTGTGCGGAAATTATTTGATTTTATGATAGTGCGTTGAGATTGTCCGCACAGACACGTGGAGATCGTCCATGTCGGTATATGAACCTTGCGAGTCCCCCATGGGTCATGAACTCTCGATGTATTTTCGAGGAGTATCATGTATATACGGTTGAGAGAGTACTTGGCATTCTGAGGTATATCATTTCACGGTGTCACATTGCACTGCATCTCATTACATCATTTATTATTATTGATTACGTGCTTTATTGGTGGTTGTACATTATGTGAAGTTTAATTATCCTTGTTTTGATGAAACTCGACTGGTAAGCGTACTATAGACTTGTGTAAGTAAAAGACTTATTTTTTTTCATTATTTAAACTCTTGTCACTACTTCTTCGTTGTCGGTTTATGAGATATACTGGGTACACGTGGTTTCGTACTCATACTACACTTGTTGCACTCTTTTGTAGTGCAGATTCGATTCCGAGTGTGAGCACATCTCGTAGAGCTTTTTGAGTCCGAGCTTGAAGTATTTTGGAGTTGTGGTGAGCTGATTGGCTGTTCCGTGGCCCACACCTTCCTTTACCTTCTATTTATTTTATTATTTTAGTATTCAGATAGAATATCCCTTATGTTTGGATTTGTCGTTTAGTTTCAGACTTGCATCATATTTGGAGGCTCTTGTACTTATGACACAAATTCTTGGGTGGTATTCTAGTTTTCCGCATGTCGTTTTTATTAAGAACTTAGTGTCGGAGATTTTTACTTGTTGTTTACCTTTCTACCTTATTAGTTAGTTATGATTGGTAAATTATGTTGGGTTGGCTTACCTATTGGTTGGGAACATAGGTGCCATCACGACTTGTGAATTTGGGTCTGACAATTTAGTATTAGAGCCCGGTTCATCGGTCTCACGAGTACAAGAGCAATGTCTAGTAGAGTCTTACGGACCGGTATGATGACGTCCATACCTATCTTCGAGAGGCTATGGGACATTTAGGAAAACTCAGTTCTTTCATTACTTATCGTGCACACTTTACCTTGTTGAAATTCTAATCTGGATATCTCATTCTCTCAGATGGTGAGGACTCGTACATCTATAAGTGGTGATCAGGAGCTTATTCTTGCGCTTACTTCTGGGAGCACTATCCGAGGACGAGGTTGAGGTCGAGGTCGGGGTAGGGGTCGTATTGCAACTCTCGTTGAAGGGCAAGTACCAATAACGACCCACGGCCATGATAGGACAGTACCTCCTGATGCAGATGTTATTCATGGGGATGTGCAGGATCGTGTCGTAGGGGATAGACCAGCTCAGGCTCCACCCAGTATTATTGTCACCCTAGTGCTTCAAGATACCTTGGCTCGTATGTTAGGGCTTCTAGAGGGGATAACTCAGGCGGGAACTTTGCCCGTCACCTCTGATGCTTCACAGACCCATGTTGGAGGTCAGACTCTAGATCCGATGGTTGTTCCAGATTTTTAGACTCCCAGGACTCAGCCAGCTGCTGCTGTAGCTCCCCGTTTAGATAGTATGGAATTTCCAGGTATTGCATCACACTTGGCGAACAGGCCTTCCATGACCATTGATTAACAAAAGGTGTTCGAGACGTTCAGACTAATAAATCCTCCGACTTATACTAGTGACTTAACGAGGATGCATATGAATTTATAGTTAGTTGTCATGAGAGGTTGCATAATCTTGGATTAGTAGAGTCTCATGGAGTTGACTACACAACATTTCAGGTGATTGGCTCAGCCAAGCAGTGGTGGAGGGATTATATTAGTAATAGGCCAGCTGGATCCCCTCCACTATCATGGACTCAGTTTACTCAGGTATTTCTAGCCAAGTTTGTTCCACGCAGTGAAAGGGAGCGTAAGAGGGTCGAGTTCGAGGGTTTGCAACAAGATAGTATGTCAGTCGCAGAGTATGGGGGTAAATTCCATGCCTTGGCTAGGCATGCTTCAATGATACTTCCCACAGAAGCTGAGAGAGTGAGAAGGTTTGTTAATGGGCTGATTATTCCGATTCGTCTAGGAGTTTCTTAGGTTGCTACTTCTAGTGTTCCATTCCAGAAGGTGGTAGATGCTACTAAAGAGTTGGAGATGATTTGACGTGAGGGATTTGAGCAGTGTAAGGGCAAGAGGACCCGTCATTTAGGTGATTATAGTGGTGCTCAGCCTAGGAGTCGAGGTTACTTAGGAAGAGGTTATCACTCTCAGTCTAGCAGACCCATTCATACTGCTATACTAGCGTCTGAGGCTGGTTACGCTAGGCATAGTTCTTCGAGTTCGGTGCATACTTCATAGGGTTCATTCTCTAGACCTGTAGGCCTTGGGGGACATTCTGGTCATTCAGGTTCCTCTCATCGGCCTATGTCTCGTAAGGGTTGTTTTGAGTGTGGTGATATGGGATACTTTGTGAGAGATTGCCCTAGGACCAGACGTGGGGGCTTACATCAGGGTTCTCAGGCTTCGACTTTCAGGGCTGCACAACCTCCAACTAGGGGAGGTGTACAGAGTGGCAGAGGTGGTTCTCATTCAGGTAGAGGTGGTTCTCCTTCTAGTCGAGGTGGTAGTCGTGGAGGTCCACAATCTGAGGGTGGTCGTTCTTACTATTATGCTTTTTTGGGTAGGCCAGAGGTTGAGGCTTCAGATGCTGTTATCACAGGTATTATTCCGATTTGTCATCGACCAGCTACAGTATTATTTGATCCAGACTCTACTTATTCTTATGTGTCCATATATTTTGCTTCGAGTATGGATATATTATATGAGTCTCTTAATTTGCCAGTACTTATTTTCTCTCCTGTTGGGGATTCTGTAGTGGTAGATCGGGTGTATCGATTTTGTATAGTTACCTTGATGGGATATGACACTCATACAGATTTAAAGGTTCTAGATATGGTATATTTTGATGTGATACTTGGTGTGGATTGATTATCTCCTTATCACGCAATTTTAAATTGTCATGCCAAGACAGTTACATTAGCTATTCCTGGAATTCCTATAGTAGAATGGAGAGGTTCTCTTAGTCACCCTCCAAAAGGGGTGATATCATTTCTTAAGGCTCGTCACTTGGTAGAGAGAGGATGTTTGGCTTACTTGGTGCACATTCGAGATACTAGTGTTGAGACTCCTATGCTTGAGTCTATTTCGGTGGTGAGTGAATTTTTGAAGGTATTTCCGACAGACTTACCAGGTCTTTCACCTGATTGTGATATTGATTTTTGTATTGACAAAGAGCCGGGTACTCAGCCTATTTTCATTCCTTCTTATCGTATGGCACAGGCTGAATTAAAAGAGTTGAAGGACCAGTTGCAGGATTTGTTGAGCAAGGGTTTTATTAGACTGAGTATATCTCCTTGGGGTGCTCCAGTGTTATTTGTGAAGACAAAAGATGGATCTATGAGTATGTGTATTGACTATCGACAGTTGAACAAGGTAACCATCAGGAATAAGTACCCAATACCTCGTATTGATGATTTATTTGATCAGCTGTAGGGTGCTTCTGTTTTCTCCAAGATTGACTTGATATCCAACTACCATCAACTGAAGGTTAGGGCGGATGATATCCCTAAGACAGCTTTTCGAACACGTTATGGCCATTACGAGTTTTTGGTTATGTCTTTCGAATAGACTAATGCCCCAGCAACTTTTATGGACTTGATGAACAGAGTGTTCAGACCGTACTTGGATTCCTTTGTTATTGTCTTTATAGATGATATATTGATATACTCTCGTAGTAAGGAGGAACACTAGCATCATTTGAGGATTATGCTTGGGATTCTGAAGGAGAAAAAACTCTATGCAAAGTTTTCAAAGTGTGAGTTTTGGCTTAGTTTGGTAACATTCTTGGGACATGTAGTGTCCAAAGAAGGTATTATGGTGGATCCTAAGAAGATTGAGGCAGTTCGAGATTGGGTCAGACCTGCTTCAATTATTGAGATTCGGAGTTTCTTAGGCCTTACAGGTTATTATCGATGGTTTGTAGAGGGGTTCTCATCCATTGCATCCCCATTAACTAGATTGACCCAAAAAGAAGTGGTTTTCCAGTGGTCTGATGAATGTGAGGTGAGTTTTCAACAGCTCAAGACTTTATTGACTACTGCTCCAATCTTGACCCTACCCGTGGAGGGAGAGGGTTTTGTTGTATATTGTGATGCTTCTCGAATTGATCTTGGTTGCGTATTGATGCAGAAGGGGAAGGAGATAGCTTATGCTTCGAGGCAGTTGAAGGTTCATGAGAAGAACTATCCTATTCATGATTTGGAGTTGGCGGCTGTTGTGTTTGCATTGAAAATTTGGAGGCATTATCTTTATGGTGTGCATTGTGAGGTGTTCACGGATCATCGTAGTCTCTAGTATATATTCAATCAAAGAGATCTCAATTTGAGGCAGGGAAAATGGTTGGAGTTGCTCAAAGACTACGACATGACTATTCTTTATCATCCAGGCAAGACAAAAGTGGTAGAAAATGCCTTGAGTTGAAAGGCGGTAAGTATGAGTAGTCTAGCCATGTTACATGTTGGTGAGCGTCCTTTAGCTAGGGATGTCCAATTTTTGGCCAATAGCTTTGTGAGGCTTGATATTTAAGAATCTGGTAAGGTTTTGGCTTATATGGAGGCTAGGTCATCTTTGTTGGAGCAGATTCGGACTCAACAATTTAATGATAGTGATTTATGTAAGATTCGAGACAAGGTGTCAAAAGGAGAAGCCAAAGATGAAATTCTTGATAGTGACGAAGTTTTGAGGATAAAAGGTCGTGTGTGTGTTCCTCGGACAGGTGATTTGACTAGACTCATCATGGAAGAGGCCCATAGTTCGAGGTACTCTATTCATCCTGGGGCTACTAAGATATATCGTGACTTGAAGCAGCATTATTGGTGGTGTCGTATCAAGAGCATAGTAGATTTTGTATCTCAGTGTTTGAATTGTCAATAAGTGAAGTATAAACACCAAAAGCCTAAAGGTGTGACCCAGAGGATGCCCATACCTGAGTGGAAATGGGAGTGCATTGCTATGGACTTTGTGGTAGGGTGTCCACATACCTTGGGTAAGTTTGATACTATATGGGTCATCGTGGATCGACTGACTAAGTCTGCACACTTCGTACCAGTTCAGACTACCTATAATTCAGAAATGTTAGCCAAGATCTATATTCGAGAGATAGTTCATTTGCATAGGGTTCCTATTTCTATTATTTTAGATCGGGGCACACAATTCGAGGGATTGGGTTTAAATTGATGGTTACATGATTTAAGTGCAGGTTATAGTTGAGTGAAAATTGTGGATTTCTTGTCATTGTTTTGGGGTTTTATACTAGCTTTAGACTACAATTGCAACTCCTTGATCGGTGGTATACAGCAAATCACAATATGGAATTTAATTACTCCATTGTGATTTTGTTTGCAACTTAAACTGTTGGCGTAGGTAAATTGCTTATGACTAAAATCAATGTTGATGCACTGTCACATGATAAATGCTTTTGTTCCGCAACCGGTGATTTTTGGTTAGATAAGTTGTAATGCTGGTAAGTCTGAATGTGCATACAATAGTAAGAAGCAGTTCCTTGTATACATGTCTGACGTACTTTTAGGAAGCCAAATAATTTAAGAATTTTTCAATCATGAGTCAAATTTGCATTTATTGAGATATGTAGTTAAATATTAGGTGTATTAGATCTTGTGAATATCATTAGATTCATGATATTTGGAGGAGTTAAGGCTTAATCCTAGGCTTGATTAGCACATATGATTTTGACATAGAAATTATATCAAAATTAGGAGTAGGTTAAGAGATATGAGTGAGTGTGTGGGTCTAGGATAGATACATAATAATGTGGGTGTGAACTCACGTGCTTACAAATATTGCATGATTGGTAGATTGGGAATGTTCCAAAGCTTTGCGAAAAGGGAAGGAAAAATCTTGAGGATTCGTGGCACGTGTTCGACATTCCATGTATGTTAAGACTTTAGACTCTGTTGGAGGACATTTTCCTAATTTAAAGATTAAAACAAAAATGGAACAGACAATGGGTAAGGGCGAAAGATGGGGGTCTCTTACCAATGATGTGACGGACATTGGTACGAGTACCGATGTTATAAAAGGAAAGGTTATTACTATAGAATGCGGATTTTAATCCGAGAATGTCAAGCTTATGGGTATTAGATGATATATTATTGACTGATTATTTCGTGTGATTGTGTTCTTATGTGAACCCGTATACTTGTGATGGTTGAGGTGGTTATGTATTATGCTGATATTTGATTGATTGAGATGCATCATCATCCCCTTTAATTGAGATTATATTGTACACATACATTGACATGAGATTGAGTATAAGTTGGGCACGTGGAGATCGTACGTGCTGGGGATGGTAAGATGTTAAGATTATATTTTGGGCACGTGGAGACCGTCCGTGCAGAAATTATTTGATTTTATGATAGTGCGTTGAGATTGTTCGCACAGACACGTGGAGATCGTCTGTGTCGGTATATGGACCTCGCGAATTCCCCATGAGTCATGAACTCTCGATGTATTTCCGAGGAGTATCATGTATATACGATTGAGAGAGTACTTGGCATTCTGAGGCATATTATTTCATGATGTCACATTGCACTGCATCTCATTACATCATTTATTATTGTTGATTACGTGCTTTATTGGTGGTTGTACATTATGTGAAGTTTGATTATCCTTGTTTTGATGAAACTCGACTGGTAAGCGTACTATAGACTTGTATAAGTAAAAGACTTATTTTTTTTCATTATTTAAACTCCTATCACTACTTCTTCGTTGTCGGTCTATGGGATATACTAGGTACACGTGGTTTCGTACTCATACTACACTTGTTGCACTCTTTTGTGGTGCAAATTGGATTCCGAGTGCGAGCACATCTCGTGGAGCTTTTTGAGTCCGAGCTTGAAGTATTTTGGAGTTGTGGTGAGCTGCTTGGCTGTTTCGTGGCCCACACCTCCCTTTACCTTTTATTTATTCTGTTATTTTAGTATTCAGATAGAATATCCCTTATGTTTGGATTTGTCGTTTAGTTTCAGACTTGCATCATATTTGGAGGCTCTTGTACTTATGACACAAATTCTTGGGTGGTATTCTAGTTTTCCGCATGTCGTTTTTATTAAGAACTTAGTGTCGGAGATTTTTACTCGTTGTTTACCTTTCTACCTTATTAGTTAGTTATGATTGGTAAATTATGTTGGGTTGACTTACCTATTGGTTGGGAACATAGGTGCCATCACGACTTGCGAATTTGGGTCGTGACATGTATTTAGTGTCAAAAAAAATATTCAAAAAAATGTGAAAATAGATAAATAGGAATCCTGGCTTCTAAGAGGTGCTACATCACTGTTTTCACATTCAACTTTTTATTAAAAAAAATTCTGTAACGGATCTTCTTTCCATTTCCAACTATACCAATTAATGCTTAAAATATTGAATGTGATTATAGAATGTTGAAATAATATCTTTTTCTTTCCTTACATATAATAAAATTGTAATTAAACCTTTATTGTTCATAAATAGTGATTTTATTTCCATTCTTGCTATTCAATTAATGCTTAATATATTAAATGTAATATAGTAAATCATATTGTATTTAGTGTGAGGAAAAATATTCAAAAAACTGTAAAAATAGATCAATAGAAATCATGGCTTCTAAGAGGTGCCACATCACTGTTTTCACATTCAGCTTTATATTATATATAGATGGGACTTCACCCAAAGTGGAAAAAAGATCCTTTTTTTCTTCATTTTCTATTTATTAATCTTTTTAAAAAAAGTAACTTCCTCATAATTAGCATGATGGGCAATTAAATTAAGAAAATAATTAATGCTCCAGCTCACGTAACATTAGTTACTTCTATGCTTTTAATCAGCAATAATTAATTGGCATCATTCCTTTGCTTATTCATACTCTATTTTTGGATATATATAAATTTTTGCAAGATTTTATTGTAATTTTTGTGATTTAAGTGTATTTTTTTGAAATCGTTAATATATATGAATTTCTCTATCTCTCTATATATAAGAGAGAAGTAAAATGTCATAAAATCTTTTTCTCAATTTTTTTTGACATTTTTCTAGATTTTAGAAAACGTAAAAAAATAAAATTGTTTCTTAGATTTGCACGAAACGGATCATTTATTGCTCATTATTGCTACCTATTATTTTGTCATTATTACTTTTTCTACCTCTAACATCTCCTTAATTCTCTCTTAATTTTCTGTTTTAGTTATTTTTAATTGATAGTTGTAATTACCTTAAAAAATGTCAAGAATTATTTCAAGACTCATATATCCATATTTCAACACATAAATCACAATTGCAAGATTTACATATTTACTTTTATCTCTTGATTATCAATAGACATAATGTAATATATTAATATCACTATATACGATTCATATTGAATAAAGTCCGTATGAGTTTTTAGCGTTTTCGCATACGTCAATGAGAATCTGATAAAAAAAACATTGTTTCAATGCCTGTTTAAAAACAATAACATTTCGATTGATACCGCTCAAAACTAATTGGTAATGACATCGATATTACATGCGACTAAAGATGAAAACGAAGTGAAAGAAAGAATACTTAAAGGGATAGTTGTTCCAATCAGAGGCGGATTCAGGATTTCAAGTCTCTGGGTGCCAAGTAGGTTCATTGGTTAAATCAATTTTAGGCTTCAGTCGAATTATTCGTCTTTTCGTCTATGAAAAATATGAACAATAATAAGACGACAATTTATGTATTATATATACTACAAATTCTTTGCGCATGGGTCATGCTAATCTTCTCGGCATTGTTTCAATTTTATCAGATGTCTCCAACTGAGAAAAAATTTATCGTTTTAATTTAGATGCTCTTGTTGAAAGTCGAATTCAAGATCGACAACGGAAGATTTTTTTCTCACGTAATATTTGAGAAAAATCATTTTAGCTCAATTGGTTGACTATTTGAACTCTCACCTTACCATTTTCCCTTCCCTTCCCTACCTCCATATATAAATACCAATTTGCAACCCACCTTTGATTGAGATCATAAAGTAAACAAAGTTAAAACTTTCAATTATACTATAAATATCATACATATTCATCATTCATTTATAATTGTGCTCGACAAGTTTTCATATTTTGAAAATGATCAATAACGATATCATTGCTTGTATTTACAAATAGATCACGTTTTAAGTAACACGCTAGTCAAATATACTTATAAATTACTACTCCATATTAAGACAACTATTAGAAACAAACCAAAAAAAATAATGTGCCGCTGTCATATTAAGGGAGCAAGTTAAAATTGCAAATTAAAAAACTGTCAAGGCCTCAGCGAGATTCGACCTCACAACCTCCGTGTTAGAATATGACCCTTAGCCAGCCGCACCACAAGGCCTTTTGGTTCCCTAGGTGGCACGTTTAGTATTTGTAATTATATTGTAGATATATACCTATAGAGTTTTCATCGAAATCCGTGGATGGTGTGGCACCCCCACGAACCTTACTAGATCCGCCCCTGGTTCCAATAGTTTTCACATTTAATTTACAAGTCACAATGATGAATATTATTATAAGAGAGAAATAAGAATTGACGGCTAGATGAAATTAATAGAAAATTAGAGATGACAAATTTGAAGAGAATAAGAAGGAAAAAAGGAAAGATATATTTGATTTGTAATATTATTCTTTTTTATTTTTTTCAATTTTGTAAAAGGAAGGTAAATGAAATGGCAAATATTGAAGAAGAGTGATGAGTAGGAAAGAAGTCATGGAAAGGAAGGAAAAAAAAAGAAAAATATAATTTTTTTATACTCTGATAATAAAACACGGTAGCATGTAGATGATATTGGTAGACAAGTTCAGATATTTATATTGTAGCCAAATTTTTAGATTTAAATTTAAAATATATGTATATGAACATATTGCAGGTAAAGAGATCATTTTTTCTTCAAATTCTACTACACTTTTAAAATGATGAATTTTTTAAAAAGTAAGTATTACTACTTATAAATTAGATCAAACTCAAAATTTAATGTATGTAGATATATAAGATATTAAAATATTTTAATCATTCGCATGTTATGAATAAATTATTTAAAAAAGTTATTACCGCACGAAGCGTGATTCAATTCTCTCTCACACACATTCTGAGAAATGCTTTAAAAATAAATTTCTAATATCTTCCTAAATATAATTAGATAGAGACTAAACATCACACACACACATTCTGAGAAATGCTTTAAAAAAATGAATTTCTAATATTTCCTAAAATATAATTAGATAAAGACTCTAAACATTTTAAAGAATTGTCTACATGTTGTACTTAATTTATTTTTAGTTAAAATTTCCCCAATTGGCTCTAGTGTTTGATGAGATTCCATTAGATTTGTCTGCCCTTTAATTATTTCTTTTCTTTGTCATACCATCATCTTAACAAATTGTAGTTAAAATTTCCCCAACTGGCTCAAGTGTTTGATGAGGTTTCATTAGATTTGTCTGCCCTTTAATTATTTCTTTTCTGTGTCATACTATCATCTTAACAAATTGTATTATCTTTATTTACTAATATTCAACTGTAGATTCACAAAGCACTTGTGTCTATACTTGACTTTTGCTTTATTTCAAGAGAAAATTTTAGGTATGGCAAAGATAAAAATCCTATTTATATGCTATAACTATAGTTGCATATATAATTGCGCTCCATAACAAATTTTATGTTTGCTATGAAACTATTAATCTGTATATTTCAAGATTCATTTGAAGATATATACAATTTTATTTTTTAAATAAATTTAATAAAAGACTGTAAATTCTGTTACAAAAAAGGAAGACAATCGCTAAACTCACGCAAAAAGATCTCTTTCCTTCTACGACTTCTTCATTAGTAGTGACTCCATTGTAACGGGGTAAATCACATCGATCAAGCTTTGGTGATTCTCTTCAAGCAATCGAGATCAAATCAATTTTAGAGATGACAAGAGGAAGTAAAATGTATTTCATGCTGAAAAATGCTTTGATTTTACTTTTTTTCATATCGAAATTGGTGTTCTTCGTGTATTGAAACTCATTTTGCTTTTAAACATTCATCAATTAATTAATGAACAATTCAAATTGTATTTTTTTTAGATGTAATAGATTCTAACTCATATAGTCGCAATCATTGTTCGAATTTGAGTAAGATCGTCCGTTGAATTATGCAAAAATTTGTGCTTGTATAATGTTCTGGAATATATTGTTGTTTATCCTTCATTTTTGAAAATAATGTTTGAATTCGAGTAAGATCATCCGTTTAT
This sequence comes from Solanum pinnatisectum, assembly GCA_035578085.1. NCBI lineage: Eukaryota > Viridiplantae > Streptophyta > Magnoliopsida > Solanales > Solanaceae > Solanum > Solanum pinnatisectum. Next base: position 37,958,032 of record CM069085.1, on the reverse strand, counting down.
TTCTGCAAAAAATTGTGATGCTATAATGTTGTGGAAGATATTGTTGCTTATCCTTCATTTTTGAAAGTGAATTTGTTTTTTGAAAGTCATTAATTTACAGGATTGTATATTATGATAGTAATCTATGTTGTTTGTTCTGATTTGTATATTTGTTGTCGTTAATTTGAATCTATGAGTGAACAATGAAATTATATATATATATATATATATATATATATATATATATATATATATATATACAGTGTAGGTTCGTCCTTAGTTCTGATAGTTTAGTTTGTATATTGTGTACAATTTGTATATGTAAAAGTCTTTTATGTTATGCTTGTCAATTGTATATTTATTTGTAGTTGTAGTTTATATATATAGATACTCTATGAATATGTATATATGTGGAATCTGTATATGATTTAGTCTGTTCTGTATAATCTTATATTTTGTGGTTTAATTTTTGTGAACTTGCATATTAATTCAGTGCAGGTTCGTGTTTTGTTGTGATAATTTAGTTTGTATATTATATACATTATGTATAAGTACATGCCTATTATGTTAGGCTTGTCGATTGAATATTTGTATATGACTGTAATTTGTATATGTTGATATACTTTGTATAAGTATATTTTTTGAATCTGTATATTAAATTGACTTGACTATAATTTGTATAAGTATATGTTCTTTTTTGTTGTGATTTTCTGATTTGTATAATTTAGTAATATTGCCAATTTATATACAATTTGATTTTAAAAAATAAATAAAGAAAAATGCGCTAATTTCTGTTGACACCCAATTTTGACCCTCCACAATGAAATTAATTTTCGAACTTCTTAATTTTTAAATATTTTGGAAATATTAGTTTTATAAAAAAAAATCCAAAATATTTTCAAGTTTTAAAGTAATTTTAGTCATTTTATAATATTTTAAATAATAAATATATTTTATATAATTTTATGTAAAACTAGTATATTTTATAAATATTCGAAACTCATATCAAAAGATTTTAACATTTGTTAAGGTAAATATTTTATTAATTTAGTTTAGCTTGATTTATAGTTGGATTTTGAGTTAATTAGTTTAATTATTTTATAATCAACTTAATTATTCTATTTTATTAAGATTAAGAAGCTCGTAAATTAATTATATTAATTCGTCTTATTTGAATTCTAGCCGAATCTTCTAAAGTTAATTCTTTTGGTTACATCTTTAATCAGTTTGGCTAAATTATTAATTAATTTCTATTACAATTTTAGCCACACCCAACCTTTCTCTTCAACCCATCAAAAGACCAAGTTGGGCCATTCTTTTCTCAATTTCCAGATGGCCCACTCTCTCTTTCCTTTACTTATTTTTCCAGCATTCCCAGCCCAATTCATGCGCAGCCCACCTCTCCAGCCCAATTTCCTGGTGTTCAAAAAAGCAGCGAACAGTAGCTCGCTCATCCACTGAAGTTGAGTATAGATCAGTCGCTTCTACTACTGCTGAACTATGTTGGGTCCAGAATCTTTTGAAGGAGATTTCTCTTTCTCTTTTTGGACCACCAATGATCCATTATGATAATTTAGGTGCACCTTACCTTTCTACAAATTCAGTCTTCTATTCACGAATGAAACACTTGGAAATTGATTATCCCTTTGTTTGTTCTATGGTTCAACGGGGTCAGCTTCGAGTTGCTCACATTTCAAGAAAGGATCAGCTTGCTGACTTATTAACAAAGCCATTCTCCCGCGTTAACAAATCCTAAGCGGGTGAACATGAAAATCACGGCGTCTTCACGTTTACTCAAAACGACAATCAACAGCAGTCCAAACAGCGAGCAAACGATTTCTCATGGTGTCAACACACGGAAAGCAGCAGCGACGTCTACACGTACAGGTAGTATACTGCTTTGTGTTGTCATCTTCTTCCATTACCCCGACAAGCGATGCAGCGTAGCTGTTCATCTAATTCTTTATTCTTTGGTGGTAGAAAGCTCTGCTCGGCTCAAATTCTCAGTTCGCTCCTTCAAAAGAGGTATAGTTTCTTTACATTTAGCTTTCCTCTGTTTATTTTTGGAATTTAGAACATTAGAAGCGACTTAACCTTGTTCTGAAAGCTAGCTGAATCTCTATCTTGTTTCGTTTGAATACATCAGTTATACATTTGTGTTTTCTTTACTGTTCTCCCATGGCTTTGTGTTATTTTTCCTTTTGTTAGTCCATATGTTACTATGTTTGGGTTTTTGTTATTAGGCCTATTTCCTATTAGGTTAGGTTTAGTTAATGGATTCCTATTAGGTTAGGTTTAGTTAATGGATGCTTATATATAGCCTTCCTATTCTTTTGTATTTAGTTGAATTCTATTATATTGTAATACAACTCTTGCGTCTTGTTCTTCAATTAAAGTAGTTCTGTTAACATGGTATCAGAGCCTCTACGATCTTGGTAGAAAATCAAAGATCTTCCGTTGCCGGCGGGTGGCACCCATATATGCTGCCCGTCTGGCCAATAATTATGTTAGCAAAAGTTGGGTCACCATGTAATTTTATTTCAGTCTGATTTATCAGAGCTAAATCGATCCATGCTCCTTGATTTGTTTGGGTTCGGTTTTTGATTTTTTTGGGTTCGGTTTTGATTTGTTTGGGTTCAGTATTTGATTTGTTTGGGTTCGGTATTTGATTTGTTTGGGTTCGGTTTTGATCTGTTTGGGTTCGATTTTTTGATTTGTTTGGGTTCGGTTTTGATTTGTTTGGGTTCGGTATTTGATTTGTTTGGGTTCGGTTTTGATTTGTTTGGGTTCGGTTTTTGATTTGTTTGGGTTCGGTTTTTGATTTGTTTGGGTTCGATTTTGATTTGTTTGGGTTCGGGTTTTGATTTGTTCAAACTAGGGTTCGATTTTTTGTTTTGTTCGTTTTGGGTTGGTTCGTTTTTTTTTTATTTGTTCGAACTAGAGTTTGGTTTTGTTTATGAAAGATAAGGGAATTTGATTTGAGGTTAGGGTTTGTATCTGAATGAGGAGAATTTGCTTGAGAGAGGTGCTGATATCGATGCTCGAGCCAAGGGTGCATGTGCATGGACTCCTCTCCATCATGCTGTCAAAGAGAAAAAGAAAAAAGCGATTAAATTCTTTATTAGCGTCATTGTAGCTGCAGAGGATGTTCACAAAGGGAAGCCTGAACTCAAACCAAACTGTGGAGGCTGTACCTGATGCTCAGATGAAGTGTGTTACAGATTGCTGATCTTTTTACGAAGGTGCAGTCGGCGTCTCGGTTTCGGTTTTCGTGTGACAAACTCTCAATGCTTATTGCTATCGGATTGTGAGTTTGAGGGGGGATGTTAGTCCATATGTTACTATGTTTGGGTTTTTGTTATTAGGCCTATTTCCTATTAGGTTAGGTTTAGTTAATAGATTCCTATTAGGTTAGGTTTAGTTAATGGATGCTTATATATAGCCTTCCTATTCTTTTGTATTTAGTTGAATTCTATTATATTGTAATACAACTCTTGCGCCTTGTTCTTCAATTAAAGTAGTTCTGTTAACACCTTTCTGTTCATGATTTCTTCCTCGCTAATGCCTCTCCTTATTTCAAAATATAGTTACTGCCTAGCAATCATGTTTATAACATGTGTGAATAATTCTACTATTTCAATCTATTTCGGATTTTGACATACCTCTTTTAGCCTTTTATGCTCTTTTGTGTTTTTAGCTTGCTACTTACCTTTATTCGAATGCTATATCCGTAAGCATACTTACTTTGGGATTGCCTGTTGCTTTCAGTGTATATCAATCTTTTAGAAAACAATTATTTCTCCCTTATCATGTTACTGCCTCAATAAGATGCCACCATCCTCTTGTTAGTGTTTATTTATTCACGGAGTTTAATATGTTTTTGTTCCTTTTTCTATGTTAATAACAATTAATGCAGTAGTACTCTCACATTCCTCTTTATTAATTGTTAACCACTAAGTATGTTAGAATCTGGTTTTTCTTTCTTTTATGCTTGTTACATCAAATATGTTGGATACAAAGTGTTGCATCTTATAATTCGGAGTTAGGTCCTTTGTATTATTATCTTGAGTATAGGTCGAATTTCTTGTCAAGGATGTGCCTGTTTGCTTTTGTGTCATTAACTCTTCTAAATTATACCCGAGATTCAATGATGAGCTATTAATTCGAATTTTTTATTTTGTTTAAGAACTCCCTCGGATTGAGTCATTTGGACTCCACATGTTCTCCCTTGCATCTCGAAATAGGTCAAGGAGATCCAATTCTCTTTTATCGAGCCAACCGGATCAATAAAATCGAAGAATAAGTCCTTGGAGTTGATGTACAGGTGTACGGAGTGAATCAAAGTGCTGGATACACACAATATACATCGATATACATCAGTCATACATGTTGTATAATGCATTGAAAATGAGCTAAATAGCCTCAAAATTTCAGCTTTTGTATTATCTTGTTGGTTTGTAAGACAGGTGGAAGATGGGCCTTATGCCCAAAGAAATAAATTTCAAGATTTAGTCTAGGACAGATACAAAAAAGGAGCAAGAATTGGGCCAAAAGCCCAAAACAAAAATTAGGCCCAAGTGCTGGCCCAGTCGGACAAAATCATACTTGGGCCCAAATCTTTCTTCCCTTTATTTATTTATTTATTCATTTATTTGTTATCATGTGTTTTATGTGTTTATTTAATTTTAAGATTTTCCTAATCAATGTCCCAAAAGAAAGCCATTTTGAATTAATTATTTAAAGTTAAATGAATATTTTTACTTTCTCTTATTCAAGTATGTGTATTTTCTTAAAACTGTTTAGCCAAATAGTTAATTATCGAATAACCGCATGTTAGCAGACATTTGGGGTGCTTTCAAACCCTTCCCGAAATGCTAATATGAACACTGAACCCTTTAAATATTTTCAATTGATTTCTGTTTTGATCTTTTGAAAAAGTTAGTTTTCTTTATTTTTCTTTAAAAATCAAATGACGACTCTCTAAACCCGTCGTTTTCTCATTTTTAAATAAAACAATTTCTGTTACAAAAAATGAAGAAAATTGCTAAACTCACGCACATTATATTTTAATAGGATTTCTTTCCTTCTACGACTTCTTCATTAGTTGGGACTCCATTGTATCTGTATAAATAAACTAAAACATAGTAATTGTTTACTACATATATAAACTTAAAGAGATTATAAATAAACTAAAACATAGTAATTGTTTATAAATAAAATTACTACATATATATACTTAAAGAGATTATACAAACATGTATTGTTATGTATAACTGTGGAAAATATACAAACAACAAATTATATACAAAGAAATGCTAATATCTACTGTTACTTGTATATAAAGTGTCTTTTGTGTAAAATTTATAGAATCTATATAAACAAATTAAAACTAAAACATAGTAATTATATATAAACAAAATTACCACATATATACTTAAAGAAATTATACAAACAGGTCTTGTTATGTATAACTATGACACATATACAAACAACAAATTATATACAAACAAATGCTATATATATATATATATATATATATATTGACTGATCACAAGTAGAATCAATTGTTTTTGCTTTCCTCTTCTTTGTTGAACTAGATTCGTCTTTTGTATTTGACTTTGTCATAATTTCATCCATTCTAATTGGGTCATTTTCAAACTTGGATCTGATAAATTGAAAAAAAATCGATTAGACAGGTTTTGGTGGTACCTGAAATGTTTGAAGTCACGATTGAGAGCGTAGTGGTGAAGATTTGAAATTCAAACTAATTTTGTGGAGAGAATGTAGGAGAAATTGAAGGGTATGGGAGAGAGGAAGGAGATGAAGTGAACTGTATAAAGAGATTATTGTCCATTAGGTTCAATAATCATAATAGAGAATCGTTGAACCTAATGGACAGACACGCCTCAAACAGATCAACCCGTTGAAGTACTCCTTCTCAAAGGAGACTGCTATAATAGCGTCCCTGTTAAACAGTACAACATTTTCATGAGAATAATACATTGTGCTTGAGCATATTTCTACCCAAGTTTAACACTTTGCTAGTACGAGAATGTTATATTTATATCGAAATAAACGACAATAAAGAATATTGTATAATCAATACTTACTTTTCGAGTATGTAGCTGACCTTCCTGATTTATTATTTTTTGCACAATGAATTTTTAGTTTTAGGATGATTTGAATTTCAAATTTTTATTAGGTTTTGTGTAAGATATATTAGCTATTTTGAATTTCCAATTATATATGCAGATTTTTGTTTTAACTTGGCTACTAAAAGACGTCCTATACTTGATAAAAATATAAAGAGACATTACTTTAAACCTTTTTGCTTCACATCTTTTAAAAACAAACGAATAGTTCCACTTCATAATCGTTGGTAAACAAACAAACAAATAGTATCACTTCATAATCGTTGGTAAACCCCACTAAGAAGAGTAAAATGTTGACAGATTATGTTGTCTTTACTAAATATCCATGAAAGTGTCCCGTAATGTCTATGGCGGAGATTTGGTTCAACAAAACAAATGTGGTGGTGGAACATAACCAACCATGTTTAAATAGTAACAATGTGTCATGAGAAAAAGGAGTGGAAAAAAACGTATATCTAACAACTCTAAATGAAAATTTACCTAACATAATTGCCTGCCGCTCATGAATTTTGACTTGATTTACCACAGAGACGTTCTAGCATGACCTTGCAACTAGTACCTTGCTACTCTTACTTCCACTAGCAAGAGAACTTCTGCTCGTAACATACCCCTAGGGATATAATCTTACTTCTTGAAGCGAGCTACTTTAACTGCCAAAGGAGCGGGGCAACTCGAGTTAGACGAGAGGCAAGGATGTAATTTCAAAGAGGCTCAACCGGACCCAAGAACCGGACAGAAGACAGGCCCCACTGTGATACCTCGTGCAAGTTATAGTTAATGACCTGAAAGAAGTCAACCTATAAGGAAAAAAAACATAAATTTTCATGAATAAATCATATCTTACAAGTAATATAGATATACCTTACTTGAAGAATTAGAAGAGCAACAACAATCTGGTTCAAGTAATATAGCACATATGCAATTGACTAATAATTTTGCAGATTTTCATGTCAAAATAATTGCAAGTCGATCGGTTTTGAAGGAGAAACAAAGACTTACGCAAGTCCCGAATTATGCTTCCATCTACTTTAATTTTTGAATGTGGAAAATGTTGGACCACTTTGGGAGTTTTGGCCACTCGGATTGGTGCAACTTTCTTCTAATTTTGGCGACCTTCAATTCTTAGGTACCATAATTTAGTGAGCGTCGAATGGCATCTTTGGATGGCAAATGCTCTAGTTTTCTGCGATTACATAACTTCAACTCTTCCAAGGAAACAAGGTTGCCAAGGAATCAACGTGAGCTTAACAATGGACAATCACCGATCTTCACATACCGTAATTTGGGCATGGCATCGAGAAGTCGGATGTTGTAGCCGTTTGCACCTCGATAGATGTAATGTTTCAAGAGAAGTAAGGCTTTCAAGTCTATGAGGAAGAGCCTCGATTCGAAATCACTTATATTGATATGTGTTAGGGAAGAGAGTTGTATAAGGCGATGGGGCGAGAATCCCGGTGTCCATGTCCACTCACCACGAAAGCGAAGGGACAATTTGCGAATGCCATTAAAAATCAATTGGAATGCCTCAAAATCCATCATCTCCGACAAAGGACCAATTTTCAATACCCTTAAACGGTGAGGCGTTGAAGGCCCCTGGGTACACTAATCAATTTGGGACAATTTGATAAACCCAAATAAAGAAGTGAAGGCATTTCCCACACATGTAAAGGCAAGGAAACTAAGTTATTCTGGTGACCCTCAAACATTCCAGACCGACAATGCTCTAGCATTCCACTTGGCAACCGGCGATCCATCACATTCAGATAACTCAAGACTTTGGAGAGAAGTCAAATAATTCTCTCCACTAGGAGCAGGAAAAGAAGCGAAATTGGGACAAGTGTATTTGTAAGCTCTTAAGAGAATGGAGATTGTACAAGCTTTGTGGCAATTCTGAAACTTTCTCAGCATAAGACCGTTAGGTTTTGAAAAGAAACATTGTTGCATAGCATCTCATCTGGAAAACAAGTGAGCTCTTTCACAGCCTGACACTAAGCTTTACGAGAGATGTCAAGTTCTTTGCAAGTTCAACAATGGCATTTCACTTTCAACTCGCAATCTCTAATTCACGGAGGATTTCAAATTGAATAGAGTACTTTTAACAATGCACACTCTATAATCGTCAACTTCTCAAGCCTAGGAAACATTCTTACTCCAACTTCATCTCCTTCCACTCAATAAGGCTATGCATATCCTCCAAGACTAGTTCTTTCAATGACGGGAACACTTGGATAGTCTTTTGATGATCAATATTTTACCATAAAATTTAGGTCCGATGCATTCCACCTTGTGTAACTTTGTGACTCAAGATGCCGAGCAATTTGATTGGGCGATGGAATTTCTTTGCATCTTTTGCAACCGCTTAATTTCAACTTGACCAAATTTGGTAGCAAATCTTCACGGAACCATGAAGGAAATTTAGTCCCTAAATAGTCCACTCTGCTAAGGTTTTCAAGTTAGGATGCGGTTGAAGACCATCCAAGACATACTCATCATTGGTCTCACTTCCTTCTTCGTCATGGGACCACACAAATGCCGGCTTGTAGATATTTGATTTCTCTTGTAAATTTCTTTATTCGAGCTTCTTCTCTATCACCGACCAATTGTAGACCATTGATCGTCAATTCACCTCTTAGGTTTTTCAAATGACCTAATTCTTGATTTGGCGACCTTTCTCTAAACCTACCTTGAAAAGCTGGAGGTTTGAAGACAAGTCAATTCGCGTCTTAAGTGGCATCGAAAATGTTCATTGGGAATACACCATTCTTCCCGATATATGTGTCTCAAACTTATCATATTTCCCGTCTCATATGGAAATTCTTTAAGTGAATGGCGATTAATGACTCTAAATGTTTGCAAATTATAGAGCTTGCAAATGGAGTTAGGCAAGGTTGTGATCTTAGTGTTGGAGAGATCAAGATATCTCAAGTATATCGACTTCCGATTTTGGCGACAACTCCTTGATTCTGAATGGATAAATTTAAAGCTCTCAAGAACTTAAAGCTCAACGTATCTTCCGATATAAATTGCTTCTCCAAAGCGATGTACACAAAGCGTTGTGGCTCATATATCTTATCTATTTGATTCCTTGGTGACTCGCGTCAAAGTATCGAACTTGAGAGAGTTTTCTCCATTGTCTCCTTTGGATCAAATAGTTTAGATTTTAAGATATCTCGACCAAATCATGCACAAGATCGTGCATCTTACGATGTGTTATATTGTTATGCTCATCTAACACAACATCTTGAAAGCAAGGAATTTTGCAACAAGATTTGAAAAAACTGTGCCCAACATCTTCCATCACAGTAGTCTCTTGACATGAGCGGAGAAAGCCTTCGGCCATCCAGAGTGGATTAGTTGGTCCTTTTCAAACTCAAAATCTTTTGGAAACATTGCAAAGTAAGTAAAGCATTTTTGATTGTGGAGATGGTAGATGAACATAGTGAGTTTTAGGATTCTCTTTATGTTATTTTCTCCATTATCATCTTCACACTGCAATGAGGGGTTGCCATCAAGAATTGCTTGCCATTCATGTTTTTCCTTGTTGTGTAAGAGGCCTCCCAACACACTTGCAGCCAACGGTAGACCTTGACACATTTTAACAATCTTGTTGCCCATGCTCGCTAATTCTTCTGGAGCCCTGCCATCAACAAATGCTTTTTGTTTGAAAATAGACCAACAATGATCTTCTGTTAACTTTCCCAACATATGAAGATCTGTTGCTACTGTGGATGCGACCCGCTTCATACGAGTAGTCACAAGAATGCAGTTTCCTCTGGATGTATTTATTCCTCTCAAGGTGTCCACGAACTCATGCCACGATGTAGAGTCAACATGCCACAAATCATCCAGGACTAGCAAATACTTTTGCCCTCCCAATTCATCTTTTAGCTTCTTGACAATTATATCTCTCCTTTCAACCTCAATTTTCCTCTCTATCAACGATTCGAGGATTTGTTCAAGAAAGCTCTTTGTTTCAGACATTTCAGGTAGACACAACCAAATTCTCTTTTCAAAGATTTTCTTGACGTGTTCATCATTGTAAATTCTCTTAGCCACAGTTGTTTTCCCTAAACCCCCCATACCCACTATGGGAATGGTGCACAGAACAACATCCTTCTCTCTCATGTTCAAAATCTTCTCCTTTATCTCAGCAACATCCAAATCTCTACCAACAACATCAGAAGCAACTACTAAGGAATCTGTTTCTCGAATTGGTAGTATTTTCCGAGAAGGAACCATGAGTGATTGTAGACCGAGGTCTTTGGCTACCTTATTGATAGCCGTCAACTCTTTATTTATGTTGTTGATTTTTTGAGACATTTTTCTTTTAAAAGCAGTATGAGAAAAGAAACCACTGACCTTTTTCATTGGGCTGTTTCGGATGCTCATCACTTTTGTTTTGAGAGACTCATATCTGAATCGATCAAACACATTTTCAGCATCTTCAGCAACTCTCTCAAGCCTGTTGAGCCATTGTTCCACAGACTGTTGTTTGTCAACTTGTGGTCTTTCAACGTCATGAATAAAAGCTTGGATTAAGGATACATTTTGTGTCAGCATTTCGAGATCTCTGTTGAAATCCCTTGAGCTGTTGACCTCCTCGATAGTGAGAGAAATCAACTTTTCAAGCAAAACTTGAACAGTAGCACCAATTACAGCATCGGCCATTGTTGTGTTTCACAGAGTCTTGTTCCTCTGCACCAAAGTCTTCTCAAAGTTCTTCCACAAGTCTTCTTTAGCTAAAGAGACAATAGTTGATAGTATTTCACAATAATTCAGCAGTGAAAGAAAATGAGTGGGTATGATGAGACACAAATCATATCAACGACTTAGAGCATGTTTGGCACCCATTAGGGATTATCATTAAAAACAGCTTATTTTTAGAGGGAGTCACTTTTTTAAAATGGTTTTTCTTTGCGTTTGGCTAATTCATTTGAAAAGTACTTTTTCATAAAAAAATTGCATTTGGTTAATCTTTTTAAAAAGTGTTTTTGAGTGTCAAAAAGACAATAAGGGACAACTATTAATGTACTCTTAACATTAAGATTATTCTATAGGGATCGGCCGTTGTTGTGTTTGCTCCTTCACAAAATGTTCTTCCTCTGCACCAACGTCTTCTTTACCTAACTAAAGACAATACTTCATATCATACTTCACAATAATTAAAACAGTGAAGAAAATGGTTGGTTGTGATGATTCCAGAGACACATCTATCTCTGAAAACACAAACATAGAGTCAACACTTTTTTTGGAAAATATTGTTTAAAAATAAAAATGAAATATTGAAAATTATTTGACTTAGTTAAATTGATAATAAATCCTTTAATTTTTTTATCACCTTTATATTTTCGAGGGATTTAGCTGTTTTCCTATAGTGTCTTGCTTTTGATTCCACCATCACCTGTTGTTGATTGTGTTTAGGCTATCGCATTATTTTGTGGTTGTTAATATGTTGTACTCAAGCCGAGGAACATCTGGAGGCACTCTCCTTACCTCCACGAGATGGGAGGAATGGCCTACATACAATCCATCCTCCCTAAACCCCACTTACAAAATTTCACTAGATATGTTGTTGTTGGTGTTTATATTATTCTCTGTAAAATTAGTCACAGCATTTTCTGCTGTCTCTACTGGGCAAATATCTCTCCAAGCATAGAACGTAAAAATCAAATAGCAAACAGATTCGTACCCACTGCAAATGACAATTAAAAATCCTCATCGCGAGGGAAAAAACGTAGTATCATTCTCAGCATTACAGATGAAAATCACATAGCATGAATGACTTAACTGACTACAACAGTGAATTGCTTTTACATCGTTACAATGTTATACACAAAATATTTATTGTTCTGTAAGAACTCAATGCCTTCTGACATTTTACCTTCTACAAACTTGGCCATTAGAAGCAAGAACTGAAAAAAGAAATGACTTGCTTCCAACAAAATCCTCATAATCCTTCCAACTGTGCTCTATTGATATTATAATTAGCAAAGTATATCAAATATCAAGGAAAACAACGAGAAGCATTGATGTCAAGCTACACAAGTAGGAACCGATCATCAGCTCCCAAAAAAGTAAAAGAAGAACATTAGTTCTAGCCAGTGGCAGATTGAAGGGAACACTGCTTGATGAACTGCTAACATATTGTCCAGCATTCATGAATTCATCCTTGCCCGAGGTTATAGACACATTCACGGGTGATGAACCTATAACAAAAGCATTTTATATAAGTGAATGACATCCGAGCTCCCTCCTTATAGAGAATTGCTAGGGTGTAGATATTCATCAACGATCTCTAAGCAAGGTGGCAGTATGGAGATGTAAGCAATGAGAATCGAATCTTAAAAGCTGGTACTTACAATCATATTCTGCCCATCCAATTCTTTGTCGGGCCAAGTCATATATTATGATCTTATCTTTAAGAACAAGATCTGTAAAAGAAGAGAAAGAGAAGTGAGTGTCAACTAGATTCAATCGTTACTCTAGATTCTCTATAGTCTGGCAGTAATGACGCAAGCAATGAAACTAGGGGTAGTTTAGTTGTGGTATTGAAGCAAATAATCCCAACATAAAATTCCTCTGGTCAAATAAGAACAAAGTGATCACCGGACAATTGATTTATAGTTTGTAGTAACCACCACATAACAAGTGCTTCAGTATTAATCATTGCATAAACAATATATCCTTGCATTATAATCCCCATATAACTAATAAGTGAACCAAACAACCCCCTAGGGAACCAGCAAAGATACATATTGTACGACAAAACTACATCATGACATCAATATTTCCACTCCAAATCACATAGAACATATGACTCCTATAACCACTTGATCGTCTCACTTTTACCTAGCATGAGATCATATATCAAGGACACCCATTCCCTCCCCCCTCCCCCACCAACCTCCTCTTCTCGTGTGAGGGATATAGTATTACATAGTTGTTTCAAAGAATGGAGCATCTCATGGGTATTAGGAGAAGATAGTCAAGCACACATAAATTTGATCCATATTGCATTATATTCATCACTTCTCACAACAAATACTAGTTTTAGCTTTGGTCTATGGCCGCATGCCGATTGTCAAAATTGCCACTTTTGATTTGAGTTTTCAACAGTGGACTATTGGAAACTATACAAACACTTTAGACCTCATCCCTTCAATTTGAGTTCACTGTTACTTGCTACATGAAAGGAATGAACAAGATACAAGCCTAAACAAATAATTCAGTTTCACTATTTACAGCTATAAGAAAGACAAACACAGAGCCAAGATATACAAAAGGCTGCTACATTATGTCCATGAACTACGTTACACCAAGAACTCTGCATCTGTTTCTACAACTGCTCTAGCGGACGACAATCTCCCTAGCCTATACAAGTACTTCTGAACCAACATTATCACAGAAACAGAAAGATCATAGCACAAGGTGTTTTCTATAATACAGACAGAACCTTTAGAAATGGAAGTGCAACCACATTCACAATATAATCTTTCTTTCCACTAATCAGCTTTCCATGAATTCCACTTTCTGCTCTCTTTGAACATCAGAGAACAACTGCCTGTGATAGATGTCTATACATGCTACCTTTCGGCTTATTTACAATTGTTTAACCTCACTGAAACCTCACTATGATAGTCTAAAGCTTCAAAGGATTTTATAAGAGCAAAGAACCAAGAAAATCTAGTAATAGCAGGAAATGCATCTGGGCTAAGAAGGAAGCCTATTTTTCATCCATGACTTGAGAAAGTAGTTGACAGCATAAAGGAGAATTCTTTGACTCTTTCAAATGAACATCAACATGCAAGGGACTGAAACTCCCAAACTTCAACGAAAATTTGTTAAGCACCCACAATACTCAAGCACACATGCATAAAGATTATCACCCACAATGTTATGCACCCACTAACGAAGTTAATATGTAGATGAAGCACGAAGTAACCATTTATCCAGAAACCAACCTCCTAAGATTGTTAATCCTAGATCATTTTCTTCAAAGATAACACACCACATAGCAGCACCTTCCTGTTAAACACATAAAATAGAGTCACTTATCTTTGAAGTTCATAACAATTAGAAGATAAAAGTAACTTGGTTATATGACCTTTTAGTAGAAGATGTTTAAATACAAAATATGCAGGTTCTAACACTCACCAAAAAGCCCATATGAGCAAGGTAGTCTGCTGGTCTTAAATCCATGGATGCATCACCAGCAAAGTTTAGACACACTGGAGGAAAAATATCCTCAATGCTGTTTGAGAAATAGGGGGACATGCTCAAGTCACCAAAGAGGTGTGTATAGACAATTTAAGTTCTTATAACTACGATTAAACATTCATTGAAAACAAAAAAACAACCTTGAAGAAACTAGATAGCACGGCCTTTTCCCTGATATGATTGGCCTGGCTGACGGTGAAACAATTGCAGTTATCTGCAGATGAATAAGTTAAAACAAAAGTAGAGAGAACTTGTTAATTAGTGATGCCCATCTGATCTGCGCATTTTAGTGATTCGACTTTGCTGTTTCTCAAAGTAACTCCAAGAAGCAAGAAGGATTCAAACTTCACCAAAGATGAAGGATCCTATATAGAGATTTTCTATATCCATTGTAACTTAATCATGATGTTTTTTGAATATTTTGTGCTGCTCTAGCATGTCTTTTTTTTTTTTGATGACAAGGGAAACCAAATGTCTTTATGAACTAAATACCTTCTATTAGGATTTAGATAGATTCTTTTTTGGAGGTTTAATCATTATATTTTCTTGATTATTATTTAAATTGACTTCTTCTTGCTAGAATTGTTTACGTAATTGTACTTTTAATGATTTTGATTACTTGATCACCAATTAAATTGCCAAGGTAATTTAAGTTTACCAGGAAGAAGGAGAATTCAAGTCCAAAACCTGAATTGGATAGCCTTTGATTATACGGAGTCCGTTGATTATATTTGATTAATACTGACTAGAATCCCCACCGGAAAAGATGGTGATTATATAGGGGACAGATATATAACCACTGACCTTAAGCATTCATCTTTAGATCAAGACTAATTCTGGATTATAATCGTAGCCTATGGGTCCATAGGTATAACTTATAAGTTAATGGGCAAATATAACAGGTTCACTCAACAAAGAAATATAATTTAAGAATCTTGGAGCAAATCGGGAAAAAAAACACTTACAGCACTGATAAAGGGTTCATAAGCTTCTGACGCAAGATAAACTAAAGTAGTACCAGAATCAACAATAGTTCCTCGATTATTAGAGGACACAAAAACTCCTGGATCAACAGGTAAAATTTTCCCATTAACAGCAATGCTCTGCAGATACAGAGTGTAATGAACCCTGCACGATTGGAGAAAAGAAACAAATAGATGACACCTCAACGATCCTCTTTCTGAGTACACACTATTAACAGTGCAAATAACTGATTGGAAGCGCAAGCATGTCGGAGAACATCAAAAACTATCAAAAGTGGAATACGTGTTGAGTACATGAAAGTAACCTATATGTTTGGGTAAGTTACATATAGTTACCTATATGTGAAGAGCAATCCATCTGGCATTCAAAACTAAATTGATGGATATATTGAAAGATTTTCACGTATTGATGTTGCCACCATATTTACATGTAGACTACTTTGAGAAACATAACACATCTTGAAACGCCAAATAGAATACCAAGCCCTTGGACTGTTGACTTATATCAAGAGCCTAATGTTGCTTAATCTCTACCAAGCTCTTGGACGGTGGATTGATATCGAGAAGTTAATGCTGCTTAATCACTTCTTCTCTCTTTCTTTTTCTGAGAAGGTGGGAATGTTGAGTGGCAGAGCCAAGAACTTATATAGGGGGATTCAGAACACCAACTTTTGGACCCCCTTTACCACTGAACTATAATTTTTCCTAAAGTCAAGGGGATGCAACAATTTTATATAACCCAATTTTTTTTTATTTTCACAGTATAATTCTTTTCATGAAGGGGGTTCCCCCTCCTTCTTACTAGCTTCACCCCTGGTGCTGAGGGAGGGACAGTAGGGCGCTAAATATTTGCATCTGCTGCAGGATATCAACTGATGCACAAATTACTTACAAACAATTCTAAGCAAGAAGGACTTATCATCTACTTTAACAGATATACAGGATGGAGAAGGTATAACGACCGGAACCAAATAGCACATAGGATCATTTTTTGCATATTTTCATGCTCTACCAGTATCACAAGCTATCACAATGATTATCATATAACCTAAGGCACGCTTCATACATAACTTTTAATTTTAATTTTAATCTTTTTGATAACCATGGAGTCCAGACCAGCTTTCGCGCACACTTTTAATTTCTTAACATTCTAATCTAGAACAAAACAGTTTAGTTATCATATAGAAATTAAAACAATAATACGTACTTTGACGGAACAAGGGGACTATAAACGATGCTCGGATTCAAAATCTCACCAAGAACTAGTATACCTCCACCATTGCCATCTCCTTTCAAACAATGTGAAAACACTTTTGGAGATATTCCATGTGAAGAGAGTTGAGATATTACTGAAAGACCTTGTTGACCAAGCCCAAAAATTCCATCAATTGCTCTATCCATCTTGGTCAGGCCCCCAGACTGAGAGGTACTGCACCTGTTTTGATTTCAAATCAAAGTTTAAGAAGAAAATGCATGCACTGGCTAAAACTTACCACCATAAAACAAAGAGAACGTTAATCAATGGGGCCTATAGACATAGACTTAAGAGAGAACAATCAAATACTTCAAGTATATAAAAACGTCTAAAACATTGTGTCAAATGACATCTTCAAGCAGAAATGTTAGACCATGCATGAGACAACTCAACTCTATTTACTCAGTTTCCCTACAAAAAGAAATGAATTTAGTAATTTTGCACATTTGATCACCATTGAAGCATTGCATTACCCATCAAGTAGAGAGAATCATGTTGCCTAGTTACAAATGATTCAGATAGCTTCTAGGTGAAGTATGGTTTGCTACTAAAACAAAACCTTGATTAGTAAAAGTTCAATTATATTGATAAACTTTTACTTCTCTATAATACAGATCTTGTTAGTCCTATGTTAGCAAGACTACTAAATCTAAGTTGCTCGGACTCTTCATTTTTGGTGCCGCTCCCCTGTCGACACGACATGGGTGTGGGTGTGGAATCCGTACCAGATCTGGTCAAATGATTTTGGATACCTTGACCAAAATCAACGGAAAATAGATACAATGATTTATGTAATCAAAACAAAAGCTAAGGTGAAATTGAAGAAAACGAAATACCTAGCATATTGAAATTTTTGTGTCAATCCTTTTCCTTCTATCTCCTTCCGGGATTCAACTCCCAAGAATTAAAGAATGACTTATGGAACTTGTGATCTTAAGCAGGCCACATTTGTATAAATGTTTGTCATTACTCATTAAGGGTAAAATGCAAAGTTTAAGTTAAATGGTTCCAAAATTTAGGAAGTTGCCATTATTTTTTGGAAAGGATTGAAAAGAAACTTCGTCACATAAACAAGGTAGGAGGGTGAATGGAGGACATATTTGTAATCAGCGTTCCAAGACCTGATTTATACCTTACATGAAGCTTATTTTAAACATTAAGCAAATGCTCATGATAAAGTCATTTTGTATCACATAGATTAAAAAAAACAGATTCATGCAAAAACCGAGTTCCTTGTTGAAGAAGTATGCCAAAATTCAATTTTACATGGAACAAAATGATGATCTAATCCTATTAGACCCCAATAGTATTAGTTTTTAACTTATCCATATTTTGATTTCACTGACTAGCCTCATATAGTGGGTCTTTTCTTTAAGAAAGGTTAGCCACATTAATCAAGTAATTAGGAGGTTCTTTTGGTTGACATCTCTCTTTAATAGGCTTTAATGATCGATATCAGTTCCACATACACATAAGAGTATATCAATATAGCCATCCAAGTAATCACACTCACCCAAAAACAATTGGTGATGAAGAGTTGGCAGTCAGTGAGGTCCCCAGGACCGTGTCAAAATATATCAAATCCGACACGTAATAACCAGTTGTGCCACTGTTATCTCCGTAATGGAAGGTGTAAGCACACTGATTTGTTTCGCTAGAGCACTCATCCGAAGCACACCTTCGGTCTGAACAAGAGATAAGAGATGCAGTTGATGAGCTCGCAGTGTCATAGAAGTTGAGCTCAACCTGCAATAACATATAGTGTTACGAAATTCTAAAAGAATTTTTTTGCTTTATCATAATTTATAAAGAGAGTGAAGTAACGACAGTATGAAGGAAATAAGGTCTACCCCAAGTCCACTTGTTTGAGGACAATTGTTGCAGGAACCACATGTAACCCACAAGATATCACTTCCGGTATCAATCTGCACATTGTATTCTCTTGGTGGAGATCCCAGTTTGACTTTAGTATAATAAAAGCTAAAATTACAGCAAAAATAGAAAACCAAAAAAGACGATGGTCAATAACATTGGTTGGGAGAAAGAGTTGCACATTTACAGTATATACAAAGTGCTTAATAGCAATCACTAAATCATCTACTCCAATAACAACACAAAGAAAATGCCATATTTGATCATATATTAGAAATTCCCATAAAACAAAGCACATCAATTTTAACTTAAAGTTCTACCCTAGAACTAATAAACAACAAGAATTAAAGCAAATAGACCAGAATCTAAACCAAAATCCACCTGTAGAAATGACATCGAAGCACCACCAACAATGAAACAGATAGCACATCATCATGAATGCTTTTCTATACCTTTCAATCTCAGGAACCACCGAACCACTAATAACAAAACAACAAGGACATCATCATACAAATGAAGTACAATTTTGCACGTTGCAACATCAGGAATCTCTCGCTCCAAGCCATTTCAAACGAAGACCTTATGAAACAACAAATGCAAAATGGGTGTGTGCACAAATGGTAGAATGTCAATATAATAATCCCAAGCACCAAAGACCTTTTCTTGATCAATTTTTCCTCAAACCAGATACGAATAAATACAAATTTTCTTTCCATTTCAACCGATTCTCGTGTGCATCAAATAAACAAAAACTCTCTCCAGAGTATCACAGGCCATAACATCAAAAAGAATCAAACATTCCCGAAATTCGTGGAAATTACTATCTAAATAATTGACAATGAAGATTTAAAAAAGGAAACAATAATAACAGAACAAAAAATGAGTTCATCTCTGTATTCACTTTTACTTATCACATCATTTTTTTATCATATTAATATGCGAAGAATTGCAATTTATAATATTTTTCGTATCAATTTAGCGTTGAAAATTAGTTAAATTTGACAAATAAAAGTGAACGGACAGAATAGTTAATCTTTCTAATCCATCATAGGAACTAACATACCCGACTAGGAAGGGGTCGGAGGAACCGATAACTGGAAAATCGACAAATCCACTGGCGAAATTCTGCAAAATTCGAGCATGTCTAGCTCGGTCTCTAGCTATGAGTTCTTCTAACTCAACACTGTGATTCACCGGAAACACTCTTTCTAAACGCAGCACTCCCGCCGGAAAACTTGCCCCAATTCTGCCGTCTTCTTCCGCAGCAACAATAGCAATAGCGGCGATAGCCGCCATCACCATCATCAACAACTTCATGCAATTGCCAGGCAGCATACACACAATAAAATACAAATAAATTTTAGCTAAAACAGTATTGAAGTTCACAAATTCAACAAATTAGTACAGCTAGAGCCAATTTTTGAAAAAAGAAAAGAAAAAACTTTTATTTTTTTGAAATGTTATTTCAATTGAATTTCCTGAAAAAATCACAGTAATTATCGACATTTTTCCCTAATACTCTCCCTATCCAACAATAGTTGTTACTTGGCACACCCTTCAGAAATAATAAATAATAATGGTAATATTACTATTTTATCTTTTGACTTTATTAAATTTAATGTTTGAAGAAATGAGTAACATGATAAATAGGAGTATTTATTAGCAAGGGTAATATAGATAAAAAGAAAAAGTAAATTGTCTGTTGATTTTTTAAAATAGACAAGTATTATTGGATAACTATTTTTAATATAGTAGACAATTATTATTGGATGAAAAGGGCGTAAAAAAATTATTTCTCAGTCTTTTTCCGTATTGAATTAGAATAAGTATATCTAATATATTTCTATAATTTTAAAATTTATAAAATATGAACAAATTGTTTGATAGGAGTGCAATATTGGTCTTAAAGTTTTATTTATAATATTTATATAATTAAGTGTCAAGAACCTTACTTTTATTCATAAAAATAATTATTTAATTATTTAATTGTCAATTAAATAAATTAAGAGAAAAGAAAGAAATATTGAGCTTAAATAGGTTGATAGTTAGTCATAGAGCAATATAAAATTAAAAATAGTTTGCCTCTTATCTTTACTTTTAACATTGATTTGGTTCTTCTTATGGTCAATTATGAATTTCATTTGTAATTAAAATCTTAATTATAATTTTCTAATTGTTGGTGAATCTAATTATTACGAAAGATTAATGTTGATACAAATAATTGATACAGATAATAGATCAATATATATGATTAAAATTTTGTTGATCAATTGTATGGGCTCTGATTTTCTTGAATGATTTCATGCATAGGGTATATTTTTTCTGAGTTTTTACGACTATGAATTTGTTTTCAATATTTAAAAAGCATGTTCACATATGCAATTTCAAATATTGTGGCCTTTGATAAAGTAGATATCTACATATTTTATCCATACCTTGCAAATTATATTCTTATTTAATATTTAAACATGCAGGTGTTATATGTTAAGAAATAATTGGTTTAAAAATTGATTCAACTTTTAAGAGAAAATCATTTTTTAAAGAAGTCACCACTTAATTTTGTAAAAGAAATTAAGAAAACTTTAATCTTAAAAACATTAACAGAATTAAGTCTAAAAAATTTAGAAAAAAGGATATGGGGTTCTTATTTACATTACAAGAAGATTTTTAAGGCATTTGAAGTGTCCGCTAACATGCGGTTATCCGATGAGGCGATGATTTGAAAAAAGACTTACTTGACTAACTTTTGGTAAAAAAACACCTTAAAAGTAAATAAAGACATTTTAAAATAACTTGAAAGAAAATTAACTTGGAACATTTGAAATCATTTTAGAAGGAAAACAAACTTTGTGAAAAAGGACTAAGTAAAGAAAGATAATTAAATAAAATCACGTCAAATAAATCATCATAACCAAATGTTCGTTTTAAGAGATTTAGGCCTCGTTTGTTTTCATTAAAATGGCCTCGTTTGTTTTCATTAAAATTAAGACCTCTAAATCTGAATACATGTCTGAATATTAAGATTTGCATTAAGAGCTAGGTGTCTAGATCTGAATACACATCTGAATATTAAGATGTGGTCTCCAAATCTGAACACTGGATGATTGTTGTTTGTTTTCAATATCTGAATGTGCATATGAAATCAAACATTATATTAATAAAATGTTATAAAAAATTCATTTCAACAAAAAATATTGCTTTTTGATTAAAAAAATATCATAATCATCAAGCATAACATAAAAAAATCACGAATAAAAAATATTTTATGGGCACAATATAATATCAAAAAATTCAATGAGTATGATAGATACTAGTCGAAAAATAATAAATAAGGTATCACATTATCAGCGCCTAACATATATTTTGGCTAATTAGAAAAACTAAAGAATTCTTATCTTTTTTTCCCAATAACCTTAATCCAATTCTCTAACTTGTGAACCTCTAACGTCATTCATGTTTTTTTGTAGCGGACACTTTCACAAAATATACTAACACATGTACTGTATAATGATTCTTCCCATCCAAGTCCATCTAATTTTTCCATATATTCTTCAAATGTAGGTGCACTATTTTTTAATCAATGACTCCCGAGCAGTAATCATCTTTTCATCAATTTCCAATTTAGACAAACAAGTTTTTTCTTCTTCTCCAAAACTCTTTTTTTGGGGTTGAAACTGAAGTTTGGGATGTAGAATTATTAGAAACTCCATTATTTTTGTCACCAACTCGTTCAACAACAATAATATATCAAAAAGTCTCAATAAAATTATTGGCCCAAGACAAAATTCTAATAAGAGACCTCAAATATGTATACATAGTTATTATTTTTAATTATGAATAATATTTTTTCACTCAAAAACCTTGATGAACATCAATACACTAAAAATATTATTGTAACAAGTGTTCTTGACAAACATCAATACACCCTAAGAAAATTATTAATATAAAAAAACTACTTGTAAAGATTATGAAAACTTACCAGTTCAAGAGGAAAAAAATGATGTTTGATTGAGAAAGAGAGGAAGAAAGTTTGTAGTTGAGAGAGCAAAAGTCACGCAAAGACTGAGGGATGCGATACAATGTTATTTTATAACTTATAAATTAGTCTGAATGGTGTTAAGACTCTCTTGTAGATCTAAACCGTTCAGACCTTTTCAGGTCTATTAAGAGGCTTTTTGAAAAAAGAAACAAATGAACTTAATGGGCTGAATCTGAATCATTCATATTCAGACCCAAAAACCAAACACACTTAATGGGCTGAGTCTGAATGATTAAGATTCAGACCTCCATTAAGTGCAAACAAATAAGGCCTTGATCAAGTTAAACCAAAGTTAAAATCAATTAAAACAAACAATGACACATGACAAAATTTAATCAAAGGAGAAACAAGCTATTGGGCCTCGCCCAGATATCATTTCTCAGGCACAAATTTAGTTACTGTTCGCCTGGACTAGAATTTGACCCAACTTGTTGCTACTAATCCATTTTTGTCCCTGTATCAACTGTATATCAGTGCATATCAATTGTTTTTTTTAAATATTTGACAAAAGCGCGGGAACAATGCACCTTACAAGACGCAGACACAGATAGGACTGCGACTTGTAAGTCTCTATCTCCTTGTGCCTTGTAAGGCGCATAGGGACCTGCACCTTTCAACCCTAACTTAGATGTTGTCTCCCCCCCCCCCCCCTCCACCCTTCTTTTAAATGTTACCCTTTTGATTTCAAACTTATTTTTGTTGCTCTTTTGGAAACTTCACTCTATTTTTTTGCCCTTTCGGCTTCAGACTCCTATGATTTATCACACTTGGCGAGCAAGGAACATGAAATTTTTTAGAAACATACATATAAATACAAGTTTTGTTATAGCACAAATCCAAAGGGAGATTAGGTTGATGATAGTTATGTTACACTGCTCCAAAAGAGCTCACACATGCACTAACTTATGGGTCGTTTGGTAGCTGTATAAAATAACTCTCATTCATGTATTAGAGTCGGTATAATTTATGACATTTGGTAGGTGGATATGTAAAAAGTTATTCATGTATATAATTAATACGACGTTTGGTAGGTGGATAAGAAAAAAATTGTTCATGTATAAAATTAATATGACGTTTGGTTGAAAATTTCAAAATTCGCATAACTATAAATGTACAAGTTATGAAGAAATTTGTGTATTATTTATGCGGAGTAGAAGGACATTGTATCAATTTCTATAAATAATACAAAAAATTGGTTGAATAATACAACCATGTGTAATAATTTTTTGTATAGAACTATATTTATTGAGATGAATATTATATTTATATTTAAATATAAAAATAGATTAAAATAACAATATTAAGAGTCCCTATATTTGTGGAATAAAAACTTTGTGGTGAATAATTTCTGAAAATAAATTCTTACTAGGATTAAAAGAGAATTAGCGTCAGGCTCAAGCAACGCATATATATATATTTACATCTCCCCTATTGTCATTTTACTTTTTCTTCTCTCTTTCTGCCACAATTCCAATGGCCGACACTTCGAGTACCTCCACTACCACCAGTAGCACCACCGCTTCTACGACGGCAAACCCACCGGAATCCAAAAGTTGGGCAGACCAAGCCGACGAGATCGATCAAGCTGAGCAGTCGGCAGACCAAGCGGACGAGATCAATCAAGCTGAGCAGTCTTCCGCTTCTAATGAAGAAGATGATACTGCCGAGATAAATATCGGATCTCTACAAGTCGATGAGTCCAAAAGAGACAACTCCACTCTCTCTGAGCCGGAAGATTCCAGCATACAGGCGGTACGTTTTTCCTCACTCTTTATTGTTTTTGTTTTTTGGATTTGATTCACTCTTTGGAGCTTGAATAAGCTGATTTTGTTGTGTTTTTAGCTAAATTAGGGTTTTATCAATGAAATATATAGGTTACATCTGGCGATACTATGTACAAATCAGCGAAGAGATTTGAGGATTTGAACTTATCTCCTGAGCTATTGAAGGGATTATATGTACAAATGCAGTTTGAGCGTCCTAGCAAGATTCAGGAGATTAGTTTGCCTATGATTCTTACGCCTCCGTACAAGAATCTTATTGCTCAGGCTCATAATGGTTCTGGTAAAACTACTTGCTTTGTGCTTGGGATGTTGAGTCGGATTGATCCAAAGCTTGCTGCCCCTCAAGCTCTCTGTATCTGTCCAACCAGAGAATTGGCTATTCAGGTATGATATAAGATGCGAATACCCTTTTTCTTCTTCTTTTTGTTGTTCATTTTTGTTTTCGCCTGCACCTAGATCAAGTTTTCCTAGTTGGCACCCAGGGGTGTGGCCAACTTGTCAATCAAGTGGTTGAGAGCCATGACGTCTTAGGTTCAAAACACTAGGTGACTCTTCCTATCTGTGGTGAGAGGTTAAATTAGTCGAGGTAGTCTCCCTAGATCTTTGATCAACATCATTGACCTAGGCCTATCTTTGGGTGCAACAATAATGTTGGCATTGGAGAATTAATTTCTTGCAGGATCAATTACTTTACAACTTTAATGCTTAGCTGAATGGAAAGTTTTGCCCAACATTATGTGTGTCAGATTATGCATGCGTTTTAGTTTTATATATGCTTCACTAGATATCTATTTCCCAGAAAGGTATATGCTACACGACATATCTATATTATAGAAACTTTACCTACATTGCTTGTATATAATGTTGCCTGTATGGTTATGTTTTATGTGTTCATGTATATAGTTTTGAGATGGCCAGACATGATGCGAAGTATTCATATTTGATTTGATTGTTTGTCATCTGGAGTAGTGGTTTAAGCTGTTTTTTATGGGGAATTGTAGAATCAAAAAGGAAGTTGAGGAAAGAATGATACTTTTTAGTGTTTTTACATTTCAAAGAAGAATTTGAGACATTACTTCATTATTCCGTTTCTTCATTATTCAACAAACAAAAAATACTTTAGAAGGTTTAGTTTTAAATGGTTGATAATGTTGCAGAATATGGAAGTGCTATTGAAGATGGGGAAGTTCACTGGCATAACATCAGAGTTAGGTATCCCAGCAGATTCTGCCAACTATATTCCAATTTCAAAACGGCCGCCTGTTACGGCACAAGTAGTGATTGGCACACCTGGGACTATAAACAAGTGGGTGACGGCAAGGAAACTGGGCATGAGTTGCATGAAAATTCTTGTGTTTGATGAAGCGGACCACATGTTGGCAGAGGTAGTTGGTTCTCTATCTGCACTTGCTAGTAGTGTGCCTTTGGTTTTTTCCCCCTTTTGTTGATGTTTATCGTTATACATGTAATTTTTGAATTATTTAAATCACTTCTTGTTTTGTGTTTGTTGGTGTAAAAAATGGATTTAACCTTTGCTTTCTAAGATGAACGGTAGTGTTGAGCATAATGAGCTAGTTTTCTAGTTTCCAGTCTCATATTTAGGGCTTTTGCTCCAAATGTTAAGAGTTTGTGCTTTGTCCTTTATCAATTTTCAGTATCTGAAATGGTTTTTTTGTTGCACATACAGAGTGGTTTTCAGGATGATTCCATAAGAATAATGAAGGCAATCGTTAAAGCCAGCGCCAACTGCCAGGTTGGTTAAAGTTTGGCCTTTGTGCTTTTTAAATTTTCAGTTCACCTGATGATGGAATTCTCTTTGAGGGTTTTGCTGCTGTAATTGCTTAGTTTGTAATAAGAGTCTGAAAAACTTCATAGGCCACATGCAAAGTTGATACAAAAGTGAAAAGAGAAAATTTTGCAGCATACCTAAATTTAGCATGTCAGAATTACAAATCAAATTGTATACTTGTTTTCTTATGATGGTGGTTCCGGGACAACTTACCTGTACTTATAATAATTTACCTCCTAAGTAAATCTTTTTACGGAAGGCCTAGACAGATATAGGAAGAGACCTTCCTCAATGATTGTTCGGTCACACCTTTGGTGCATCAAATTATTTTTTACAACAGTAGTAACTATGCCTCAGTTGCAACTTACGTTGAGGGTGAATCAAGACTGATCATGTCACTTCATTTTTCTTGAAACTGGTAAAGTTGCATTCTCTAATGATGGAGACCTTCAAAAAATTGTTAAGAACAGCCTAAGGTACTTACAAAGAATTTACCAACTGTTCAGCTTCTTCTATACAATGTGCTGTTGTATACTCGAGCATAGTCCAGTTGATCTCTGTTAGACAGAAGAAGAAAGAAGAAAGAGATGGTTATATGTCTCTTCTTTCTCACAGTCATGTCACTCCACTTAAACTCATCTCAGGCCAAATACTATATAAAAATAAATGTACAAAGTAGTAAAATGTCTTTGTATTTTCTACTGACGTATAAAACGTATATCTCTCTGTAAGGAAGAGCAACTCCTAGAAAAGTATAGGACACAAAATAGAAGTGCAGGTGCTAACATGAATAGAACATTTCCTTATTCAGTAGGAATGTCCTTCATGGAGCATTTGCCAAATTCAGTGTTCCAAAACTAACCAACTAAATTTGCTTTGAAGTACAACTGACAATGCACATAGCACTCACAGCTGCAAAACAATAGAGAGAAGCAAAATCGCTGCTAGTCTTTATCTCACTAGTAAAAAGGAATAGGGGCTGCCTCATGTTTCCTCTATATGTACGCATATGGGACAGGGAGTGGGAGTAGAATATCAAGCAATATCTGAAATCTAAATCTTCACTGTTTTCATTTAGTGAGTACCAAGTATAGTCTGAGGCTTAAATTAAGGTGCATTTCATAGAGCTGGCTAATACCTGAGTTTATTTTCTGCAAAAAAGGGATGTGGTGAGGGCTGCAAATGGGTCTGTAAGTTGTTGTTTATAATACATTCTTCCTGATAAGCTTCCCCCATTGGATGATTATTTGGAAAAAAATTGATGTTGAACTTTTCTTTTTCATCATCTCAATTTGCAGGTGCTTCTGTTTTCTGCAACGTTTGGGGAAAATGTCAAAGCATTTGTGACAAAAATTGTTCAAGATCTTTTCGTGCAAGATTACAACCAAATGTTTGTGAAGAAAGAAGAACTTTCACTGGATTCAGTGAAGCAGTATAAAGTGCAGTGTCCAGATGAACTTTCAAAAATCATGGTGATTAAAGACAGAATACTTGAACTAGGACAGAAGGTGGGGCAAACAATCATATTCGTTCGTACCAGAAACAGTGCAAGTATGTTGCATAAGTCATTGGTTGACTATGGCTATGAAGTGACAACAATTCAAGGTGCTCTTAGGCAAGAAGACAGAGACAAAATAATCAAGGAGTTCAAAGATGGATTGACACAAATTCTTATATCAACTGATCTTCTTGCTCGTGGATTTGACCAATCACAGGTAACTTTAGATTTGAGGCTTTCCAGTTACCAACCTTATATATGCTATACAAAGTTGTTTCTTCTTCTGGATGTGAAGCTTGTTGTGTAGCTATAATATTTAATCTCTTTCTTTCTTGATCTTTGTCTTGGTGGCTAACATTTAGAAAATCTTAAAAGCTATTATAATCTGTTTGCAGGTTAATTTGGTGGTTAATTATGACCTCCCTGTGAGACATGAGAGTCCAACAGAGCCAGATCATGAGGTATACCTGCATCGGATTGGTAGAGCAGGACGCTTTGGACGCAAAGGTAATTTGTTGTCACTTTCTTATGCATGCTTCCTTGATAGATTAATGGCTGAAAATGAGCCACATATAAATGTTATGAACTTTATGCAACACTTCCCTCTTGTGTTGAGCAGGTGCGATATTCAACTTGCTGTGCAGTGACCGAGACAACATGCTAATGTCAAAGATTGAGAACCATTTCAACCATCAAGTGGCTGAGGCATGTATCTATTGTTTACGTTACTGCATTTTGGGCTTTTCTTTATTTTTGACGCTTAGGATCCTACCCAAAATTTTTGTAGGATTAGGTCATAGGTGCATACAGGTGCTTAGCATCTGACTGCTTATGTTCATGGTCGTCTAAATAAGGCTGGAGATATAGTATCATGATTAACTATACACAGGGTTGGTAATTTGTGGCTTGAAATTAGTTTAAAGTATATTACCCCCAGTTAAGATGGAACAAACTTAACCTTCGGGGTGGCCCAGTGGTTTGGGCTTGGGACTTCTATGTTGGAGGTCTCAAGTTCGAAACCCCTTGCCAGCGAAAGCAAGGGGTTTGCCTTCTGGGTCGAGCTCATCGCATCGGGCTTGCCTAGTGCGGGTTTGCTCTCCTATGTGGTTTGCGAGCTATTGCATAGGAGCGGGGGTTTTATCCTGTGCGCACCCAAAGGGTAGCGGCAGCGGGTTTCCCTTGTCACAAAAAAAAAAAAAAAAAAAGATGGAACAAACTTACCTCTTTAGAATTTCGTCACTGTGTGTGTGAGGAGGGGAATGGGGGTGCAAATTCACACTACAGTAAAAACTAAAAACTTATAATACAATTCCGAGTGAAATGCAGATGTGATTCAAGATAAAGATATGATGAACAAAGCATTTAAGATTATGGTCGAATGCAACATTTGTAGCATGCTATTCACAGGAAAAAGAATCTAGGCAATTTCTAGTTCAATTTGGTATTTATCCATGGGACATAACATTAGACTAGAGTTAATTGTTTCATGTTGGTTATGCAGATTCCCTCATGGAATAGTGAAGACGACTTTGAAAATGCTCTGAAGATAGCTGGCTTGCTGTAAGCAAGAGTAGAATGTTCGTTAGCATATCTCAGGAGGGAGGGATGCTCTACTTATTTAGATGTTTCCACTGTTGAGTTTTGACAACATCTATATATTTCACTGAAGCAGCATCAGCAATAGACTCCGATCGAGTCTTGTCCAGTGTGTAGTTTTTCTTAATGTCTTGCTAGATTTTGTTATATTTATCGACTTCGAGTAAAACAATACTGGCTGGCTGGTAATCACATTTGTATCGTTGACAGAGCAGTGCTCCTGAAAGGCATTTCTTCTTGATTGCTCTCATGCTTCACTTGCAACTATCCCAACCTAAATATTACCTAAAATTGGCTAGGATTTTTTTTCTTCCTTTTCTTATTTTTATTTTTTTATACCACTTTTCGTGAGGAATGGTTGAGGTGATGAACAAATTGACATTTCATATCCACTAATAGAAAATATTCATATATCAATTATGTTTCTCTACTCTGCATATAATATAAAGATTAATCATAAAATGCAACCACACAAAATATTAGTACTGCTATTGGATATTGTTCCAAGTACTCAAAAAATATTACTAATTAATTAATAGTGTAATAGACTAATACCATATGTTTTCCTAATTTTTTCTTTTTTTATATAAACCATTATAGTTAATTAAGTTGAACCCATTCAACATATATAGTTTAGGTTTCCCTTGTTTGAGACAAAATTCATAAACAACGCTAGGTGTGTTTGGTAGGTAGAAAAATGTTTTCACAAAAAATATTTTTATAGAAAATAAATGATTTTCTTACTTATTTTTATTATTCGATAACTAAGCAAAACTTAGTGGAGGGGTGGTGGAGGTAGAGTTACGGAGGGATGGGGATGAGATGAAATGAGGAGGACTGAAATGTCACTTATAAAACTTGTATTTCTTATATATTTCCATTAGAAATTTTTTCTAAGATATCGGAGAATATTTAGGTTTATCTTCAACTAACATACTACTTCTTCCGTCCTTTTTTACTTGTCAAAATTTGACTTGGGACACCTATTACAAAACAATGATTGATATAGCGAGTTTAATTTACCATTTACCCTATTAATTGATAGAGTACTAAACATATTTACACACTACATTTTTCAAAGATATTAACTCAATGTTAATAAATTGAAGATATAATAGGAAGACAAAAATTGTACTTCCTTAATTTGTCAAAAATGCCAAGTAAACAAAAATATCAAATTAGGAAATACATGTCAAGTAAATAGAGACCGGGGAAGTATAAACTAGTGGAGGTAGGATTATGAGAGATATATAAGGAGGACTGAAACGTCACTTACAGAATCTGTTTTCTTTATTTCCATTAGAAATTCATTTTTCTACGATATCGAAAAGTATTTCCTGCAAAATATTATTATCTATACCGAGCGCCTTCAATTTAGGTTTATCTTCAACTAACATACTACAAACTAGTTTCACTTTTAGTCTTACTTAAGACTTTGTCTCCCTCTCCTTACAATAGACATGTTATATGATTACATATAACAAATTATAATCTTTCTTGAAATATCATCATGGAAAATCTAAGAGAATCTTCAATTTCAACTTCAACATATTTGTATGCCCCTTTAGTTATCTCTTTGATAGGCATAATTTCCTCAGCAATAGCATTACTAATATACCACTTGATATCAACCAAATATTGCCTTGGAAGTAGAAATACACAAACTATAAACACTACTCTTATAAGCCCAACAATCCAAGAAACTCACTTACCTATTGGAGTAGACAACAAAATCTTACAAAAAATACCTATCATATCTTATAATTTAATTCATCAAAAGGGTAAATCATTTCATGTAGATCAAAATGAGTGTGTTGTTTGCTTAGGTGAATTGGAAGATCAAGATTTGGTCCGCTTGCTGCCTATTTGTCGACACACTTTCCATGTGGCGTGCATCGATAAGTGGTTCGTGGCACACTCTAGTTGCCCCGTTTGTCGTGCTCCAATAAAAGAGACAGAGATACATGCCATGTATTTATTGGATTTACTATCGGAAATGAAATTAAATGATGAAAATACTTCTTCTACTTCTACTTCGTCATCAAAAGTAGATATGCTTAGACATGGTGTATCAATGGTAATGTCTAAAGAGAAGAGATAAAGAGAAGAGATCAACAAATTTGTCATCACAAATAAGGAGATCATTGTCTATGGATTACACTTATGATAATCATGAAGGAGATCACTCATCATTAAGTAGCAAATCATCAAAGTTATTGAGATCATTGTCTCTAATTGGTAGGGGAAAGGGAAAACAAGTTATTCCCTACTAATCGCGAATTCAAATCTCATCGGAGGCAAAAATACTGAACATGTGAATTTTTCCTGATATGTTCAAGTCTTGATGAACAAAGTTACTATTGTAATGGAGATAACATATTACAACAACATAGCCAGAGAAATTCCACAAGTAAAGTCTTAGAAGGATAAAATCTACGTAGGCTTTACCCATACTTTTTGAAAATAACAGACTACGTACCCATGATATTAATGGAAGTGCATACAAGTTCATTCGAACACCATGATTGTATTAGTTTTAAATAATTACTCCTTGCTCCCCTTGCCCTTGAATTTTCTATTTGGTCAGAAAGCAAAATTTTAACTCTCTAATTATTATTTTTAGTTGAGTTTTTTACTCTATTTTCTCTTTTTAAATTGTTTTTCATTTATCTAGGAATTTTTTTAAAAAAAACTTTTAGTCCCTTGAATTATGACTAATTCTGATATTGATGCTTGTGATATTTAGCTAATCACTTTTAGTTGTTAATTAATTGAAATGTGTATTTCTAATATTATTATTTGTGTGAATTTTTTAAATTAAATGCATTATTAATTATTATATAATTTATCATCCACAAATTGTCATGTAGAATGTTATGTAGGATATATGTATCTATTAATTCAACTGTATACGGGTTTAAGTGTCTATTTGTGCACACCAAAAATTAAACGATATAAATACGAGTTAAGACCAAGTTACGAGCTCTATTTAATTATTTATGTATTATGTATTAATTAAAAAGAGAACAAAGAAATGAATCTATACATTGAGTGGGTTTTCCTACCCAAATAGACCAGTTTTTTGAATTGAGTTCTCCTATTAATTTTATAACATAATGAGAGAGTAAAAGTTTATCATCCTATTTGTCAAAGGTGTCATTAAATTTCACTCCCTCCCCCCCTCTCCACCCAACCCACCCCGACCCCTTTTTTTGTGTGTGTTTTCTTAGTGGACATCCCAACCTTCCAGAAAGACTTTTTAAATACGTTTTCTCCATTTAATAATAATTATCTATTATATTATTTTGAGATGTTCAATAATACTTATTCATTTTATGAAATTAATGGGTAATTTTACATTTAATTTCTAATTTACTCTTATCATTACTTATAGTCATTTCCCTATTATATTTTTCAAGACATTATATTTATTATATTCAAATGGTGGTATAATAAAATTACTTTTCTATTTATATTTGTTAAGAAGTGTGTAAAGTTAATAGTAAACAAGTATTATTAGACATACGGAGTATATATATTTTTTAAAAAAACAATTAATCTCAGGCATAACAATCAGAGCTTGTCACAATTCAATTCCTGACAGATGACGACTATTTTAGTATAAAATATGTTGTAATCATACAACGAATAATTCAATCGTGTCGGATCACCAAATTGATAGTAAAAATAAATTATTTTACCAACACATTTTTCTTTTATAATTGATCCAAATGGGACCAACTCAATTGTAAATGACTCCAAATTTGATATTCATTTTAATATCAAACTCAACAATTTTAATTTGAATTCGAATCACTAAAGAAATAAAAAGACAATAATTCTCAGAGAGGGGTAAAGCAAAAATCAATTGTTCAATTCACCTAAATGTTATCAAATAGCATAGTTTGGAAGTATTTAAAATTACGAATAGGTTTGAATATGCAATCCATGCCAAGTTTTTTTTTTATTTATTTTTTATGTATTCTACTTTTAAAATATATATTCTTGTTTGAATAGTGTCCCTTTTTTCTAATGAATAATTTATTCTCAGTCAATTTTGGTTTTTAATGAAAAATAATTTTGGTGTTTGATTGTGGAAAATGACTTATTTTTTCTTCCATACCAAACACACACCCTAAGCTAATAAAACTATGTTGAATTAGCTATATGAAAATACATATTTATTTGTATCTGATATTGCACTAGGTTTTAAAAATATATATCTTATATCTATTGATTTAATATAAATATCATTCGCAATATTTTATCCTATTTTATATCATGTGTACTTTAGTACATCAATTAATAAAAAAAATACTCTAGTACATTAATCACAATGACCTTTTACGTTGTGTGTAGAATCTTTTAAACTTTTTTCCTATTCTTTTTTGCTTAATTAACCAAGCAAGAGATACAATATGATCTCTATACCCTACTTGCAAATGAATTTGAATCTTTCTTATATATTATGATTTATGGATTAAGTGTCAACTTCAAGTCATTATGATTAACAAAAACTATTTTTTAAAAAAGAAATAATTAGTAAATTCAATACCAACCCAACCAACTGTTTATACATTATTGGATGGGATAAAATCAATCACTGTTTAATTAGTAGTTGTTTGCCTAACTATTAGGCTCCACACATTATATATTAAAAGAAAAAAAAATGTTAGTTCAAAACATAGGTTTCAAAAGTAACAGCCATAAGGGAAATGACAAAAAGAAAGAAATTCAAGAACTCACTGAGTAGAATGTTAAAAAAAAATCAGAAATAATCACTTTTTAGTTCCTATAATTGAAAATAATTATTTATTCTGAAGTTTTAAATTTCATAATTGAACCATTTGAGGAATTGAAGAGTTCGAATATAGTGATTTTTTTTCAAAGACGAAGTTGAAAAGTGATCCATGAACGATTGACCAAACTTATGTTGGCTAATTATATTCTGAAGTTTGTGTTTTTCCTCGAGATTCACTCACTTTCAAAAAAGACTCAAAATTGTGATTCGTTATCTATGAAGGGAGAGAAAATACAGAAAACTGGTACTTACACGCTTGTTATTCGTGTCGTACTTTCACTCCGGTGTTTCAACATTATTTCTACAAAATATTTTTTTTGTTTCCCATTTGGTATTCGGTACTTACATTGAAGCTCGATTAAACTCAAATTCACG
Organism: Solanum pinnatisectum; assembly: GCA_035578085.1. Taxonomy (NCBI): domain Eukaryota; kingdom Viridiplantae; phylum Streptophyta; class Magnoliopsida; order Solanales; family Solanaceae; genus Solanum; species Solanum pinnatisectum. The sequence continues at coordinate 37,923,692 of CM069085.1, read as the reverse complement.
CTGAAAATAGTATTTATCACTCTACCACGACCCTGATTAGTTTCTATCAAATATATTTTATTATCAAGAAACAAAACTAGGTAGAATGATAAGAAAGTTGGTTTGCATGTATTAAACAAATTAAAAGGTTGTTACTTTATATAAACGACCAAGTGGGTTGGTGGACCAATGAAAACTATAAAACTAACTCCAACAAACACTTTGCCTTTTAAATTTCTTAATTAAATTAATTACAATGTACAATAAACTTCCAACTTTTTCTAATATAAAACAAATTGTGCATTATTGCTCTCTTTTTTCTCTTTCTTTCCTTTCAAAAGACCCCACCATCTTCAAAAAGGAAACTTCATCAACCTTTACAACCCCTCCTTATATGCCATGAGTTGTATAAAGTAGTTTTTTAAATGTATTATTTTTTGGTTAATTATTATTTTATAGGTTGTTATGAACCAAGAGGTGCTCTATGAGGAATCCCTTTTCTTCTTCTAGCATTTGAAGGTGGTGGAGGAGGGGTGGGTGGGTATATATTGTCATGTTCTAAGCCTTCACGCAATTGATTTCCTCCTCTTGATGATATGCCTTCACCTCTTTGTAATGCTAGTATTTCATTCTTGGCATCTAAGATAAAGCTTGAATCTCCATTCCTCTTTATTCCTACAAGCTAAGTCATTAAAAACAAATGATATATAGTCCAAAAATTGTAACTCATCATCTTTCAAGATTACTTCAATTGGAATATCACTACAACAATATTAACAGTTTTCAGCAGCAATAAATATACACATTAACAAAGAATGTTAAAGTCTTTGCCAACATTATTTAATATCGTTATAGGCTTTAGAGACATTTATAAAGAATGCTAATTGCCACTAAAAATATATTTATCGACAATTAAGTTATTGCTAATAATCAATTGTCTCTAAAAAATGATATATAGATATTAGCTTGGACTAATGGTGAATGTAGCCTATAAGTGTCATGAATCATTATATATGTAGTGTATATGTAAGTTGTGAGCACAAAAATGAAAATGTTATAATAGCATTTAAAAAAAAATGGATTGGTTAATTGGTTATTCTTGAAAAGGATGGCATGTGTATCTATTTATAGATTCCCTAGCTCTCCATGTGGCTTCATAATCAGTAACGAAGTTAGGACTTTTTAAAAAGAAACATAAAAAATGCAAAAATGTTACATTTGAAATCCAAGCATACGACTTCAAAAACAATTTTTAAACCAATTTCATTACTATACTATTTATCCAGTATAACATTTTAACGAATCGGATTCAATTGAACCCTTCTATAAACATAGCTTCACCTTTGTCAATATGTCAATCAAAGGCTACTTGAACTTTGAGTTGTGACCATATGATATGATGACGATGAAGATGATATATGTATTTTTTGGTAGGGAGTTACAATCAATAATGGTGATCAAGATGTGAAATTTTATTATTTATTATGAATATGTGGGACATAATTATCATGAATCATGATGTATGAATAATACAATGTCATAACCAAACAAAATAATGATAAATTTAATAGGTAAAATGAAGTAATATCAATTAACAACATTAGATAATTTACCTTACATCCAAGAGAACAGAAACGAAATGTGTCCAAAAGGCTTCTTCCACATATTTCACAAACATGAGAACTTGCTTTGCCACTACTCTTTGGTTGTGGCCTTTCATTTAGAAATAAAACTCTTGCACTGTTGATTACATATGTTTGCACTCCACTTATATCCAATACTTTTTGAATCTCTGAAACTCTTACCACATCATGATAGGATGATCTCCTTATCTATATATATTTCAACAACAATTATTTACAAATTTTAACCACACTTGGTATAAAAAGAGAAAAAAAATGTCCATATATCATACCTACTTTTTTTTCTAGGTAAAAATTGAAATAAAAGACTACTTCCTATGTAAGAAAAGATACATTACAAGAATTGCGGAGCCCAAAATTTTCTATTTTTGAGTTTTATACTAAAGGTAGATTATTTGACAAAAAAAGAGATTGTTCAGATAGTAGGCATCCCCTCTCTCTCTCTCCAATTCTGAGTTTGTAGGTTCGAGTAGTCAAAAAGGAAGAATGGACACAAACACAAAGTTTGAGCCAAAATTATTGAGTTTTACTGAACCTGTAACTATGATCGTAACGATACTCATAATGCCAATGATCGTAACGATACTCATAATGCCAATGTTTTAGATACCAAGAATAACTACATTTTGCGTGAATTCAGATTAGTCGGATCTCCAATACCAGTACAATTAACAAATAAAATTTACCTGAATGACTTGATGATCTTTATGTTTCGATGAGCGACAATAGAAGCAAAAAGCATTGTCATTGCAGTCCAAGCAGTACATATTGCATTCACTCCGCGCCGCATCACCGTGCGTCCGGCAAATCGAGAAAAAAGCAGTGTTCAATAATGGCTCTAGCCATGGCGGAACCAGCATTGTCATCAAATCGATCTTCGATTATCAATCAACTTACTGCAATCTACTCAGAATGCTCCGTCCAGATTAATTAACACCTAATTCACCCAATGTGCATAAGTTGGATAAGAAGAAGTTATCGTATTGACGATGAAGAATCAAAAGAATTTGAAAGAAAGAGAGAGAGAATTTTTAGAGAGAGAAAGATGGGGGATTGGAAAGGGAAGAGAAGAAGGAAGAAGGCCTAACCTAAACTTAACAGCAACTTAAAATTCAACAATAAAAACATGGAGTAGGGTGAGGGTACGGGGTGAATGAAAGTAGATCTGACGATCGAGAAGAGTTGATGATGGCTGAGATTGATTTTGAGCCGTTGGATGATTTTGAGGGAAAAAAAGGGAAGAAAAGAGAGAAAGGGTATGTGTGAGTTTGGCGCTTACGCCAACTTTTTTGTTTTTTTTTTTTAAGTTTTTTCGTTCGGTGTTTAATATTTATATTGAAGTTCAATTAAATTCGATTGCATATCAAAAAATCTGATATAAGCATAAAATACTTTCTAACAAAGACGACTTCTATATTTAGAGTGATTCAAACTTAAAACATTTAGTAAAAAATAAAAAATTACTTATCACTCCACCGCAAGTTTCATTAGCGCTTACGCCAACTTTGGATGTTCTTTGCGTCTCTATGTAGGCAGAAAGGTCGGCCATTAGGCTACGTCTAAGCAAAACAGCTGGTCACTAAACGACGTCGTTTAGAAGTTTTTTAATGTGGGTTGACACGTGTTGAATTATAAGTGGAGGATGATGTGGGGCCCATTCATCGGTATGGTTTCTTGTTGCAAATTACGTCCGAGATGAGAATGAGTACAATGTGACCTGGTGATATTACTTTAATACCCTTTATTTTAGCAGTTATTACCATCTTTTTGTCCTTAGGATTTGTAGTGTCTTGATGAGTAGGGGGTGGGCTATGACATGAGTTTAGACGAATTCAATAGTTTTAAATATTTATAAATTTGGTGTGATTTATTAGTTTTATTTTTGAATTATTTATAGCTTTAAAAATATTGGTTCACATAAATATATTTCTGACACTGCAACATGAGTGCAATACATTCCCTAAATTCTCACACAAAATTTAGGGGTGTTTTCAACACTCGTCTCTCCTTTTGTATTAAGAGTTTCATGATTTTACAAGAGTTTGAGATCCTTTGTTATGTTATGTGGCAGATCACATGTATATTGAGGATGTATCTAAATTTAGTTAGTCAAGTAAATAAGTGTTTTTAAGTATGTCAATAATTTGGGACAAAACTAATAATTTACATCAATTTCAAGAATATTTTCAATACTTTTCTCTTTTTACTTTACAAGTTTGGGGTAGACATTGAAATTTTGTGGGACTCTAAAAGATATGTTCAATTCGAGTTGGGACTTTACAAGATAGGTGTATTCAATTTCAATTAGAGTTCTTAGAGGCTACTCAACCCTAAACTCTAGTTCATGCATATATAAATGATACTATATTCCCTTGAAAAAGGCATCTCGAAAATTCTATGAAGAGATAAAAATCTCGAATATTTCGCAAATTCATGGAATATTCATAAAGAGATCACATCCAAATCATCATAGTTCGAGAATCTTATGAGAAAGGATTTCAGGCGAGTGCGCTTTAAAGATAAGCCATCTTGAAAACGGGTTCAATAAATTTTAATTTAATATATTCTTTAATAATTATAGAAGTAATATATCGAGTTTAGTCGGATGAGTACGGGTTTGAGTGACCCAAAATTAGTACATAGAATCGCCCCTGTTTATACCTACATATTTTTATAATAAAATCATGTTTTTTTTTATATTTTATTTGTGATCGTATGGTTTTAAAATGTGTTATAGGTTTGATGGTAAATGGAGAACTTATAAATAATAAAATTTGGCAGCATGAATGTCAAAAAGAAGGATTATTCGATAAAGAAAAATATTTGTATTGAGTATTTATATGAAACTATATTAATACTTTGACATTAAATTAAAAAATTGAAAAAAAATGGGTATTACTACAATTTAATAATATTAATATATATGAAAACGCATGTGATGTAGTGATTTCGATTTATCTTCATAATAGGCTGACTTGGTGCAAGTTTGGATTAATTTGGTATGTGATTCTTTTATGTTGAACCTCTAAAGGAGAAAAACATGTCTAAAAGAAAAATAAAATGTGTAGAGGTGTATATATTTATTTAAAATTTATGAATTTCTAGAGCGAGTTTAAATTTATAATAATAATAATAGGATTTATGATCAAATATTTAATCAATTTCTTACTATATATGAATAAAAATTATTTGATTCTCATAAATCTATAAATTATGTTATAAATTTGCCTCTAAACGTTCCTTCAGTTAGTCGTATGGATACCTTATAATTATAAATTATGTAATACATTCTAAGGATTGTATATAGACATCAATTTCCCACATGTATTCATACATATGATAATTGCTCAAGTATAATATTCATTTAGGAACTAGAAAAGTTCAAGGTTCTTTTTTAATTATTTTGCTTCTCACTTTCAACCGTACTTAATTACTTAATTAACCAAAAATTAAACCAAAAAAATACATTTTTTAAAATTTCCTAATGAAAAAGAAATTCATTTTCAGGGATTAGAGAGAGAGAGGGGTAATAAATATAAAGAACAAAACAAAAAAGATGCCGGCTCTGAGAAGCTTATGGAACTTGGCTCTCCATAATCGAATTGTTCTGAAAGTTTCATGACTACTATAGTAAAATATTAATATTTAATATGCATTTAGATTTCATTAAATTGTTATAAGCAAAGTATGAAAAATTAGAAAGAGTGAATATAAAAATAGAAAACATTAATGATTTTTCCTCCTGAAATTATAATCACAGTTAATACACAATTTAACTATAATTTTTTCAAAAAATGTTTGTGATTAAAGTTTACTATGTGCACGATATAAATAATGATCAACTTAAATATTTTAATAGTTTACTTTATATATAATATATTTCGTACAAAATGTTATTTAATAATATTTGGATACGATTATTATAGAGGGATAATTGTAGAAAGAGTGTAGTGCTATAATTAATATCATTGCTGTCATAGGTATACTGTTATTATAGAAAAGTAAAATATAAATGAAAAATTGATTCAAAAAATCATATTGTTATAATAAATGATCATTATAACGAGGTTTGACTGTATATGCATTAGCCTCAATAAAATGTGAATTTTCAACCTTATTCCAATTAATATTGATATGTACCATTAATAAAAATAACATATTTTTATACGATTAATTTAACTATGTAATTAACACTTATTTTGTGTTTTTTAAAATAATTTCTACTACTATCCCTAAGTACTTATTTTGTGCTGCAAATTTGATTATCATCTGGTCAATTCTCTATTTTAAACCAAAAAAAAAACATATCTAAAGTACTTTTTTCTTGTTTTCATCATGTTTTTCATTTTCTTTTCTTAGCAACAAGTGAATAATTTATTGGTTAGGTGATCTTTCTTTTTTCAACAGTCACTATTATGCAAATAAAAAATAAAATTGCATTGGGGAAATAAAAAGGAAACTTATTATTTGCACAAAATTGGGATGACTTCATAAAAAGACTATAAACTATTAAAAGAAAATCGTTATCCAAAGCGAAAATTGCGCTCCTCAATTGCAAAGTAGCTTTATAAATACTCTATTACAATACTCTTCTTTTCCTTCCAAAAGCAACATACTTTTAATTTAAATTTACTAATTTCTAATACTAATTAGTCAAGATCAAAGTTAATTTATTATAGTATTTTTTGCCTATTACTATTGAGATTTTTTATTTTTTTTAAATTTTTACTTATACGATGAATTTAATTTAATGGAGCTACATGAATAATGAAAATTGATATAGCCAACTAAATTTACTTGAAATTGATATAAAATAATAGTTGTTTTTTTTTTTTTGATAAAAAAATGATAGATATTATTAATTAAATGTTAGTATAGGAATGTTCGACCAACAGTCAGCCTTTAACTCTTAACTAAAAAGCCAATATTACACAAAAAATTATTAACGAAACTACTAGTATTTACATGATCGATTGATACAAATTTGTGTTTGGTGCTCTAAATTATTACGTAAAACTAATCGCTTGGTCCTCAAAAGAAACTTCATGTCTTCATTCACACATGATCTTGATCAAAATATAATAAAATAATGTACATTATTTTCTAAAGAAATCACGATATTATATGAAAATAATATTAATTATTAGGTTTAGTTGCGGTGTGAATGATAAATAAATAAAAAAGAAATTTGAAAAAAAAAAACATTCTTATTGAGGAGTTTTGTGCCATATTGGAAAAAGAGAGAAAAATCCTTATGTTTATATAAAGAAACACTCCTTTCAAATCTCAAAAAGGCTGAGAAGATATCAAATCATTGGCAATAAATTAGAAGTTTCACCTCAAATTTTGAACATTGAAAATTTGAAAACTCTTCTTCCTCATTGCTCTATCGTTTTGATTAAAAATAAAATGCAAGTGTCGTGTGATCTATTTTATCCTAAGTTAAGCAAAATACTATAATTTATATTATTGTTATTATAAAATAATTTTCTTGTTCTATCACAAAAGGAATTAATATAAACACCTTGACAATGATGAGGCGTTTAGATTATTATGGTGATGATCAAACTTAGAGACATGAGGGATAATGTGTAAAAAAATGATTTTCAAATTTGTACTATTTTGTAAAAGTTCAAGAACAAATTTTGATCATTTACATAGTCAAATGTAAATTTGACTCTTTCACTTCTAAAAATGAATTTCATAAAGTATCAGCATAATTTTGAACCTCTCCTCAAATTAAAATATCAAAATATAAAGATACGAATATGAACCTTTTCATTTTATATTGCACAATCTTTATGAAAAACAATGAGTATCTTTTTAGTTTTTTGTTGGGCGTTTGGTATTTGTGATGAAATTTGACTAATTCAAATTTACATTGAGTAGTGTTTCATAGAGAGAAAGTGATTTCGAAAATATTGTTTTATTATACTTTAGTGGTGTGAATTTGGGGGGCGGGGGAGCGGGGACACTCCCCTATCCACCTTTATTTATCTATTATACTACTAAATATATGTCATATTTTACTTGTTCTGTTTGAAAAAAATAACACATTTATTTTCATTAAGATTAAAACGTCTGAATTTGAATATATATCTAAATATTAAAATGTTTTAATCTAAATGCGCATCTAAATTGCATATGAAATTAAATGATAGATTAATTTTTTAATAAGAAAAATATCCAGCTAAATAAACTCTTGTTCCGTTTCACAACTTAAGTATAAGATAGTTTAAATAATTAACTACAAAATAATCCGATCAAACTTTATAAAATGGAGGAGTAACAATTAACAAATATGGCAATATCAATATCAATATCAATTAGAGAACGTAAATTCACGTTAGACTACTAATGTAAAGTTGTCATCTTCAACGTTATGTGTAAATATATAGGAATTCAAATAAATTTTGACACCTTCAAGAATATTTTAACAAAATGATATTGTTGTTACACTTAATCTTTGTAGCTACGAGAGTTCTTGATAAACAGAGGCGAACCCAAGATTTGAAAATTTGGGGGTGCACCACTATCTTTGAGTTGTCCTTTTTGGTTATTGAAGACAAAAAATAGAAAAAACAATGATGCACGTGCTGGACTCAAACCCACAACATGGTGGGTAATAGATGCGGCTTTAACCAACTCACCTGGATGAATTTTTGGTTATTAAAGTGCGCAATTATATATATAATCGTTACTTAAGATATCTATACACATATATATAATTTGTTTCGAAAAGTTATTGGGTGCACCTGCACCCTCACAGATCAATGTAGGTCCGCCTCTGCAATAAACATGAATATACCCAAGAAAAAATTGTGTAGTTGATAAAATTAAGAAAACTTACTATAAGAGGTGAGATTGGCGAGCGAAAGGTGTGAATCTAATAGAAAACCGAAACAAAGAGATATGAAATATCTTAGATATGAAATATCTTGTAAAATAAGCATATTATTTTAAAGAATCTAATGATGTTAAGGCTCCATTACAAATCTGAATGATTCATTCACATTCATTAAGAGGTTTTTATTAAGAAACAAAACAAATACACACGATAATCCGAATTTAAATGATTAAGATTTAAATCTTAAAAAATAAACATCTTTAATGAATTAGAACTGAATGATTCGAATTAAAATCCGCATGACAACAAATCCTTCCTCAGTTTTTTTTTTTAAAATGAACTAATTTCCATTTTTGTCTGTTTAAAAAAGAATGATGTCTTTCCTTTTTAGCGATAGTTTAAACTTTCGCGTGGCGTGTAAAAATTTCTGAAAGATTTAATTTCAAATTAAACTAGTTTATTCTTTTTTAAACGGAGGGAGTAAGATATTACTCTTATAATTATAGTAATTTTCTAATAAATATTTTTGAAAATATTAAATTTATTACTCATATAAAATATATAATAAAATTATCATTTTATTCGAAAGCCAACACCGTAGAAAATAGAAGGAAATTGAGCAGCTCTTTCTTCAAAATCCAAAGGAAATTGAAAGGCAAAACGTTGCGGTTCGATTATCAAAATTCAAAGGCATATAGCTCTATTCCTACGTTTCATACGCAATTAGCTTCATTTTCTTCCACTGCCCAACTGATGTTGAATTTCTGGTAATTTTTTTTCTTCAGATTTACAGATTTTCATATCCTTATTCAGTTATGAATCGGACGATCGTATTTTGTTGTGTGTTTTTTTTTTTTTTTTGGTATTTTATTTGAAGTTTATATGACCTATGCCCTCTTTTGGTATAGATATCTGCAGTTTTTCGTTTTCTTCTTATTATTATATTCTAAATGAGTGATCCTGGAAGCATAAATTTAGGAACTATTACTTATGTTTTGAATTCCCTTTTTGCTATTCCATATTGTGTTATTTAGGCCTTTGAAGAAGTTGAAATCTATATCCACTATCTACCATAGGCAGAGTGGAGCCAGGAATTGAAGCTTGTCCATTCAGGATTTTAGTACTTTTGAGTTGCTGCGTTCTAAATTAATAATTTGTACATATTAATTGAATATTTTAAGACTACTATAGGGGTTTTGAACCAAAACTACTGGATTCTGCCTGCTCCCTACACTCTAACTCTGCCCTAGGTGGATCTAGGATTTGGACGCGGTTGTTTGAGCAGAGAGAGTGGGTTTCTGAAATGTATATCTAATTATATCCGAACTACTGAACCCTTTGTAAGATTCACCAATGAGATCCATGTAATTTAATTTGGCAGTGTGATTATAATTTATAGCATAGCTTGTTTATATGTAATGGTATCATGGCATGATGTATATAGTAAGGAGAATGTACAAAATTAATTCCTTATTTTAGTTAGCTTTAGGATTTTGGCAAACTATCTCAATCAATCAGTAATGCTCCTCAATCTCAAATCAGTTGGTGTCAGTTATATGAGTTGTATACCTATTACCTTTATGCTTTGACATACATATTTCCTTGAACTTCTCTTTTCTACAGGGGTAACAAAGAGCAAAAGGCTCAGTCAAGTCCTCAAGAAGCTAATAATGGTTCACGGTATTCACCTTCTGTAGTCAGCTCACCAAGCTCTTCCCACCCTGCAACCCTTAGTTCAAACTCTTCCGGCAGTTTTAATGCGCAGAGTCCAACAAACAGGCCAAGCTTTGTGTCCCAAGTTTCTCCTGCAGAGGCTGCTGACATCACTGCTGCTTTAAGAAACAAGAGGTAAATTTTAGTTCATATATGTCAGCAATTACACCTATATAGAAAGGATCATTAGTTACATTGCAGTCTTTGTTTCTACCAGAATTAGATTCTGAACTCGCTGGGATTTGTAACAGAGATTCCCTCTTTGTTTTGCTATATGGTTATCAAGAGTGGTTTCATGTCACCATCATGAGATTCAACATAGATTTATGATTTTGATACATTTATGTACATAAGACTCGTGAAATGTCTATAATCTATATAATGGTAGTGATACAATTACATGATAGGGATCAACCTTTTTGAATGTTGATGGATTCTGCTTTCTTATCTTATGGAGCATTGTGAAACACCAAATTGTGTAATGAGCTGAAGTGCATACAGTAAACAATATACTGGATAGTACAGGTTTTGTTGTTTGAAAGCAGAATTCTTGCAATACTGCCAGCTAATGCTTCATGACTTTTTAGTTTAAAAAATAAATAAAAAGCTTCATGACTTGATCATCTGTTTCTGATTATCATTAAACAATCAAATGAAGAGCTTAGCCTTTTTTGCCATTCTTCTTTTTGCAATTTGTTTCTGATTTTCAATATGCTTTCTTGTTAAATCAGTGTTAATGAGCTAAAGAAGCTTGTTTCTGACAAGGATGCTCGTCACAACTTCTTACTTTCACTTGAGGCTGTCAAGACTCAGAATAATGTAAGTAATAAAATTACTTGTTTTGTTCTGCTTGGTCAGTCTTTCCATACCTTGTTTCCTTTTATAGTTGAACATACACTGGATCTAATTTTTCCTCATTTTGTTCAAATATGATATTATGCTCCACCAAATTATACATGTCGCAAATTGAATGAACGACCGAGTGAGATTCTGTTTCTAGTAGTAAGGGAGGAATCAAATTATACACGGGGGATGACTGGATTTAGTTGTTCTGTCGGTGTGAGGTTCTGCATTCATGATGTCATAATGTATTTAATCCTTTCAAGTGGCTTACAATCTCATGAGACTTGTTCATTACAATGCACATCATTGCTTTTTGGTGATCTCACCTCATACAGTTCAAAGTTAAAAATACTTGCATCTTTCTACCTCATGTATGCTCTAATCTTCTTCTTACACAATGTATGTGACAAATTGTGTATCCTCATGTCTTATGCATGTTAGCAAGGTAATTTCAACGTGAGAACACAACTTTGATCCGTTATAATCACCTTGATGTAATATTTTGTTGTAATAGGCTCACAGTTCTATGTTAATTTCTATAGTAGCATCTTACTCTTGCTGTTTTCCCCATATCTGATCAGGTCAGGGATGAGCTTTGGAATGCAACTCTGCAGCTTGCTAGTAAGTTTTGGGTTGCTTATTGCCTTATTATAGGTAGTGATATATCAACTAGTATCTGCAGATAGATTTTGAACAAAATCCTTATGCAGGGGAGAATTTAGAAAAAGAACCCTGGATAGTGGAGCTGAGAAATCAGGTTAGATACTTCACATTGCTTCTAGAGTATTTACTTATTTGTAAAAGCATTTGTAACATTTTAGCATCAAAGCACTGACTTGGGAAAAAAAATTCGGTGCGCCCTCCTTTATTGTTCACAGTGCAGAATCATCCGCACAACTGAATTGGCTGCTGCTCAAGAAAAGATGCATGAGCTGGAAAGTAGAAAAGAAGAGCTTCTAAAGTCATACTCTCCTGTATCGCTTCTCCATCAGCTACAAGGTAAATAGTGGAAGCACATGAAGCTTGTATACTTTTTTCTTTTCCTTTTGATCGTTTGCTATTCTTTTTACATCGGGTAAAATAATTTGAAGTACAATTACAGATCAATATGACAATAGGAGACTTCTTACTATGCCATCAATGCATAATTACAGCTTTTCATAATGCTCAACTTACCTTTTGAAGTGCAATCTTCACTGGTGTCCTCTTGATCTACTTTGACGAATGTGCTTATCTTCTTCGAACTTGTTGAAAAACATTAGTCTCTTTCAACCATTTTTCACTCTGCTCCACTATTCAATTTCCTTTTTGGATTAGTACACTCTATACCACTTTTCATTATGTCCCAATGAAAAAGTTCCATCCGTTTGAATGTTATCATCAGATTTCATACAAGTCTTCTACTTGTCTTTTAGGCGTGAATCTAATTCTATCCACTCTTAATTAAGGAGCTGGTGCAGAAACTCCATGTAATGAGACAATTATGTGTAATAGGAAATTTTAACTTAATAGCTTTGTGCTCAATTTTGTCACATTGTTACTCTCTCTATGATGGTGTTATTAAGTTAATAGCTTTAAGAAAGATTTTCCAATTTGAAGTATCTACCATATGCTACTTCCTTCCTACAACAGTTCCTAAATGATTATTTGATAAATCTGAGACTCTGGTTGCTTAGTGATCAGAACATTCTTTTTTCGTTTTTGGTAGAAGTTGTGAGATACCAAATTGAAGTGCCCTTAAAATATTGAATGGATGGCTAGCACATCGATTCTGTCTTGCTTATGGGATTAGATTACTTAAGTAATTAGACTCGCCGGTAAAAGAATTAACAGTTAACTGTCTATTGATATTTGATACAGATGCCATGAAGAAAACGGAAGAGGAATCTGAAGCCCTTCTTGGCCAGCTCCTTCATCAAGAAATTGATCTTACAACATTCGTGCAGAAGTATAAAAAACTGCAATGCAGTTACCACAAGCGTGCCCTCACACATCTTGCTGCTAAGGCATCTTTAGGCAGCCATAGTTAAATATAAACTACTCGTCACACCTCTCTAAACTGATTAAGAAACATCTCTTGAAGACGCTTAATGTAAATGTACCATCATGAACTACAATAGTCCCAATTGCTTCCTTCATTTTCATTTTCTTAGGTCTTCCGCAAAATATAAATATAGATTGTGAGAGATTTGCTAATTTCATTTGATTTTATGTTGAAACTTGTATTAAACAAAGACTCTACATTGGCTGTTTAACAGAGAGAGCCAACAGACTGAGAAACAAAAATTACCAAAATACTGGACTAGGAACGACGAAAACAAGAAGCAAGAATACAAGGAACACCCGCGTATATAGAAGTTTCCACTTCCATGTGATAAACTACACCAGCAATGAGACCTGCAAAATGTTCAGCTCCCTGTACTTTCTTCTTTCAGTCGGTCCATTTCCTTCTCCCACTTGAGTCCAAGCATTTGGCGACCAAAAGGGACAATAAGGTTGTATCGGAAAACCTGAAGCCAAGACACATATTTAGCTTGACTAAGTTTTGACAGTCAGCCATCTTGCTAGCAGAGCATATAATACTAATATATCGTCAAATATGGAGAATTGAGATGCATGTATATATGCACACAGAAAACACGGGACATACTTTGACAATAATTATGTTGCAAAACAGTAGCAGTTCACCATACTCGGAATGGGAAAAGAAACAGAACTGAATAAGTAATTTGAAAAGTAAATCAGTTCCTTGCTCTGCTCACCTTGTTATTGATGTCACGTATCTGCAGCTTTAGAGACTCGGATGCCTCGATCCATGCAGAATCATCGACAGAGCCTCGGTGTGTCCATGCCCTTTTAAGTGCTGATCTCCACTCAACTACTCTATTTCTTATCTCTTTGTTCAATTCAACCCACTCAGGTGCACATTTATTTCTGGAGAGAATCCTATACAAGGTATCTTCAGCTGGATCAGCGTGAGAATTAGTATTGAGGTCCAACGGTTTTCCCTTCCCTGGTAAGTTCTCAAATTGCCCTTCTTCCATGGAATGCCATATTCGTTGTTCAACAACATTGATGATGTCAGTTTCTGACCTGATCAATATTCCATGCAAGATTAGAAACCAGCATTCAAAAAAGAAATTAGAAAAAAAAACTCTAAGATTGTGTTCGTAACATCCAGGATAAATCAGGATCCTACTATTTGCAATTGGTCCAGCCAAACACAGCTATAGAACCTACGTGAAAGCTAGACAATTATGCAACACATATGCATGAATTCAAAGAACACTCTTCTGACGTTTTACCTTTACAATTTTAGTTACATACCGTGCTCCATTCATTTACAGAAAAAACCAAGGGTGGCGTTAAGACAAGTGACAACCAGTACAAAATCTTGCTCGAGGTGAAGTTCTCTAAAGAGGTACTTATTCGAATGAAAAATAAAGATAGCCATCACATATCATCAAATTCAATCTCAAATCACCGACTCAAAAGCGAACAACAATTTTAACTGCTCTGTAATAAAACAAAGAACTTCAAGAGACTTGGACTTCAGAGGAAACTACACTTGGACACCGAAAATTATACCAATGGCAGATCTTGTACACCTAAAGCTGTAAGTGGCAACAGCATAGCAATTGAAAGCCCAAACTACGGTGAACCTACTACTATATAACCCAAATTACAAAGAAAAAACACTTCCAGATTCATGACACACTCGCACTCGGGATATATGTCATAACCTAAGTATTTGTGATACAGAAATGCCAAACTAAGTGCCCAGTAGGAGCAATGTGCATCAGTGCAACATTAATACAAATGATGCATGCTGTATTGATTCAGACACAAACTCCAATAGTTCGTCCTTTCGGGTATGGAAGATATGGAATATTTTTTCTCGGACACTTGTGAGATTAGAACATCACACTCATAGAGTCTTACCAATCTCACTTTATAGTTTATACATAGATTGCTTCAATAGAACAAGTTCACAATTCATTATCCCATACAGAATGCAGTTTACTATAGATAGGCCTTTTAACCTTACAGTCTATCAAACGAAAGTATAAAAAATTTCTCAAGTCATGGATAAACTGATATTTTCATTGGCATCACATTTTCTTCAAGTTGAGATGAATTAGGAACAAAATTATTCCAAATACATTGTGAATTAAGCTCGGAATATGGAATCTATTGAGCCAAGTACATAATCATCGCAATAAACATCACTGCAATTTTTTTTGCAGTAATTTGAGCAAACAATTAACACATTATCCAAGCAGCTGAATCAACACATCATATTATTTTCTCAAATTTTCAGCTTGAGCTACCTAGCTATAAGACCTTACAAAGTCTAAAACATCAAGCAGTAAAAAAAAATTCTAACACTCGATCATCATACAAGGAGCTCGTAGAAATGAACATTTTTTTTGTCATTTTTCTAAATAGAATATGTGAGCATATCACAAATTACCTAACGGCGTCACGTTGACCTCGAAGTTCAGGCGGAAGCTTACGATCGTTAACCACGTCGATAACACCGGAGAGACGATCAGTCATTTTCTTATTATTAGTTTTAGGAAACTCACTTTCTGGAGAAGAAGAAGATGATGCCAATCGTGGCTTGAAGACGTCATGACTGACGGCGTCAATTCCGGCCGGCGACTTATGAGTGGCGGAGGACGATAAAGCTCCGATCGACCTCGCGAAACGAGCTGCCATGGCGGTGAGATTGTGTGGGCTAATGGGCTTGGGCCTAATGGGCCCTGTTTATTTTCACAATCTTATTTGCCTAGAGGCCGAGTCTCAAAATTGTTAATACGTGGCCTACTCTAAATCACTACCATTTTTAAGACATAATATTTATTTATTTATTTAATTACTAAATATAACAATTAGTTTACCAATTAGAAATTGTAAGAAATTAGACTTTGATTTTTCTAATTTAGGCTTTAATCTTTTTCATTTTCTCTTTTTTTTACCAAGCACACTAAAAGCAAAAAAAATAAAAATAAAAAATCTATTAACAATTAAGAAGCTTTAAATTCGAAAATTGAATTTCGCGAAATTATTATTTATTTATATTGGTATTGTTGCAAACAATGAAGATTTGAATTGATTCTTACTAGAATTTTATACAGAAATTCAAATAAATTAAAAAGAATACTGTTATTTTTTTTTCTCTATATCCTAATACATAAACTAAGTTGTATGTATTTTACATTTAAGATGGATATTACAAAAGAAAAAGTGTGTACAAATTATATATTGTGGGAAAATTTGGGCTACCTTTTAAATACAAATTTTATTGCTAATCGTATAGTATTTTAATATTTTGTATATCCAAACAATTCATTAGGATGCAAAACGCAAGTAAGATTATCTGTTCTACTAAAATGCCAAAAAAGTTTCTTGTTACTCCCTTTGTCCAATTTTATTTGTCATGTTGCATTTTTTAAAGTCAATTTGACTAATTTTTAAAGTTAAATTAGATTACATTAATTTAATATTTTAAACAAAAAAATTAGATATTCAAAAGCTATACAAAAAGTACTATAAACAGAGGCGCAGCCAGGATTAAGAGTTTGGGGTTCGAAATTTAGTTAATAATTGTCAATCAATTTTATTGGGGTTCACAAATTAACATACATATATATATTTAATTAATTTTTTAATACAAATACAGGGTCTACTAGGGGTGTATATGACCGGATTGGTTCGGATTTTTCAAATATCAAACCAAACCATTTGTGTAAAAAATTTAAATTTATAAACCAAACCAAACTAATAAAATTCGGATTTTTTCGGGTTTTTCAACCTCGGGTTGGTTCGGGTTTTTCAAATACCAAACCAAACCATTGTGTCGAATTTTTAAATTTATAAATCAAACCAAACTAATAAACCTCGGATTTTTTCAAATTTTTGGATTTTTTCGGTAAAGTATGCATACAAACATATAATTAACTTGTGCTCCAAATATTTTCTTTAGTCCAACCAAAATACAATTATCTAAGGTATTTCTTAAAAAAATAGCACAAAATATGAGATAAGTACTGATGAACAAAAATATTCAATAAAAAATAATAATGAAATCATCATATAAAATAAATATTGCAAAATCATAATTAAAATGATCATAATTTAAAAGTACTAAATCATGCTAAAATTATAAGTTTAATAAGTATTAGTTACATTACTAAATATTTAAGGAAAATTAAAATTAGATTATGTATTTTAATTGTCTAAACCAATGTAAAACTAAAGAACAAATATTCAATATTATTGTCATTCTTAGTGTTGAATTGTTTTTCTTTTTGCATTAGTATTAATTTGATTTTGATTTAAGTTTTATTATAATTATCAACACCTATGAACTATAATCTTTATTGGACCATTTCGAATTCTAATTAAGTTTTAAACTTGAAATAATATATTAAAAGATAAAAACTATAAAATAGTATAAGAAATGTTTTAAAATTATATCAAAGTAAATATTTTTATGTATAAACTAAAATTTTAAAATTACATATATAACATCGGGTTGGTTTGGTCTTGGGTTGTTTTTTTTTTAGTTAAAACCAAACCAACCCAAATATAGTCGGGTTTTTTTTTTTGGGTTTGTTGCGGCTTGGTTCGGTTTTCGGTTCGGTTTTGTACGCCCCTAGAGTCTACAAAACAGCTACTGGGTTTGTCCAAACCCATGAACCCGCACCTAGCTCCGCCTCTGACTATAAAGTGCAATTTTTTGCATATCAATATGATAAAAAAAATACATCGTAAAATGTTAGTTAAAGTTTTTATAGTTTGGCTCTAAAAAGGGAAATTATGATAGATTAAAAGTGGGCGGAAGTAGTATAACTTATAACATGCCATATACATTACTTTGTTTTAATCTATGCTTATTTTTAACTTATCTGGTTATGATAAAATGTTTTTTTTAAAGAACATTTTCTCAAAATCAAAATATTTTATTTTGATGAGTTTTCATGTAATTTTTTTCTACTTACTTTTGTAAAAAGTAAAATACTTGAAAAACTTACCAAATGCAATATTGAATTATATAAATTTACTTTGTAATGTGTTGATAAATTTAATGAGGTGAAAATATATATCATTAACTAGGATTTAGTGTTAACCATTTTTGGACAATTCATGTTATGAATATAGGCTCCGATCGACCTCGCGAAACGAGCTGCCATGGCGGTGAGATTGTGTGGGCTAATGGGCTTGGTCCTAATGGGCCCTGTTTATTTTCACACTATTATTTGCCTCGAGGCCGACTCTCAAAATTGTTAATACGTGGCCTACTCTAAATCACTACCATTTTTAAGACATAATAATTATTTATTTATTTAATTACTAAATATAACAATTAGTTTACCAATTAGAAATTGTAAGAAATTAGACTTTAATTTTTTCTAATTTAGGCTTTAATCTTTTTCATTTTCTCTTTTTCTTTTCTTTTTTTTTTTTTTACCAAGCACACTAAAAGCAAAAAAAAAAATCTATTAACAATTAAGAAGCTTTAAATTCGAAAATTGAATTTCGCGAAATTATTATTTATTTATATTGGTATTGATGCAAACGATGAAGATTTGAATTGATTCTTACTAGAATTTTATACTGAAATTCAAATAAATTAAAAAGAATACTGTTTTTTTTTCTCTATATCCTAATACATAAACTAAGTTGTATGTATTTTACATTTAAGATGGATATTACAAAAGAAAAAGTGTGTGCAAATTATATTTACGTGGTATTTTTACTAAATTATATGTATATTGTGGGAAAATTTGGGCTACCTTTTAAATACAAATTTTATTGCTAATCGTATAGTATTTTATATATTTTGTATATCCCAACAATTCATTAGGATGCAAAACGCAAGTAAGATTATCTGTTCTACTAAAATGCCAAAAAAGTTTCTTGTTACTCCCTTTGTCCAATTTTATTTGTCATGTTGCGTTTTTTAAAGTCAATTTGACTAATTTTTAAAGTTAAATTAGATTACATTAATTTGATATTTTAAACAAAAAAATTAGATATTTCAAAAGCTATACAAAAAGTACTATAAACAGAGGCGAAGCCAGAATTAAGAGTTTGGGGTTTGAAATTTAGTTAATAACCATCAATCAATTTTACTGGGGTTCACAAATATATATATATATAATTAATTTTCTAGTACAAATATAGGGTCTACAGAACAGCTACTAGGTTCGTCCGAACCCATGAACCCGCACCTAGCTCCGCCTCTGACTATAAAGGGCAATTTTTTGCATATCAATATGATAAAAAAAATACATCGTAAAATGTTAGTTAAAGTTTTTATAGTTTGGCTTTAAAAAGGGAAATTATCATAGATTAAAAGTGGACGGAAGTAGTATAACTTATAACATGCCATATACATTACTTTGTTTTAATCTATGCTTATTTTTAACTTATCTGGTTATGATAAAATGTTTTTTCAAAATTAAAATATTTTATTTTGATGAGTTTTCATGTAATTTTTTTCTACTTACTTTTGTAAAAAGTAAAATACTTGAAAAACTTACCAAATGCAGTATTTCTATATATTATAGTAAAAATTACTCGTATCCAAATTGATAATTTTTTTTTATATTGAATTATATAAATTTACTATGTAATGTGTTGATAAATTTAATGAGGTGAAAATATATATCATTAACTAGGATTTAGTGTTAACCATTTTTGGACAATTCATGTTATGAATATAGGGATGACAATGGGGTGGGGTGAATGCGGGGCGGGGTGAGTTTAAGGTTATGCGGGGCGGGATAGATTTAAGGTTGTGTGGGGCGGGGTGGGTTGCGGGTATATGTGATTTTTGTCACGACTTGACACTTGCACTAATATTTGGGTGGGAGAACCACTACTACAACTCAAACCAAGCAACTAAACTAAAAACTAAAGCATTTAGGTTACGGAAGCAAGTTAAATAGCTAAAGAATGAAGTTCCCATAAACTTCCAAAAGATCTAACAACTAACAATGCAAAAAAATACACCTAGAACCTGAAAGTCAATATACCAAAACATCTAACAATGAACCAAAGTCTGAACAAGAAGGGTTCAACCCCAAACTAAGTACTAACATCTAACTAGAAAATCTAAGTCTGAAATGTGGACATAAACAAAAAGAGAACTCATGACAGCCCGAAAGAATTGGCTCACCCTTGAATTCGAAATGATCACTGATTTTCTAAGCGAGGTCTGTCAATAGCTGCTAGAAGATGCCCTGTACTTAACAAAGAAAGAGCAAGTGCAGTATCAGTACACAACCACAGTGTATTGGTAGGATCACGCGGCTATCCCACTAAGTGTAACATACATAAATCAATACAACAATATAATCACATGCATATATCGAACATATACAATATTATCAACATTTATGAACAACGAACAACTTCACATTTCTCAAGATACACAATTATGACAAGTCATTGGTCCTCTCATGGAATACAAACCCAAACGGTTAGCATACCAAAACGTGGTACCCGATCCAATGTTTATGTTGGAACGTGGCAACCGATCCCTTAATTATGCCGAAACGTGGTAACCGATCCCAATTAGTATACCAAAACGCGGTATTCGATCCAATCAACACACCATAATCACAATCATAAGTACATTCTCAATAATCATACAATCAAGAATTAATTCATGACATATAGTTATTCATCTATCTCATTTACAACAAGTGTGATTAATAATGCAACATTCGCATACATACATGTATCATAATGAAGCAAGAACAATTCTATGAACCCTAGATCAAACCCATGATCCCAATCTCCCAATTATGGTTGTTTCCAACATAGATTCTAGATCAAAACCCTATCCCATCGATAATTACTCATTAGATTACGTTCTACGGATTGAAAAACGAATTCGGGGAGTTAAAATCTTACCTTTAGCCTCAAGAATGGTGGAAAACTGTCAAGAATCGCCTGAAGGTCGTTCCTTAGCTCTAAAAATTGAAAAGTGCAGAATAAAGACGTTTTGGGGTTTATTTACGACCATAAGTTGCGTCGGGCCCGCCACAGCGGCCTGCCAAAGAGATCAAAACCACAGCCAAAGCGGCTTGCACGAAACAGTGAGCTATTTTAATAATTCCAAGACCCCCATTTTACAACACACCTTTAACCAACAACGCTCAGAAAATATCGTCCACGCTAAGATCGATTTCGGGAGTTCTACTCACCCGAATTCAATTTCGTAAAGTCGTACGGATTTCTTAACGACTTATCTAACTACTCATGTAATCAAAATCACAAATAAGTCATCCATTTGCTACCATATTTACCTACACCTTAATGACTCCGATTTCATCCAAACTGGATTATGTTGAGAAATCTCAAGTTACTACGAAAAAGTTTTTTGACCCAAAAATTTTCCCTGTTGGCTTTTCTATAACGGCGGAACCCAGTTGTTACAATTTTATATGGGTTCAAACTTAATTTTAACTTTTACATATTATAAGAGTCATAGAGCATTATTTATTAAGATAATTTCTTTAAACTACTAAAATATTCAAGATAGTAAATGAAGATAATCGGGTAATTTCAATAAAAATTGGGTAAATTTTGGTTAATTTGGGGCTTTCCGTCAACACAGGGTACAAATGGTGAAATTAGTGATGACAGGGGTAAAAATAACTTTGTTTTAACTGTAATGGCATAGTCAACCAATAAAACTAAGTTGCGGGGTATTTTTGACTCTTTTTTCCATTATTTAATTGACGGATATTTATTAAAATAATAATAATAATTAATTATTAGTTGGTGAATAATGGGCCAAGTGGTATAGTTTATTTAATACCACTTAACCCAGGTAAAAAATAAAGGAAAAATTGTATGAAATAACAAAATATTAATTCAAATTAAATGCTATAGTCATAATTTCTTTTAATTGTAATTCGCAGCAAACATCCCTTTTTTTGCCATCTGATTCGGTATACAATTAGCAATTTATACATTTCGGTATAAAATGTATAAAATGCATTTGTGTTTGTATAAAGCAAGAGAAAAGTGTACATACATAGACAAATACATATATTTTCATCTTATACACTTATAATTATACAAATACAGATCTTATTATACAAATTACAATGCCGAACAATTTGTATAAAATTGGATGTTTGTAGTGAATTATACAAATCAAAAGCTCCATAACAAATATAAAATTTGCTATGAAGCGCAATTATGCAAACTATAGCTATAACATATAAATATGATTTTTATGTTTGTTATATGTGAAAGTTACTCAATAACAAAACCATAATTAAATAAAGTAGAGATTATTTCTTTTAGTCACAGCAAGAAAGAGAGAAACCCTACGTCGGCATTCAATTTCAAAGGAGGAAGCGGCAGTGCCTTTAGGTAAAAATCTATCTAATTATTCCTTCTTATTCGTGTATATATATATATATATATATATTAGTGTACAGGAGTACGAATACTAATCATAATTAAATGGACTGGTCAAAGATGAGATGATCCTTGTTTTTTTTAGGGTACAAAATTAATTAAGTCGGCTGAAATTGGGTCTATACAATTCTAAGCAAGCGTAAGTTATTGTGATTTGTGCAAAACAAGTGATAAGTAGTAGTGGGTCTTCAGAATTTATGATGGTGGGTTCTGTGAAAAATTTTGTCAACCAAATTTATATAATATTGAATAATTAAGGACTAAGGAATTGAGGACTATGCTGTATATAATTAGGAACTAAGTTCCTAATGATTGAAGCCAATGATTGGCGTACTAATTATTTGGGCTACTCCAAAGAAATCTAGAATGCATTTTAAATAATAAATTGACAAAAGTGAATGGCTTGTGAATTAATATTTACAAGTCATATGTTATACAAATTGCATAAAGTTGAAGGAAAGTAAGGTTCTGACCGTGGTCATCTAATTCCAATAGTTCGTTAATGTAACGATCTGATTACGTCGTTAGGGAAAAGCCAATGGGGAAATAATTGGGGTCAGAAAACTTTTTGGTAGTAACTTGAGATTTCCTAGCCTAATCCAGATTTGGACGAAATCGGAGTCATGTGAGTCTAGGAAAATCTAGTAATGAATGGGAGATCTAATAATGAAATTGATTACGTGAGTGGATAGCTAATACGTTAAGGAACCCGTACGACTTTACGGAATTGAATTCAGGTGAATAGAATTCCCAGAATTGATCATAGCGTGAATTGGCATTTTCTGAGTGTCGTGAGATGAAGGTGTGTTGTGAAATGGGGGTATTCAAATTATTTAAATAGCTCACTGTTTCCGTGCAAGCCGCTGGGGTGGGATTTCTGCCGCCAGGGCAGGGCCGCTGTGACGGGCCAGACGCGACTTAAAGTCGTAAATAAACCCCTAAACGATCTTATTTGGCACTTTTCATTTTTTAGAGCTAAGGAACGACACCTAAGCTACTCCTACTCGCTTTTCACCATTTTTGAGGCTAAAGGTAAGCTTTTCACTCCCCGAATCCATTTTTCGATCCGTAGAACGTTATAAAATAGGTGAATATTGATAGGGGAGGTTTTTGTTATAGATTATATGGTGGAAAAAACCCTAATTTGGATAATTGGGATCATGGGTTTGATCTTGGGTTCATAGAATTGTTAGTAATTCGAGTAATTAGTAATTGTTTATTGATTCCCGTATTATATTGATTGTTTGTAGACCAGGAACAAGCGGAACAAATTCGGAAAGGAAACAATCAAGTTTCTTAGGGTTTCAAGGTTATTTCAAGGTAGGTGATGGTTGTGATTTCATGATTGTGTGATATATGTTTGTTCTTGCTTCACATGCATGTATGTATGTGAATGTTGTATTGTTGATCACACTAATTGTATGAGTATGAACGAATAATTGTATGCCTTGAATCACTTCTTGATTGTATGATTATTGAGAATATACTTGTGATTGTGATTGTGATTGTGGTGTGTTGAATGGATCGATTGCCACGTTCCGGCATAACTAACTGGGATCGGTTGCCACGTTTCGGTATAAACATTGGATTGGATACCACGTTTCGGTATGCTAACAGTTTGGGTTTGGGTTTCATGAGAGGACCAATGACTGGTTATAAATGTATATTGTTGAGCATGTGATATTAAATATTGTATATGTTCAGTATATTACATGGTTATAATGTTGTATTAACTTGTTTTTGTTACACTGAATGGGATAGCCGCGTGATCCTACCAGTACGCGATGGTTGTGTACTGATATTGCACTTGCTCTTATTTTTGTTGAGTACAGGGCATTTTCCGGCGGCTATTGATAGACCTCAGCTAGGTGACTATTGAGCGTGATCGGATTCAAGGGTGAGCCAGTTCTTTCGGGTTGCCATGGATCTTTCTTATTTAAGTTCACTCTTTTTGGACTCATACTATTTGTTTAAGGTGTTTGTTTAGTTTCGGGGTTGTACCCCTTGTTCTTAGACTTGTCATTAGTAGAGTTTTGGTACAATGACTTTCATGTTCTAGGTATTTAATTCCGCATTTGCTTAGTTAATTAACTTGCTTCCGTAACTTAATTGCCTTAGTTTTGGTTTAGTTGCTTAGTTTGGGTTGTAGTAGTGGTTCACCTACCGAATGGTTAGTGTGGGTGCCAATCACGATGGTCTGGGTCGTGACCGTTAAAGTTCAAGCTTTAATATAGTTAGATAGGTAATTAATAGTAGGTGTATTGTATTCCATGATTATCAATTGACTTTTATATTTTGAGAAATCGAGACTTAACCTAAGACTTGAAATTTAGGGAATATGTGAGTTGGTATATTAATTGATATCAAAATTAAGAACTTGATTGTAAATGTGGACTCTGTGGCTTTTGAGTGATTTTTGGAGTACGAGGTAAAAGTATATCAATATGCTTGTCTATAGGCTCATTTACTTACGAAATAATGCATATTTTATAGATTTGGGTGAGTTTCTGGGTCTAAGTTAGACACATAGTAATATGGGTGTTAATTTAGAAATCTTATTGTGATTATTTATGTGAATAGATTGCTTAGAGTTGGAAGTCCAATGAAAGGGGGAAGGCTCAAGTCCCAGAGTGATTGTTCAACTATTTGAGGCAAGTAGATTTCTAAACCCTTGCTAAGTGTATGGAATTCGTGTATTTCCTTGTAATATGTGTTTAGGGGTAATGAGACTTGGTGATGGGTTGACTTGTCCATAATGATTAATTCTAATAATGAAAAAGGGGTAATAAAAGGCAATGTGACTAATTGTTGGTGTGTGATATGTTGAGAATGGTTTGAAAGGCTTGTTGACTCATTGTTGATGTTGTATCACAATTGTGTTATTGTGAATTGTGCATTATTATGAAAATGGTCATCTCCTCATTATTTCTGTGAACATATCATTTGCATTGTTCTGAGACATGATTGTGACAAGTGTTATGTGAATTGAGAAAAAGTAAGAAATTAAAGAGGATGTACCATTTCTAGGGACGTGTTGCACTCTGCGACAGATACTATATTTCGAGGGACGTATCACACGCCACGATGGATTCTATTATCGAGGGACATATCGCGCGCCACGATGGATGCATGGACATATATGTCTCCCATGGGTCCCGGACTGAGAGACAGCGGGTGTGTATCGTAAGGCCAGACATGCATTACTATACTTGACATTGCATTTCATCGCATTGCACATTTTTATCATTGATGAACTTGATCTTGTGTGTTGCTGATCTTGTGAGTGCGCCTTTTTGTGGAAGTTGTGATTGATGAATATTGAGTTTGTTGTTGAGGATATGTAATTGTTAGAGTATTTATTGTTGAGCTGTGTGCTTTGTAAACTGTGAACTGTTAGGTTGGGTTGGTTTTATGCAGGTTGTAGTTGTGGAGGTTTAGTTGGGGTGTAAAAATTATCCGTATTCTATTCCCTTAACTTGTGTTTAGAAGTTTACTTGCTGAGTACCGTGTGGTTTGGTACTCACCCCTTGCTTCTATATTGTTGTAGGTTATGAGCCCGGATCTTCGTGATGCTTTCTCTTTCTTCTTTTCCGAGGCTTCTTGAAAATTTGTGAGGTAGTTGTTTGTCATCTCAGTGGACCTTCTTACTCATATTTATGATCTTGTACTATTTTAGAGACAACATCATTTGAGACCTATGTTTTCTTTCAATTCTTGTGTAATACATTAGAGGCTTGTACACGTGACAACCAGGTTTTGGGGATATTTTTAAGTTGATTATAAGTTTTCCTATTTTATCGTAATGGTTGAGTCTTAGGCTGACTTGTCTTGGTCGGATAAGATGAGTGTCATCACGTCCATTTTTGGATCGTGACAATTAGACTTCAATTTTCCTCATTTTAGGCTTTAATTTTCTTCGACTAAATGCAATATTCCTATATGCTACCTCAGGTATGTTATGGTAAAAACTTACTTGGATCTAAATTGATATTTTTTTTACATTAAATCATATAAATTTTCTATACAACGTGCTAATAAATTTAATAAGGTGAAAATATATAATAATTAATCACAATAAATGTTCATAATATATGAACAATTCATGTCATGAATCTATTGATTCGATATAAATATCATAATAAGTTTTTATTCACAATATTATACATCAAATTAATAGACATATAATATATAATATGTATTTGTAAATCAACTCTTATAAGTTATACATAATTTAATTAATATACATTTATAACTAACTATCAAATACTTTATCAGTAATATTACATAAATTACACTGAATATATTATCGACGTATTCATCACCTTATCTCATAGACAAAAGAGGAGCTTCCCTTTTGGCAATGTACACCACTAATTTCAGCAATGGAAAATATCTCAAAGCCAAAGATTATGATTTGTCTACGACTTCTTTCACCTAAAGTCTCTCTCAAAGACCCATGCTATATTTGTGAAGGCTATCAAATTTCACGTGACACAATTATTATTATATATGACGTAAAGAAATAAATTTTTAATTATATTTTTAAAAATATTTTAAATTGTTAATTATCATAACTTATTATTATTATTTGTAATGCAATTTTTAAATGTATTAATGTGTTTTCTAAACGATTGCCATTTTATATAAGAATCTACACCAAAAAAATAAACAGTTTGATCATTATATACCGAATTATATAACATCAAGTTAAATAATTAGTAATGGGAACACCTATGTGATCCAGTGATTAATAAAATAGATTGAAAATCACAAGATTTAATATTCAAATTCTAACAGAAGCAAAAATATTAGTTAATTTTTCCTATTTTTCAAAATATTAATAGATGGAATTAATTATACCTATGTTGATAGGTAATAGAATCTCACTAAATTAATCGAGATACAAGAGCATACACTACAACTATTAAAAAGAGTAATAGAAATTGGACACTTGAATGACAAGTATGCTAAAGGTTGTTATCACTAATGGAGCGGTCGAAGACCCGCTTACAAATTCACATAAATTCATAGACTTCAAATTATAAATTCATCTTTCATAAGCTCCGATTTACTGAAAGCCAATGCAGAGTATTAATATCAGATTCAGCAGAAATTGAAGCATAACTTTCACTACAAGAAAAATTTGAATTACATGGGGATTTTCCTGAGGATTAGTTTAAAAATTTGCAGGAAACGTTCCTATGGATTTTCATAGTAATTCCCAGAAAAATTCCCATGTAATTCACACTTTTCTTATAGTGTTTATGTGTAAAAATTCATACAAATTATTATAAGTATAGTAACTATGAAACTTATAACTTAAAAAACCCTAGATTTAATATTATTTAAACCATAAAACTTAAATTCTAGATCCGATCGTACAACTTACCCCTATATAAAGTGGCCACACTTGGCCAATAACTTCCCCACAATAAATACATGACATCCCTATAACTAAAAAAAAAAAAAAAAACACATTAGTTTCCAAAAACAAGGCAAAAAAAAAAAGTGTATAAACTATGGAGAATGCAAATGGGGAATCAAGCAACAACAATAATAATGCAAGATTAGCTATAATGGAATTAGCTAACATGATAAGTGTACCTATGTCCCTTAATGCCGTTGTTAAACTTCAGGTAGCTGATGCTATTTGGCAAAATGGATCAAATGCCCCACTCTCTCCCGTTGAAATTCTTGCTAAAATCCGCGGCCCTCAGGGCGGCGGAGATCCTGAGAACCTTCAACGAATTCTACGTATGCTCACAAGCTACGGTGTGTTCAAGGAGCATGTTGTTGATGACGGCTCTCAAAGAAGGTATTTTTAATGCTAATCCATCATTTTTATTTTGTATGATGTTTTGTTAGTGACGGATTTAAGATTTAAAATTAGTACATATGTATGGTACTTTTCTTCCAATTGCTTGGGAGAAAAAAAAAGGTTGATTTCTTATATTATTAATAAAATAATCAAGAACCTAAGAAAAGTTACGTATTAAGTTTGATATAATGCTAATTTAATTTGTTTTAGTTTGTTAGGCCTAGTATTGTTCATCTTTAATTAATCGAAGAAAGTCGAGGCATAAATTTCTAATATGAGGTTCATTACTTTTGCCTTGATAGATGTTTCTGGTCCACACACTATATTTCAATGTGTTAGGCAATTGTTAGTGGAGTAACGTGATTGGTATAACATAAGTCATTTTTTACTAAAAATAATTGTAATAATAAATTTCCATTGTGTTTCAACAATGTAATTTATATCCCATTCAACGATAATTTATATAGTCAATCCAAATTCATTATTCAGACATAGTTATTGTTCGTTGTATACAGATATTCGTTAACTGAGGTGGGAAAAACCCTAGTCACGGACGAGAATGGCTTATCTCACGGCTCTTACGTGCTCCAGCACCATCAGGACGCGTTAATGAGGGCGTGGACGATGGTTCATGAGGCCGTTAATGATTCATCGACAGAGCCATTTGTGAAGGCAAATGGTGAGCCAGCTTACAATTACTACGGAAAAAACTCAGAGATGAATAGCCTTATGTTAAATGCAATGTCTGGAGTTTCTGTGCCATTTATGAAGGCAATTTTAGGAGGATATGATGGGTTTCAAGGTGTGAAAACACTTGTTGATGTTGGAGGAAGTGGTGGAGATTGCTTGAAGATGATTTTAGAAAAACATACAAATATTGAACTTGGAATTAACTTTGATTTGCCTGAGGTGGTTGAAAAAGCCCCACAAATTCCTAGTAAGTTTCATTCTTTTATCTAACTATAATATCATATTCAGTATAATTTCAGAATCTGGAAAAGGTAGTATGTACGGACTACGAACTCTTACTCATACTTCCTCTGTTCTTCTTTAGTTGTCATGCTATGTTTTTTCAGAGTCAGTTTAACTAATTTTTAAAGCTAAATTATATTACATTAAATAATTTTTTTTAATATTCATAAACTATACAAAAATTACTACATAATTGCATTTTTTCCCACATCAACATGATAAATAAAATACATCTTAAAATATTAGTCAAAGTTCATATTATTTAACTCTAAAAAAAATTATGACAGCTAAAAAGAACACTTTGTACTCTTAATTAAGTTACAATTCAATTAGTGGTTTTTGCAAATTGAATTGTTTTAAAATGTTTTGATATTTGCAATATGTGGCTATAATATGATAATAGGGCCAAATTTAAGATAAGTTTTTGGCGTGTAGGTATTAAACACGTTGGTGGTGATATGTTTGATTACATACCAAAGGGGGATGCTATTTTCATGAAGGTAATTGCCAAATTTATTTTGTTTCTACTTTAAATTATTGAACTAGATATGTATCTAATTATCTACCACATGAAAAAAGTAGTTGGGTTGTTGATTTCAAATATTATGTATTTTGTTTGAACATTAATTGGCAATAGGAGTTTCGAATTGTAAACCACACCTTTTTTTTATCTCTAATTGGTTTCTTTTCCATGGACAAGACCTAAGGTAGTAGGGTAAGTGCATCATACAAATCAGTTCCCTTTTGTATGAACGATCTTTAAATTATAAATAATTTTTTTCTGTTCCAAGAAGAAAAAAAAGTAACTGAGAAAATGACAAACATAATTCTTTATGTTTGGGGTTAAGATTAAATCAAAAGTATAGTTTAATTTGATTTATTTATAATAAATATCTTTTAATTTGGGCTCGCTTTACATTTATGTTCTCTAATTTTGGGTGTCTGCGTATCAACACTTAAAACAGATAAACTTGAACAACTAGACACATGAGTCCTACATGACATACACGTTGGACACAATGTAGGACACGAATTGCCATGTAGGATGCCACATAGGATATGTGTGTTTATTAGTTCAACTTTATATACGTTTAAGTGTCTATTTGTGCACTTCCAAAATTGAAGGGCACAAATATCAGCTAAAGTATTTTGACAAAATCAATATGCTAGTACTATTATAAATGTTTTAGTGAAATGTTAATAACATGTTTATGATGACAAGTTTCGAAACAACTTAACATAATTTGTGACATGGATACATGTAGTGGGTGCTAACAACATGGACAGATGATGAATGCAAAGAAATAATGAAGAGTTGTTACAATGCACTTCCAGAGAAAGGTAAATTTATTGCTTGTGAGCCAGTTTTGCCTCACCATACTGATGATAGCAAGAGAACTAGGGCACTTCTTGAAGGTGACATTTTTGTCATGACTATTTACCGTGCCAAGGGCAAGCACCGTACTGAGGAAGAATATTGGCAGCTCGGACGAGCTGCCGGTTTCAATGATTGCAAGGGTTTTTACATCGATCATTTTTTTACGATTCTTGAATTTCACAAGTCATGAATATAATTGTGAGATGTTAGTGGTATGAACGTAGTTCTGTTTTAACATTAAAATAAATGTACGGTGTTGTAGTTGTAAAATAGAACTACGTTTTCTACTTTATATGAGGATGGAAGATTGGAGTATTTTATTTATCGATGAAAAAACTTTGAGAAAGGACTAGCACGATTTGGAGTGAATATTACTTTTATCTATTTATTATTTATATAAGAAAAGAGTAGGAAAATATCTTTAATTTTTCTAACATACAAATTCATATTGTCAATTCAAAGGTATTTTGCAAAAAAAATTCACAAAACTAAGCAAAAAGCAGAATCAAAACATAACCTATTTTTTTCTAACCAAATAAGTAAAAATAAAAATAAAACAGTAACAAAACATTGAAAAGCCTAAAGCAAAACTCTATATTGTGCACCTATGATCCATCCATCCTATTCAAAATGTTGTTCTTTAAATAAGCCATAAATGAATTACTACAATTTTTCATTGTCTTTTTTTTTAAAAAAAATAATAATTAATATATATTTCAATTTATTTGTCTTAATTTGATTTGATATGCAATTTTAAGACAGTAAAGAATTTTTTGAAAATTTTACAGTCTTAAAGTCTTAAACTAAGAATATATAATGAATTAAAATATTTTTTAAATTTTATGATCTTAAATATATCATCTAATCAGATAATGAATTTAAAGGACTATTAGATTGAAAATAAATATTTTTTAAAAAAAATAGATTTAAAATAATTAAAGCTAGAAGGAAAAAAAATCAAGAAAGAGTGTGTATATATATCACGTGAAAGACAAATGATTTGTTGCTTTCAAATAGTATGGATTTTGTTTGATTTGAGTCCCTACTGATTTTAAACATTGATCATGGAGGGACAATTTTGGCAATTACCTTTTGAATTGTAGACCACACCTTCTTCTTCTTTTTTCGTCCGAAGTCCACATTGGAGCTTTAATTAAATTTGAATCGTGCATTGTAAGGTCCATTTGGTGGTGACGGTTCCAATATGATTTTTTCCATATTCATGACTAGAATATGAGACTTTTGATTAAGGGTGAAATAATCCCACCATTGTACCACAATCCATGTCGGTAGATCACACCTTTCTAATATGCAATTTCTCATATTTTCTTGTATGTTCGATTGGAGGAAAACTAGGTAAAAAAATGATTTAGTTGAAAATATGATCAGAAAAGTTCATTATATCTTAGAAATTGCAACACAAAAATATTTATCTTTATGGATTAAGTAAAATAAACATATATTGTATATTATAGAGGTAATTAATAGCGTACTTGGTAGTTAGTTATAGATACACATTAATTTAAAGTTAGAATTATGTAAATTAAGTGCACAAAGTTTGTATCTTGTAGGAGTCATCTAGGTATAAAGTTTGTATTGTCATAGGAGTAACAAAAATAAATCTTTGACTATATATTTTTTTATAAATACTTTAAATTGTTAATTATTATGACTTATTTCTTTTTTTCTTCAATGTAACTTTTAAATGTAGAAATATGTTTTTTAAGAAATTGACATTTTATATATGAATTTACACAAAAAAATTAAATAGTTTTGATCTTAATATGCTGAATTATATCTGATCAACTTAAATAGAGGGAAAATAATTAGTAATTGAAGCACATATGTATAGCCTAGTGATTAGTAAAATAGATTGAAAATTATGAGATTTTATATTAAAATTTTATCAGAAGCAAGAATACTAGGTATTTTTTTCTATTTTCAGAATCTTGATGGATAGAATTATACATTTATTGAGGATAGGTCAAGAAATCTTATAAAATTAATCGAGGTACAAACAAACTAGACAATAATACACTACGACTATTAAAATCATAATGGAAATAGGACATTTGAATGACAAGTATGCTAAAGGTAATTGCTAGGGGTGTACAAGACCGGGTTGGTTCGGGTTTTTCAAATATTAAACCAAATCATTTGTGTAAAATTTTTAAATTTATAAACCAAACCAAACTAATAAAATTCGGATTTTTTCGGGTTTTTCAACCTCGGGTTGGTTCTGGTTTTTCAAATACCAAACCAAACCATTGTGTCGAATTTTTAAATTTATAAATCAAACCAAACTAATAAACCTCGGATTTTTTTTTCTTCAGATTTTTGGATTTTTTCGGTAAAGTTTGCATACAAACATATAATTAACTTGTGCTCCAAATATTTCTTTAGTCCAACCAAAATACAATTATCTAAGGTGTTTCTTAAGAAAATAACACAAATATGAGATGAGTACTGATGATGCTAAAATATTCAATAAAAAATAATAATGAAATCATCATATAAAATAAATATTGCAAAGTCATAATGAAAATGAACATAATTTAGAAGTACTAAATTATGCTAAAATAAGTTTAATAAGTATTAGTTACATTACTGAATATTTAAGGAAAATTAAAATTATATTATGTATTTTAATTGTCTAAACCAATGTAAAACTAAAGAACAAATATTCAATATTATTGTCATTCTTAGTGTTGAATTGATTTTCTTTTTGCATTAATATTAATTTGATTTTGATTAAGTTTTATTATAATTATCAACATTTATGAACTATAATCTTTATTGAACCATTCCGAATTCTACGTTTTAAACTTGAAATAATATATTAAAAGATAAAAACTATGAAATAGTAAAATAAAATTTTAAGATTACATATATAATGTCGGGTTGATTTTGTCTCGGGTTGATTTTTTTTAGTTAAAACCAAACCAACCCAAATATAGTCAGATTTTTTTTTCCAATACCAAACCAAGTCAAACTAAACCACTAGTCGGGTTTTTTTTTTTCGGTTTGACTCAATTTTTGGTTCGGTTTTATACACCCCTAATAATTGCTATCAATACATGGGATGATTTAAAGACCCAACGTAAATTCATAAGCTTCAAATTCTAAAAGTTTATCTAAACTTAGCTTTACAAAAGATTTAATACTAAAACCACAAATATTAAATCTATAAAAACTTAAATTTTGAATCCGGTCATACAACTTGGCACTTGCCCCTATAAAGCCCCTATAAAGTAACAACATGGCCAATAAAGTTCTTCCAATAAATACAACTTTGTCCCTCGCTTTTTCTTTTGTTTCCTACCTGGTGTTCGGAGTCCACATTGAAACTCAGACTAAATTCAAATCGCGCACTGCAGGGTTCGTTCGTGGGTGGCGCTTCCAACAAAATTTTCTCAATATCCAGGACTCGAACCCAAGAACTTTGGTTAAGGGTCAAACACTCCCACATGCACTACAACCCATGTTGGTTACTTAACCCTAGCTATAAAGTAACAACACTTGGCCAATAAAGTTTTTTTTTTACTATAAATACATGACATCCCTATAACTAAACAATAAAACATATAGTTCCCAAAAAAAAATAAGGCAAAAAAAAGAAGTGTAGACGCCATGGAGAATGGAAATGGGGAAACAAGCAACAACAACAACAATAATGCAAGGTTAGCTATAATGGAATTAGCTAACATGATAAGTGTACCTATGTCCCTCAATGCTATTATTAAACTCAAGGTAGCTGATGCTATTTGGGAAGGTGGATCAAATGCCCCACTCTCTCCCGCTCAAATTCTAGCTAAAATCTGCCCTCAGGGTGGCGGGGATGCTGAGAACCTTCAACGGATTCTACGCATGCTCACGAGTTACCGTGTGTTCGAGGAGCATGTAGTCGATGACTGCTCTCAAAGAAGGTACTTTTAACACTAACACTCTGTTTGGATGGTTGTTAAGTATTGTTTCGTATCATATTATGTTTTGTTTTGTTGTATTGTATTGTATTTTTGTAATGAATACAACGTTTGGATAGATTGTGTTATTCTCCGTCGTTAATAATGTCACACATCGGGAATTTGAGTGATAAAAACTACAAGAAAAGTAGAATACGAGATAGTACAACTATGAAAAGTTAGAGTAAAAAATAGAATAAAATTATTAAATAATAAATAAAGAAAAAAAGAAAAAAATATTAAGGTTGTGACGTAATCACACTGTGGTGTTCCTGGTCCACACCCTAGATGTAATATAATTGCTAATGGAATCCAAAAGTAAAACATGTTTGGTACGACAAAAGTTATTTTTTATATAAAAAGTTAATTTCCATAAATATTAAAGGTTCTCACGATAGTTAGTATTTGAGCAATGTAATTTATCCTAATTCATTATTTGAAATTGACGCGTAGTTATTGTCTGTTGTATATAGATATTCGTTGACCGAGGTGGGAAAAACCCTAATCACGGACGAGAATGGCTTATCTCATGGCTTGTACGTTCTCCAACACCATCAGGACGCGTTAATGAGGGTGTGGACGATGGTTCATGAGACCGTTAATGATTCATCGTCCGATCCATTTGTGAAAGTATATGGTGAACGACCTTATAGTTACTATGGAAAAAACCCAGAGATGAATAGCCTTATGTTTAATGCAATGTCTGGAGTTTCTATGCCATTTATGAAGGTAATGTTAGAGCGATATGATGGATTTGAAGGTGTGAAAACACTTGTTGATGTTGGTGGAAGTGTTGGAGATTCCTTGAAGATGATTTTAGAAAAACATTCAAGTATTGAACTTGGAATCAACTTTGATTTGCCTAAGGTGGTTGAAAAAGCCCCACAAATTCCTCGTAAGTTTTGATCTTCTATTTTATTTAACTTTATTTAGTATATTTGAGATGCAATAATAACGTACATTAACAATTTCATATGGAAGATTTGAAAAGGTAGTGTATACACAATATTTTACTCCTATTTTGTGAAGGTAGGGAGGTTATTTTCCTCGACCCAAGTATAACACTTTCATATATTTGAGAGACATACTACATAAATGTGCTCTTTAACTGGTTTCAGTTGACATTTATGTTATTCAACTTTAGGTGTATACAAGTAGACAATTAAATTTGTATAGAATTGAACAAGTAGACACGCACGTTCGTCGTCTTACGTGACATAATACACATAAGACGTCATGTATAACAAATTGTCATGTAGAATGTCACATAAGATGCATGTATCTATTTGTGCACACACAAACAAATGCTGAGATCTAGTCTTCCATCCGTTTAATTAATTGCAATATAAATATACGTGTGGCTAAATATGATGGTAGGGGTAGGGCCAATTTAAGATAAGTTTTTGGAGTACGTGCAGGTATAAAACACGTTGGTGGTGACATGCTCGATTACATACCAAAGGGCGATGCTATTTTCATGAAGGTAATTGACAAATATATTTTGTTTCTACTTTAAATTATTGAACTAGATATATTTATCTAGACGAATGTTGGGTACTTTGTAATATATATATATATATATATATATATATATATATATATATATATATCAAGGTTCAAATTGAACAGACACATTTGCTCATGAAAAAACATGAATATTAAAAAATTAACTAACTCTATATTTTGGTTTGTGACATGAATTGTATGTAGTGGATACTAGTAATATTTACAGATGATGAATGCAAGCAAATAATGAAGAGTTGTTACAATGCACTTCCAGAGAAAGGCAAATTTATTATTTGTGATCCAGTTTTGCCTCACCATACTGATGATAGCAAGAGAACTAGAGCTCTTCTTGAAAGTGACATTTATGTCATGGCAATTTATCGTGCCCAAGGCAAGCACCGGACTGAGGAAGAATACCAGCAGCTCGGTCGAGCTGCCGGTTTTACCAACTGCAAGAGTGTCTACATCGATCATTTCTTCACGATTCTTGAATTTCACAAGTAATGAATATAATTGTGAGTGGTACGAACGTACGTGTTCTATGTGCTAAAATGTTTCAAATTAATAATAAACATGTGTGGTGTTGTTGTTGTACAATAAAAACTCTATTTCCAACCTCATATGAGAATGGAATAGATTGGAGGTTAAATTCTGAATTTCTCTGAAAATAGTATCTTTGATTCTTTTTTCTTCTAGATTAGGTACTTGTTTTAAGGTTATTAATGTATTTGAGTGTATTTGTAACTGGCTATAAATTTGTATTGATATATTCAACCGTATTTTGTCCCTGGCTTGTTATACATTTGTATTAGATATTGCATACTCTTCAAAATACGATTGATGCAATATTGTATCTTTCCCTAGCTCATTCAGACATGCTAAGAGTCGTCTGAGTATGAAATCGAAGAGTAGTAGTAGAAGAAGAAGAGCGGTCTCCACCATCGATCTCTCGTCTGATATTTGTATTAGTAGTATCTCATTTGAATCCCATATCTTTTGTTGCTTATTGAATTTCAATTCAGGTGAGGACGAGAAAGGGAGAGAGGGGAGGGAGGGGGGGGGGGCGAGACTCGAGAGGCTAGTGAGAGTTTGAGAGAGAAGAGATATTTGCTATAAAACTCCAAGTACAATGATATAATGCAATTCTTTTAAATTATAATTATGTATAGTAAATACATAACACATATTTATCTTACTATTTAAGTTTTTCATTAAAAATAACCTCGTATTTAAAATATGAACATATATTAACCAAATAAATACCGTCGTATTTATATCTCTCTTTTCTATTCCAAAACTTCTCCCGTCACTAACAACTTGCCTTCATTAATTTGAAGAAACGGTAGATTAAATGGGTTGGTAGATTTGAATTTAAGAAGTAGATGTATTTATTTTTTAAATTAAGTAATATATTGATCAATTATAATATGTCACGTGACTATTTAAACTATAAAAAAGTCATTAAGTTTAAAGTATTAGTTGAAAAATATTTGCAAATCCATAAATCCAAAAATAAATAAATAACATATATGATCCTTTTTTTATACATTAAAAATACTTTTAATCTTTTTCCATTAAAATAATTAAATGAACCAAAAAAAAAAAAAAAGTATCATAGAAATGAGATGTGTGATGTGGAGCAAAGGAAGTGCCAATGGCATATCCTTTGGACGATCCCATCCAATCCCAATATTCCATTTCACGCTTTTCTCCTACTTACTTTTTGGTCTAACTTTACCCAAAAGTGACAATACACTACTTGCTCAAGTCACCCCACTTTTTTATTTGATATCACTTTTCGATGATGTTCGATACTTATTTTAAAGCTTAATTATTAGTAGTTTATATTTATGTTGAAAAGTTTTATTTTTGTGAATCAAAATATTTTTTATCAAGGATAATTTCGTTTTCAGAGTTTGAATGCGAGATATTTAATTAACTTAATCTGTTTGTATAGAAATTCATCACACTGTTCATAAGGATGAAACTAGAGGACTGATTACGAATTCAATAAAATTCAGTAATTTTTAATTAAATTTTGTATTTTTATTAAGAAATTACTTATAATTTTTTCCAAAAAGCAATATGAATTTTAAAAAAATTCAAAACATCTAAACTCAAAATTCTAAATCTGCTTCGCTATTACAAAACATAAAGCATTATATTTTTATTGTCATCATGATCTAGGACAAAAGAACCAAGTGGCCACTCTTATAAACACTAAGCCAAGCCTTCTAAAACAAACCCTCTCTCCCCTTTCATGTGAGGCTTCCTTTGCATGGTTTTCCTAGTGGGCAACCACCCTTTTGCCACCAACTTTTAGGGCAAAAGGGTGGCAGCGGAAGAGGTGGCTCTCGTCGTTGATTCACCGGAGATGGTGGCTTCCTTCTTGGAATTATTGTCCATTGATAAATTCTCTTGGTGGTGTTTTTTTTTTTTTGGTTGGAAAGGGCAACTTCTATCCTTTGGCATTTTAATGGAGGAAATGGTTAATGAAAAAGAAGAGCAATCTCAAGGAAAAGGCAGATTATTCATGTTAATCATATCGATCTCTACTTAATTACTAGTTCTTAATATGAGTTATTGAGTTTTAATTATTATAATGAATATTGTTATGTGTTTGTGATCTATTTTAGTTATATGATCATGTTTGTGTACTAGGCCTCTTGGCCCATATAAAAAGAGTATTGTGTTTGTATTATAATGTTTGAGACTTCTTATGGTATCATATCATTATGTTATTTCAATTATTGATGAATTTTGATTGTGGTCCTAGCAAATTAAAATGTAAAGTTTATTCTTTTTGTGATATTCAGATTAATTAGGACTGGATTATATTACTATCAAATATAAAGTAACTATATAAATTAATAAATTTGTGTATCATGGTCAAAACGATAAAAACAAATGCACATATTCTTAACCAAAAATTACAAAATTTATCGATATTTAAGAGATTAAAATGTTAATTTAATCTTCTCTCACATTGTATTGAAGTTTGCTGATAATGTAAAAGTATTGTATATCATAAAAGTATTCTCCTTTAGTTTATTCATTCAAAATTCCTATGGAATTCCAGCAAATTTTCCAAGAAAGAAAATAAATAGTCCATCCGTTTACTTTTTACTTGTCACTTATTTCAATAATTATTTTCTTAATAGATATGCCTGATCAAACTGTGACGGGTAAAAGTGAACGGAAGAGTACTACGTTTTTATTCATCAACATCAAGGTTAGTGTACGTGATGTATTTATTTTCTTTTAGATTCTTGTCATTTAGTGATTATAAAAAATTTCCACACTAATGGTAGTTGGTAGAAATAATTATACTTATAATTATAAAATTTTCATCGGTAATAGAATACTTAAAATAATTTCATATATTTTGAAAAATTAGGAGCTAGATTTATCTATTTTATCTTTATTTATGTCTTAATATAATATAGAGGGTGTTCAGAAAAGAGGAAAATTGTTTTTCATTTTTCTCATATTCATTTGGTATATTTTTTTTGAAAGCATTTTCTTTAGGAAAACAAGTTTCTTAAAAGTGAGGAAAATAATTAATTTCTTAGTGAAAATAAGAAAAACAAAATCCAGAAGAAACATTTCTGATTTCACATTGACTGTGTCCTCTTCACCCTTTAAACACACCTCATTTTTCACCCTCATCCCCACCACGCCCCGCACCTATCTTTCGCTTCCTCCTCTCATATATTGTATTTATATGGGAATATTTTATGATATTAACTTTTCCTTACGTACTGAACGTAACTTATTTTCATGAAATAAATAGCTTCTAAGAACACAATTTCCTTCCTACCGAACACACCATATTTTTTTTTTCATTAACTATCTACTTGATCTACTAGAATATTTATAGTTTTTAGAACAATTACAGCTTATAAAGATAAACAAACTAATTTAATAATTTTATCTTAAACTTTTAAAATAATAAATAATTTAAATAAATTATTTTAATAATCACGATAGATAATTTGAATATGTGAAAAAGTACTTCAATTAACATAAATCTAAAATCTTTGTTTCATTGAGGAATATTATACGACAAACGAAAAATGAAAGACATGTGCTTGGTAAAGTCATGGTTATTTGTTTCTAGAATTTCATGTAAACGCTAAATTTCCAAGAAAGAAACAAATCCAATTCTACTTTTTCAAACATCAACATCAAGAAACGTAATAGTCGAGTTTTAATACGGGTACTGAATATCAAATTCTAATAAAAAAATTATAAAGAAAATATCAGGAAAAAGTAAGTTTAAGGCCGTCTATGTTCATTTTTATTTATTCAAAATTAAATTTTCACTTTTACTTATTATTTTTAACATATCAAGAAAAGATATTATATGCAGTATTTTTTATTTTATCATCAATATTAATTACTTATTCTTCAAATTATTTCTGAAGATCTAAAATAATACATCAATCAATACAAGCATAGTGATAAAATAATCATATTAATTTTTTTTAAAAGAAATATACAAAATCTAAAATAAATAGTTTAACTCTATTTTAAAGGGAAAAATAACATGACCCGTGAGCTTCTTTAAAATTATTTCAATTTGTAGTGATCACAATTTTTCACCGCCTAGTCAAAAAATAATTTCATATATTTTGAATAGTTTACATCTATTCTTAAACAATAAATAATTTGGTTGATTATATATTTATTAGAAATAATCAACTCTTAAAGATTCTTAATAGACTTTATTATTCTAATAACAACATCTTTATTAATTAATTTTCTCTCTACATATTGCATATTTATTATAAAATTCATGTACGCATGTCCAATGACTTCAATCAAATTCCTAAGAAAAGAACTTTTTTATTATGATAATTATATAAATTTTATATATTATATTTAATAATAACAATAGCAAGAACATTGACAAAGGATAGTTGAAGAAAATTATTTTACATAGAACAATAGAATATTTCACGATTAAAAAAAAATTAAGGATAGACAATTTCTGTCATATTTACAACAAAAATCCATCGCTTATCCTATTTGATAATGAATCAGTGACAAATAGTTTAAATATTTAGTTAGACATGAATTATTTATGGCGGAATTTCGTAATAATTTTTGCTCTCTTTTTAGTGTCTAATGTAACATTTTCATTTTTTATGAGAGGAAAATATTGTTTGGAAAAAGATAAAATAAATGTTCATGGATAGAGAAAATCATAGAAACTACTAAGCTGATATCACAATTTCCCTATAGAATACCACAAATGAAAGGCAAAAATTAAAGTCTTATATATGCACTTAAATTCACCTACAACAAACAATAGTTAACTCTTCAAATAAAAGATGCATGATATACTCTATAATTTGGAAAATAAATGTATTATAACAAGCTAAATATGCTAATAGTATAAAATTCTTTATACTATCAGCGAATTAATATAACTTAAATTTTAAACTAATTGAGCACTTAACGATTGGTGTAAGATGTCTTGAATGAGATTTAATATGTTGAGTCGAGAAGTTCCATTTTCTTCCATGGTCATTCTTGCTACCGTCCCAAGTTCTTTAGATCGAATTCTTCTCTTTTCTCCTTCTTCTCCTCCATCCATTAGTTCCTCTATAGCATTCACAACTTGTTCTTTGCAAACAAGTACTCCAACTTTCTCTTCTTCTCCCCATCTAACTGGAAATTTAACTCCAACTTCAACTCCAATCCTCAAAACTTCAACAATTAGCTTCTCATTGAAGAATTGTTCCGCAAACATCGGCCATGTGATCATAGGCACACCACAACTCACCCCTTCTATTGTCGAGTTCCAACCACAATGAGTCAGAAACCCCTTTATGGCTGAATGTGACAATATAAGAACTTGAGGGGCCCAACCCTTAATCACAAGTCCCCTCCCTTTGATTCTCTCCTCGTACTTGGTGTCCAACAACCATTTCTCCAACTCAAGAAAATTTTGATCTGCGGTGGTCTTTATTACCCAAATAAACGGCCGTTTTGATGCTTCTAAACCTAGCCCAATTTCTATCAACTGCGATGCGATTAACCTGCATTGACTACCAAGACAACAATAAAGAACGGACTTATTTTTCATCGTATCGAGCCATTTTAAACATTGCTTGTCATCAATTGATGGTTTATTCCCCCTTTGGTACATATCCATGACATTTTTATTACAAAGTGAAACTGGTCCAATGCACCATACCTTCTTATTAATAGCTTTTTCATATTCCTCAACACATCCATGCTCCAATTCTGCAAAACTATTAACCACAACTCCGTAAGCACTTGATTCAGCTTCTTGCATCTGACCTCGAATATCATCCAAGTCAGGTAATTGCACAAAAGCCCCCGGAAGTTGATTTTTTGCTATTTCAACCCTTAGTGGAAGTCCTGGCACAACAAAACGTTCCATATCTGATTTAACCTTCAAATAAGGCCTATGAAGCATCAAATTATGTGAACTTAACAAAGAAAAACAACACATCCCATGGAAAACAAGCCTTGGAACATGGAATTTTCGTGCTGTTTGCGATGTCCATGAGAGACACTTATCTGAAATTATACAACTTGGAGGGGTATTTTGGTCTTGCAAAAAATTCTCCAATGGATTTTGTAACATATTTAGTGCTGTATAAAAATTTCTTATAAGGTCACGTGAAGGGACACTATCAAGATTTTCACAACCAATAGGTAAGCCAACTTCTTCACTAGGAAATGGGATTTGAATAAGTTCAATATCTAGTCCAATTTCTTTTGCCCTATTGATAATAGTTGCAAATCTTGACGCGTTATGTGGTGTAGTTACTAAACTAACCTTCACACCGTGCTCCGCGAATAGCCTAGCCATGTCTATCATGGGAATCATATGGCCTTGTGCTAGTAAAGGAATCAACACAAAATGAAGTTTTTGAGGAATATTGGTTGCCATTGTTGAAGGAAAAAAAAATGGCTAGTTAACTTGTAAAGCTTGAAAGAAAAATATGTGTTTAGGTGGAAAAGAAGACTTGCATTTATAACTTTATATAATAAGAATAAAGTTTGGTATAAGATGAGGATAATGGGATGGAGGTAAGTTGCACAAAAGGGTTAGTTAGAATTTCATTTGCTAAAAATATTACATACTGTGCAAATAACTAGCGGCCGCATTATCGAAATTTCAACGAATTTCGAATACTGAATTCTAAATTTAATATTGTGTATAGTTTTAATAAAGTTGCTGGTTCGATCATATTTGTATTTAGGCTTATACATCCATTTTTGTTAATAGGGTAAAACTAATTCTTTTGAAGATACTCCCTTCGGTTTACTTTTATTTGTCCATTATAGTAAATATACAGTTTCACTTTATTATATCAAGAGAAAAACATATTTTCCCATGCTTTACCCTTAAATAAGTTACTTATTCTCTGAGTTATTTCTGACATAAGACTAAACATCAATTAATATAAATATGAATATTCGTTTAAATTTCTATGATATTTTATTTTTAACTTTTTTCATAAATTTTTGACTCTGTCACGAATTACGATAATAGGAAATGGTGAAGACTTGGTCCATGCTGAGGAGTTTAGTCATGAGTCAATTGCGGCTAGACTTGTACAGATAGATTGTAGGTGTTGACTCCAAGGGGCGTACACAACTGGACGAAGTTATTTAGACGACTAGTAACCCTGCTTACACGCAATATTATATTGTTTTCATGTGAAACTACAAAAACGTAAAACGAAAATTTTTAGTTGTTCAGTTAGCTAAGTATATGAATTTTTCATTTGATGATGTTCGATTTTCTACTTTTTATTACCA
This sequence comes from Solanum pinnatisectum, assembly GCA_035578085.1. Taxonomy (NCBI): domain Eukaryota; kingdom Viridiplantae; phylum Streptophyta; class Magnoliopsida; order Solanales; family Solanaceae; genus Solanum; species Solanum pinnatisectum. Next base: position 37,879,774 of record CM069085.1, on the reverse strand, counting down.
TATGGAGAATCGAACTTTCACTAATTAAATAGGAAGTCAATCAACTGAACCCCATCCCTGCACCTCTTACCACTTTTTTTTTTTTTAATGAATGAACATCTTTTACCCATTTTATCCATTTAACTATCCATTTTTAAATAAGTAATATGAGTATTATTTGTTTTTAGCCATTTTAAAATGAGTTGGGGACCAAACCCATTTTAAATGGGTAAATATGAGTGGATACCCATATAAATTACCCATTTTGTCATTCCTAAGTTGAACTACGAACCGATTCCAGACTATTCTCCTAGCTCAGTGATCTTTTAAAATATTTATTTATGTGGTTCATGATTATATTGACATAAATAAATAAATTTTAATTTGTCATGTCAAATTTATTTTAATGATAATTATAGTTGTATGACTTTTTAAGATAAAAATGTTAAGTTGATTAAGTTTACTAATATTAAATAAAATTTAATGACTTTACTAGATAATTTTTCGTAGTTCAGTAACCTTTTTATGTTATATTGACGATGGGTTTAAAAAAAAATTAGACTATAATGTTCAAGGGTGTATCTCCTAGTAGGCTAGGAGTATGCTAAAAATAAATAAATGAAAGTATGTAGTAGTACTATTCTCTCACAAAAAAAATTAACTTCTAGATGATATGATTAATAAAAGTACTCATGACCAAATCATACCTTTTCTCATTTGAACTTTAAAAGAATGTAACTATCATAAAATGAGCTGTCCTGATAATCACTTTGAAACTCTCTCTTGTTTCACTATTTTGTCAAAGCTTATAACAAGTTATTGCAAATACCTTTTTTTTTTTAAAAAAAAAAGGACGGTAGATGATAATGAGAAAGGGCGTCGTATTTGGACGGTCGGTAGATGATAATAGAAAGGGCACCACGTCTAGAGGGGTGGACTAGATGAAAGAAAGGTGTCATGTCATGGAGTGGGGAATATGCCTCATCTCATGTAAGACAACTTAATACGTAACAATTACAGATAGGGAAAATTATATATAATCACAAAAAAAAAAAAGAGGACGGTAGATGATAATGAGAAAGGGCGTCGTATTTGGACGGTCGGTAGATGATAATAGAAAGGGCACCGCGTCTAGAGGGGTGGACTAGATGAAAGAAAGGTGTCATGACATGGAGTGGGGAATATGCCTCATCTCATGTAAGACAACTTAATACATAACAATTACAAATAGGGAAAATTGTATATAATCACAGTTTTATTTAATTGTACCCCATAGCAAACTGTTGTTATTTCGCCTCTCTCCCTGGTGAATCTCGCTCGCCACTCTCGACAGTCTCTCCCTCCTCTCTCGCTTTTATACAAACGCAAATGTATAAAATGTGTTTGTGTTTGTATAAAGCGAGAGAAAATTGTATATATACATATATTTTCGTTCCCCTCTCCCAGATCTCGCTTGCCAGTCTCTCCCTCGCCTTTCTCGCTTTATACAAATAGAAATGTATAAATTGTGTTTCTGTTTGTATAAAGTGAGAGAAAATTGTATATACACATGCAAATACATATATCTTTGTCCTATACACTTATAATTATACAATACAATATTTCCCTGCCCAATTCTCTTTTTCCTTTCTCTCTTTCTCGCTTTATACAAACACATATTAATTATAAAATTGATTCTTTTGTATATGTATACCGAAATAGATTATACAATTGCTTCTTTTGTATATATGTATAGCGAAATAGCCAGCTTCTTTTGTATATATGTATAGCGAAATAGCCATAGCAAATATATAGTTTGCTATGGAGCGCAATTATGCAAACTATAGCTATAACATACAAATATGATTTTTATGTTTGCTATATGTGAAAGTTCTTACAAATATTTATTTTTGAGAGCCAAGATGTTAGACATTTTTTTAAAAAAAATAAAAATGTTTTTGACTAGTAGTAGAAGTTTTTTTTAGAAGCTAAAAAATAATTAAATTCTACGTGGAAGCACTTTTTGGAAACTTGATCAACCATAAAATGTTTTCCTAATATTGGCCAAAAATAAAAAGATTCTAATGTAATCTCAGAAGTGGGGTATAAAGAATAAAGGAGGATAATATATATGTTACCTTATTCTTATCTTGTGAAAATAGAAATAATATTTCTTGTAAATAGTGGGATAGTCGAGGTGTCAAATGAGTGGATTGAATTGAAATTTAGTAAGTCGAAATAACTCAAGTAAATAAATACTTGGACTAAAATCGGCCAAAAACTACTTAGATTGAAACTGATTGGATCATAACTCACCCGATTAAATTCAATTCTTTTGACTGATCTTGACCCGAGAACCAAAACTGAGCCTCAACCCACCATTCAAGATATGAGACTCGAGACCCGACCTGAATTCTAGGAACTGAGCCTCGACTCAAGGAGATAATTTCTTGCTATTATTTATTAAAGAAACCAACCTCCGAAGGTCAGTTCGCATTTTGGCCCGATCTCAAGATCGACTTGAGCCCCAAGACTCAAGACCCAATCCTAACCTTAACCCAAGACCTGAGCCTCGATCCTGACTTGGGATCCGATCTCAACCCTAACCCAAACTCAAAATTCGAGACCTAATCTTAATTGTGGACCTGAGACTCGACTCTAATCCAAATGTGAAGTGGGCCCAAATAGAGCAGAATGAAATTAACTGATTCATAATATCCAGGTAATTCAAATTGAACTGTAGTTGATTTTTATTATTATTCTAATTAATAGTCAATTTTAGCAACTTTGAAATTGATTGAGTGAACATATATTCTAGTCGTTAATTTTGTTAGTCTTCTTGAATCGTCAATCGTCATTTAATATGTTTAAATTCTGTAGTGTTTGTACTAGCTAGGAACATTTAACAACCAAAATCCAGTCCATATAGGACAATAATATTATTTTCTTACAAAGCTTTTCAGTTTTTTTTTTCTTCAAAAATTCGCTAATTTAAAAAAGTTATTTATTTATTGGCAGAACAGGTCAATCAAACATTTATTTTGCAAAAGCTAGGAAAACGGGTTAACTTTTCAATTTCTTAGAAAAATCTCTTGGCGTGCGAATAAAGTTTCATTATAGACAAGAAAGAAAGAAGGCATAATATAAGAATATTGTTAATGGTACATATAAGATGTTTCGAGGAAAATAATGTGGACTTGGCCCAAATTCATATTAAAAATATTTTTGACTTGTGCTAACAGAACGATTAATATTGAAGTTGCTTACATAGCTTTAGTGATCTTAAATACTCGACTGATGTGGCTGATACACAATTAATTTTTAAATTAGTTCCTAAGTACATCATATAAAACTTAGTTCAAGAAAGAGATTGTTAGTATGAGAATAAAGTTTTATACCAACACCTGAAAAAAAAAAAAAAAATAGAAGCTATTAAGTTGAAAAAAATTATACATTGGAGTTGGAAAAAAAATTGAAGCTATTAAGTTGAAAAAATTTATATAATGGAGTTGAAAAAAAATAGAAGCTATAAAGTTGAAAAAAATTATATATTGGAGTTAAAAAAATAAATAGAAGCTATTAAGTTGAAAAAACATTTGAAAAAAATTGAAAAATTATATATGCTTAATCTAAAGCGTATTAATTTGAATATATTGGAGTTGAATATTATTGATCGATACATATATTAAAGTGGAATAGTCAAAAAAAATTCTTCTATAAGTTAGAAACGTGTTTACATATACTATTTCTTGAAAAAACACTAAATAATTATTTTGTTTTATTAAAGAAGTAAATGTTATCGGTCATATTTCTTTAAAAATAATACGAAGTAAATGTTAATTAATTTGGTATAGAAAGTAAAGTTTTATATATAGGGTACCATAATCCCATAGCTAAATACATCTTTACGTAGGATTATGACAGTAAAATAGATATTTAACCCCAAAAAATCGTGATATTATCAGTCGATAATTCTTTAAGAATAATTCGAAGTAAATGTTAATTAATTTGGTATAGAAAGTAAAGTTTTATATATAGGCACCATAATCTCATACCTAAATTCATCTTTACTAGGATTATGACAATAAACGAGATATTCACCCTAAAAAATTGTGTGTACGCTATTAGTCTGCATTGATGCTGTCAGCAATTTATTATTAGGCAAAACAATTATTATGGTAGATCTAGAAGTCTGATTACAGATTCACATGAATTCAATAATTTTTATTAAGATTTTTTTATGGGCGATCAAGTGTATACAGATCACATCCCTATATAGATATACTAAATTTCTATAAATATTCTCTATTTCTCGTGTATCTCATTCTATAAAACTATTAACTAGAGAATTTTAATTTTTCAAAACCGCCTCACACTATATATCCTAAATTTGCCTCTATATTTTTTTCCCCTCACTTTGTTCAAATAGCATAATTAGATGTGACATGATTAATATTGAATGAAAATAATTCTAGAAGGTGAATGGTACAATATTGTGGCTGTGTGGACTTCGTCGTATCATCATAAACAAATGGCAATAACCATGAAAGTGGCCATTAACAAGTAGCTCAATCCACATTAAGGTATCTAGACTTTAATTTGCCAGTGTGTTCATAGACTTATTAATTAAGTGGACCTGGTAAAAGGTTCCAGAAAATGGCAATTCATGTTACTCTTTCCATCCCATTTTAGGTGCGACGATTCAGAGTAGGAAGATTAAATTATGTAATTTTTTTCTATAAATTTGAATATAGAAATTTCAAGTCTTTCGTAATAAAATTTATGCTTAGAAATAATATAGAAGCACTACTATAAGTTAATTTTAACATAATATAGTATTATTTGTTTTGGATCATGTATGTCTCATTTTTCTTCAAAAGTCTCACACTATAAATAACGTAGTTATGACTTTTTTTTTTCAACTATCAATGTGAGACGTTGATACTTCATTTCACATGCTCCAATAACTTCTTCCTTGGTCTAAATTCCACGTATTACACGTATTACCACCAATGAGTGAATTTGAAAATTAACCTTGTGTCACATATATCAATCAAATATTTACTGCCCAAACATATTTTTATTAATATAGAGTGATACTTTTATGTTTTATCATTATTTCTGTTTGAAATGCAGTTGATTTTTTTCTGTTTTATCATTATCAATAGTCGAGAATCTTTGATATTTTAGATTTGGACACATGGATTGAGAAATTCACTTAAAATACGCTTAATTGTGATTTTCTTTCCATTTCTTATTACATCATTATCAAGGGGATATGAAAATGTATCCAAGGTAAATTTGAAAAAAAGGAGGAGGAATTAAATACCTTCTTAATTATGTGAAATGTTAATTATTTTGGATTGGAGGGAATATTTATTTCAATTAAGACAAAAATAAATTCCAAAGTAATTATTATTTTAAAAAATCAAGAGTAAAAAGTTGTCACTAGTTTATAATTATACCATTAATAATATTAACAAGAATGTAAGTATTTTAAAGAAAAAAATCAATCTATTTTTACTAAATAGAGATAATTGAGAAAATGGTTTAAAACCCCCCAACCTATACCCGAAATTTCAACTACACACTCCAGCTTTAGGGGTGTCCTATTACCCACCTGAATTTTATATTTCTCTATTTTATACACACCTGAACATATTAAATGTATAATATATACCCCCTTAAAAGCTCACACCCAGATTTATATCAAAAAGTAAATGACACGCGCTTGCCACGTAATTTACCTTTTCAAAAATTAAAAAAATATTATTTTTTCCTTTATTCTAATTTTCCTTTTATAATATCATTCTTCTCTTTCTCCTCTCTTTCCTTTCTTGCTCCATTTTTTCTTTACTTTGACCAAATTATTTTTCAAACTAACAAAGCAAGTTTAAATTTAAAAGTCCAATATTGAGTGAAATTTTCTTCATAAACCTTCTTAACATCTGAAAATTCATCCTTGGGTTGAATGGAAAATTAGTGATGAACACAAAAAGAGTGATAGTGTTCAATATTTGGAGACTTCAAAATTTGATTTTTCAAAGTGGGTTTTGGATTTCGGTTGAAATTATTGAGAGCTTAGCAACTTTAAAAATGAACGCGGCGATTCACGATGGAGGTAGATGGCGATTGACGGCGCGAGCAGCGACTTGGTGGTGGAGTTGAGGCCACTGGTGTTGCTCCGGTGAAGAGAAAACAAAAAGAGAAAAAAAAGGTAAAAAGAAAAAATAAAACAAAAACAACAAGGAAACTTAAATTTTTTTAAAACAAAATAAAACAAAAACGGAAATAAAACAGAAAATCAATATAAAATAAAAATATACTTTTAAAATTAAATTTTAATTATTATTTTTACCTCTTACTCTCTTTGAGAGAGTGAACTACACTTTCTTTGCCACCTCAACATTTAGGAGCAAATAATTCCACTTTGAAATTGTTGAAGGGGGTAATAGGACCCTTATGAAATATAAGTGTGTAGTTAAGAATTGAGCAATAGTTTAGAGGGGCTTTTGGCTATTTTCTCGAGATAATTTAATAAAGTATACTTTATATATATATATACTGTATATTTGTAGTATTTGTTGTTTTTACTGTATATTTGTAGTATTTGCTGTTTTTACTGTTTTTACTGTTTTTACTGTATATTTGTAGTATTTGCTGTTTTTACTGTTTTTACTGTATATTTGTAGTATTTGCTGTTTTTACTGTATTTTATGTATTTGCTGTATTTTCTGTGTTTTCTGTTTCTGTACTTACTGTTTTTAGTACTCCATACTATAATACTTAATCTGATAATACTTAATACTATACTAAATACTACATACACTACATACTACATATACCTCTAGCCCCAATATATCTAAGTGTCCATATATTTGGTATCAGAGCAAGAAATTTTTGGGATAAATAGCCTATGAAAAGACATCCTTCTTTTAAAAATATAAGATATAGATATTGGCATTTACATAGAGAATATAAACTTAGACAAGTAGCTATAGAAAAGAAAAGATTACTAGAAAATAAATATAATATAAAAAATATAGAAGACTTAGATAAGTTAAGCTTAAGTGACTCCGAAATTATTAGCAATACTAGGTGGGATATATCTGGTTACGATATTGACATATACTGGTGTGATAAAAGAATACAGCTGATAAATAAAAATATTAAAAAGGAAGCTTATTTATTAGGATAATTAATGCAAGCCATAGCAAGAAGCTATAGACAAGTAACTCTGTGGCTCATAGAAGAAAAATACCATAAAACATATCTTTTAGACAGAGAATTAGAATTAAGAAAACTAATAACCATAGAAGACCCATATTACGACATAAATTATCTAAATAGAGAATTAGAATATACAATAAGACAAGTTATAAGCTCTGAGAAAAGAATAAAAATATATAAGAAAACACTTAACAATATACAATTTGAATAATATACATGCCTCTAGAATATATTAGAAGAATAAGAATAAGATATAGTTGGCTTCACAAAGAAATACAATATAAGGTTGAGCTTGAATATAATCTAAAAAGATCAATAGAATTTTTAACCTGGATAGAAAAAGAGTTAGAAAAAGAACATATAAGCGAATTTTTAATCTGGTCTAAAGAAGAATTAGCTAACAAAGAAATACCTAAAACTTATACAATAGATTTTTTGAACAAAGAAAAAACTAAAGTAATAGAAGAAATTAATCACATAAAATTAAATATTAAATATACTAAGAATAGGATAAATTACTATAAACTAATATGCCCAATTAGAAGTTCCATAGGATAGAAAAAAAAAATAGATTCTTTAAAACATCTTGAATACCTAGACTTACAAAATACAGCCAGAAAAGAAATATAGATCGCTATACAAAAATAATATTTTAAAGTGTAATTTTTCTGAAGGAGAATATATACTACACTCGGAAGATAAGCAATACAATATTTTAATAGACTTGACAATAAATCTTAGTGAAAAAATTCAACAACAAGATAAAACTATAACAAAACTATTAGAAACCATAGAAGTAGTACAGAATAAACAAATTAAAATACTAGATAAAATAGAAACAGAACAAGAGGAATTTATGAATATATAATTAATACAAGAAGGATACGAGGTAGAAAGAGCTATAGAAGAAGCAAAAAGACAATACCAAGATAATAATAATACAGTTTTTAAATGTAGAGGATGTAAAAAAGGTAAAATGGATATAATGGAAACTATAGAACATTTTAGAATATGTCAGGAAAGAGAGGATAATTTAGCATATAGAACGAGCGAATTAGAAGACATAAACGAAGAACAAGAAACCTCATCCATAACTAGTTACAAAGAATTAATGGAAAAAGCGACTAGCTCTCATAGTGCAAGTCCGTTCCAAAGAACAACAACATCCCCAAATATTAACTATAGCACAGGTAATTTACCTAGAAAACCATGGGTTAGACATGATCAAGAAATAAAAGATAATATTAGACCAGCAGGAAAACGAATGTCTATAGAAGAACCTATTAGACTACAAGAAGGAGGAAATAAAGGAAAAATATTAAACATAGCAGCACATGATCCACAAATGTGGAATACGGTAATAGACTTATGGAAAGGAATAGTGGTAGCAAATTTTATTAAAAATTATCAAGAGACTGATCTTTGAGACTATGTATAGATATTTAGAAACATTTTTAGGAGAATCTTGTAAAGCAGTATGGGAATCATATAAACAAACTTTCTCACAAGAATTCCAAGCACTAATAGAAATAGGACCAAACCCATATAATTTCACTAATAAAATACATGTGTTATTAACAGGAGAAGATCCAAATAGTGGATTAGTAGCATTGCAAAGAAATGCTCTAATAAAATTAGAACAGTTAAGTATATCTAATTGGATACATATAAAGAATTTTCTTAAAGACTATTTTTACTATTGTACTATTAGTGTAAATACATTTAATGAAGAATTAGGAAAAAAGTTATTTAATAAATTGCCAGGAGCATTAGGAAGAGAAATAGAAGAAAGATGGAATAGAAGAGAAGGAGTAGTACAAGACCCTACAAAGTTATGGTCTATAGGACAAAAGATAAATCACATAATGGAAATACTTACAGAAAAATGTACAAATATACAAATACAAAAGCAATTAAAGCAAAATGAAATGAATTTTTGCAAGGCAATGATATATACTACTCAAAGTTATGATAAAGAACCTAGTAAACCAAGAAGATATAAGAGAAGAATAGACCATATCCGAAGGCCATATAAATACAAAAAGTACTTCTTAAGAAAATCATCAGCCAGAAAGCCATATTTAAATAAAGATAGACATGTTAGAAAATATAGAAATGATAGGAATTATAAAAATAAATTAGAATGTTATACTTGTGGAAGTATAGAACATTTAGCAAATACATGCCCAAAAAGGAATAACATGAAAACTAGAAATTCTCAATTAATAGAAGACTTTCAAGAAACCTTATTAAATGTAGATGAATATATGTCAGACACAGAAAGTATATATTCTGTAGTAAGTATAGAGACTACAGAGGAAAAAGATATACAATTAGACACCTCTGATTCAGAGGATGATAATTTAATTAATGAAATAGGATTAGAAAAATTAGAACTAAAAGAAGAAGATTTAAACTATACAGTGATGAACATATATCAAGATTGTAATCATGAATTTGAAAGACAAAAGGGAATAGATAGCAATCAATGTAGTATATGTAAATGGTATCCTAGTAAAATAAATAGAGCTAAATGCAAAAACTGTTATATGGAAGCATGTATAAGTTGTATAGAAAATAAATTAAAGCAACAAGTAACCAAAAACCAAGAACAAGTTCAAACAAAAGACCATGCTACTAATCTAAGACTAATAACCTTAGAAACTAGAATGAATGATTTAGAACAAAGACTAATTACAATAGAGAAAGGAAAACAAAAAATAGACTGTGATACTACACAAAGTACAATACATTTAGACCAACTAGAAAGTGAATTAATGAATATAGAAGAAAACAATACTAGTTTCATATGTAATGAAGATAAAAATTTTGGAACTATAAGAATATTAGTGAGAATAAAAATCAAAGATATAGAAATAGAAACTTTAGCATTAATAGATACAGGTTGCACGGGTTGTCTCCTTAATAAGAAAATAATACCTCAACATATACTACCAATACTAAGGACATTAAAAGAACCAATAACAGCTATACAAATGGATGGAACATACAATACTTATGACAAATATATAGAAAAAGCACAAATAAGCTTTATTAATACATGTAACAAATTCTACAAACCAACGTACAATATATATAAAATTTTAGTAAGAGATCTAAATATTAAAACTGATTTAGTGTTAGGCTTACAATTTATTATACAAAATAATGGAAGTTGTCTAGTCTCTAGAGATGGAATAATGCTGTTTAGAAATACAACATATACTCCAGTACAAACTAGAAAAATTCCAACCAAGGAATTAAATAAAGACAATAAACTAAATACAATTCCTTGTTGCGACGACTGTGGCAATAATGGTACTTGTTCCTCAAAAAATCTATATGAAGAAGAAAAAGAAGAAAATTATATAGAAAATACATACATAGAAGACATAGAAAAAGATTATACATTAATAAATGTAGAAACAGAATTTTACAATTTCCAAAAAGGAATAAATACTATAGGAAAAATAAACAATCATAAGGACTTAGAAAATATAGTAGCAATATTAGATGAAATGAAAATAATAGGAGAAAAACCTTTAATACATTGGGGAAATAATAAACTTATGTGTAAGCTAGACATAATAAATCCCGAGTATACTATAAAAACAGCAACAATAGAAGCAAATAATGAAGACACTGAAGAATTTACTAAACAGATTAAAGAATTACTAAAACTAGAAGTAATAAGAAGATCCACATCTAGACATAGATCAACAGCCTTTATGGTTAGAAACCATAGCGAACAAGTAAGAGGAAAAGCTCGCATGGTAATAAATTATAAAAGACTAAATGATAATACTAGAACAGATGCATATAAATTAACTGATAAAAATGAGTTAATTAATAGAATACAAGGTAAAAAGATATTTAGTAAATTTGACTGTAAATCAGGATACTGGCAGGTAAAAATGCACCCGGAAAGCATAGAATGGACAGCATTCACTTGTCATGAAGGACATTTTGAGTGGCTAGCTATGCCTTTTGGTTTAAAGAAAGCTCCTCCTATCTTCCAAAGAAAGATGGAAGATATGTTCGAAGACTACAAAAATTTTGTATTAGTATACGTAGATGACATTCTAGTATTTAGTAAAGACATGTACGAACATTTAGGACATTTACAGACAGTGTTTAGACTATTTGTAAAACATGGGATAATAATTAGTAAAAAGAAAATGGAATTATGTAAGACACATATAAATTTCTTAGGAGTAACTTTAGGAGAAGGAAAAGTAAAATTACAACCACATATAGCTAAAAAAGTTTTAGATATGCCTGATAAGTTAGATAATACAAAAGAATTACAAAATTAAGGCCACGTAGTAGTGTCATTTAAGTCTTTTAAGTCTTTTAGGGTCATTTTGGTCTTTTAGGTCTTTTATTTTGCCTATATAAGGAGGATTAGTAAGGCCACGTATTCCGTGTCAAGGCTTTGTTTCAGATATTTTGTACGTCCTACTCAGTACTCCCTCTCTCCTTTAGTTTAATCAAGCTAGTTTATGACTTAAATCCCTATTTTCCCAATATTTTATTTTTGTTTTTCAAATTTTTTATTTTTGTTTTTATTTTTTATATTTGTTTTTGGATTTTTTCTTACCCATTTCATATCTTCTTCTTAACCTTTGTTCTTAACAACTTCGTCTTTAACCACACCCCGGATATAAAACTGGCAACAAATTCGTCCTTTCATCAAGCGGACTATAAAGCCAAGAATCCTAGGAATTTACAGGTTAATCCATAGTCGTTATTAAGAAGTTAAGAAGCTAACCATATACTAAGGGTAAATTTTAAAGCATATATACAATAATTACATTAAAAACTAACAACTTAGAAAATTAAATAACATATTTTTTAGGGGAATTTTGGGAAGTAAACATCGTAAAACTTACATGATAAACTGAGAGAGGTTTCCCTTTCGGGAACCCCCGAAGGACCTTGGAAACGCTTTCAAAAACTTTAACACACAATCACACTTATTTTTATTTCACAAAACCTTAATATACAAAGAGGATTTTTTGGTACATAAAGAAATATGGAAGTAGGATGGAGGAAGTATGGAGGGAGTTTTCTAACTTCTATTCTTTCCACTCTTTTTTTCACTCTTACTAATCCTCCTTATATAGGCAAAATAAAAGACCTAAAAGACCAAAATGACACTACTAAGTGGCCTTAATTATTTTTTGGCCGACAACTTGATAAGATTCGTTTAATAGTGCAAGTCGGGTACTCATTGGACCCCATCGTCACATGCATTATTAATCTCATCTTTCGACTGACTCAATTATTTAACAGACGCGTGTTATGTCAACAGTTTTTCCCTCGTTTGGAGGGTAGTGATAAAGTGACAACACACTCTTTTTTACAGGACACGTAGTGGGCATTCCCACCTAATACTTCTATCTACTAATTACAAGACTTTGGCATCCCCACCTAACATTTTTATTTTTAACACACACATAAATATGTATATATAGTATAATATATATATTCTTCTATCCCATGTTGTGATGAAAGCATGCCAATATTGACTTCTCCATTCTTTCTTGTCTCTTGTCATTTTGCATTTTTGAAAACCTTCCACCGTATCTTGAAAATCTCTATCTTGTCATTTGTCTTATGTAGTGACTTGTCATGCCTTTTTGCACTTCTTCATCTTACCCATAACTTTTTGTCTTTTTTGTATTACCATTCTTGTCTTTGTATATCCTTGTAGTAACTTTGTCTTTGCTCCAATTATTTTCATAGTGTATGGAATGAAGTAGTATGAAAATGGTTAAGTATCTAGATTGTGTAATGCAATAGTATCAAAACTCATGCCTGAGTCATCATCTTCATAAGGGTCTTGTGAGTCTTGAATATTATTTGTCTGTTCTTAAATGCGATTTGTGAATATTGTCTTCTAAACCATTACTTGGACTGGAATTATTTTTGATAATATGTTTATCTTGGCTTTTGTCTTGAAAAAACTTTTCTAATGTTTGCTTAATTATATTTTCTAATTTTTCATTTTTTTTCTTTTTTAATAATTCATTTTTTCTTAATGTGTCTTTTTGGAAGTATTTAGGTAATCTCCTTCGTGAGGAAGAAGACTCCTCTATTTCACTTTTTGGCAAAGTGACAGCCATTAACGGATTTGATAAGTCTTTACCGGTCACCGTTTGAACCGGACTAGTCAGATCATGCTCCGATCTGATGAGAGTTCTTAGCATTCGATGGGAATGCACACCTGCCTCATCCATTTTTAAGTGAGATGGAGAACTCATGTCTTCTTCTTTGAGTTATCTTATCTGCTCTTGGAACATATTTATTTTGGAAAGTCTCGAGCTGTTTAACAAGTCTCATGTTCTCTTGGATAAAGATTTCATTTTTTGTATTGAGTCTTTTGAAACCCTCAGTCATGGAAGAACAATGGTCACAAAAATTATTTTGTCTGAGTCTTTTTGGATATTATATTGGGGTATTTGGTTTGGGCTTTGTCTGAGAGCTGATGAAATATAATAATTAGGCCCAAGTATTCCTCTTGCATAGTCTAAAGCTTAAGTGAAATTATTAAAACCTTTAAAAAGTGGGTTTTTTTATCTCATTTATAGAATCAATTACTTCTATCCAAGTTTGGAAAATACCTTTAGTCTTACCGTGTATAACTACATAATATTTAAATTTATTGTCTCTATTTTTGTCTGAAAAATATTGACATAAAGCATTAGAAGCTGCTATAAAATACTTAGTATCTTGTTTATTGTATGTCATCCACAAGTTATCTACTAAACATTGCTGAGTCTTGTCTATATTACAGTCTAGATTTACTCTAAATGATAAATTACACTTAGGGTAGGAAATTAAATTGTACTTACCGAAATGAATTCGCTCCATAAAATTGTCTGTTGTATTTAAGGGTCTGAAATTTTGTCTGCCTAATAATGTCTAAGCATAAGTATCTGGCTGGGCGATGCCCTTGCCTTTGTCTACTGTCTGTTGACTTGTCGGTCTCATGCTGTAATAAATATTAAGTAGTCTTTAATTGTAATCTACTTAATCTATCAGCTAAGTCATTATCTTTTCCTTTAACATATTCAAAAACAATATTATTATATATAGATATTATATCTATAAAATTTAACCATCGTCTTTTACTACTAGCTTTACTATTTATTTTTTCATGGAATTTAACTATGGTTTCGCAGTTTGTTCTTACTAATACTTTATTTTTGTTTAAAATGTATAATTTAAAACTATTTAGTCCGTATATTACTGCTAATACTTCTGCGTCTATACTACTCATATTACCTTTTTCTTTGTATTGTCCACTTTGGTATGCACATATTTTTTCTTCATTTTTTGGACTATATTTATTTGGTCTTGATTTTAAGATGGCTTTCTGGCTGATGATTTTCTTAAGAAGTACTTTTTGTATTTATATGGCCTTCGGATATGGTCTATTCTTCTCTTATATCTTCTTGGTTTACTAGGTTCTTTATCATAACTTTGAGTAGTATATATCATTGCCTTGCAAAAATTCATTTCATTTTGCTTTAATTGCTTTTGTATTTGTATATTTGTACATTTTTCTGTAAGTATTTCCATTATGTGATTTATCTTTTGTCCTATAGACCATAACTTTGTAGGGTCTTGTACTACTCCTTCTCTTCTATTCCATCTTTCTTCTATTTCTCTTCCTAATGCTCCTGGCAATTTATTAAATAACTTTTTTCCTAATTCTTCATTAAATGTATTTCTACTAATAGTACAATAGTAAAAATAGTCTTTAAGAAAATTCTTTATATGTATCCAATTAGATATACTTAACTGTTCTAATTTTATTAGAGCATTTCTTTGCAATGCTACTAATCCACTATTTGGATCTTCTCCTGTTAATAACACATGTATTTTATTAGTGAAATTATATGGGTTTGGTCCTATTTCTATTAGTGCTTGGAATTCTTGTGGGAAAGTTTGTTTATATGATTCCCATACTGCTTTACAAGATTCTCCTAAAAATGTTTCTAAATATCTATACATAGTCTCAGCATCAGTCTCTTGATAATTTTTAATAAAATCCGCTACCACTATTCCTTTTCATAAGTCTATTACCGTATTCCACATTTGTGGATCATGTGCTGCTATGTTTAATATTTTTCCTTTATTTCCTCCTTCTTGTAGTCTAATAGGTTCTTCTATAGGCATTCGCTTTCCTATTTGGTTTAATATTATCTTTTATTTCTTGATCATGTCTAACCCATGGTTTTCTAGGTAAATTACATGCTATAGTTAATATTTGGGGTTGTTGTTCTTTGGAACGGACTTGCACTATGAGAGCTAGTCGCTTCTTCCATTAATTCTTTGTAACTAGTTATGGATGAGGTTTCTTGTTCTTCGCTTATGTCTTCTAATTCGCTGCTCTATATGCTAAATTATCCTCTCTTTCCTGACATATTCTGAAATGTTCTATAGTTTCCATTATATCCATTTTACCTTTTTTACATCCTCTACATTTAAAAACTGTATTATTATTATCTTGGTACTGTCTTTTAGCTTCTTTTATAGCTCTTTCTACCTCGTATCCTTCTTGTATTAATTCTATATTCATAAATTCCTCTTGTTTTGTTTCTATGGTACTTTCAGTTTCATTATCATCTAATTCTTTTTGACTTGTGTAGTTATAGTCTGTAAACCTAATCGATGTTTCTCCTTTTGAGCTAGTGTACATTAAGTGTTGTTCTGGCGCAAATACTTTGGGTTTACTTAGTTTATCTAGATTCCATTCTAATCCTGCATATTCTTCTGGATTTATTTTTATTGGTTTTATTAATTTTATTCCTTTGTTACCCATTATTTCTACTACATCATTTACTTGGAGTTTAAATTTTGTGTTACTACTTAAGGTCATTTTTCCAATAAATCCTACACACATTAATAAATTATTTCCATTATTCATTTCTTCATATCCTTTAGTCTGGATTCCTATTTTAATATGTTTTCCAAATTCCTTTAAATTAATTAAAAAATCTGGACTAATATAAACAATTCCTCCATTATTTGTCATGTCTACTTCGGTTAAGCCAATTATGGATTTCTTTAAGTCTGACCATCTATCATCATATAATACAATTAGAACTTTGGATCCTAAATTCTTTCTAGTTAATCCTTTTATTCCTACAATTATTAATCCCATATGCATTAACATACTTTGGGAATTTTTAATAGTCTTTATGAAAGCTGGGTTTACTAAATTTAGGTTTGCAAAGTCTTCCCCTATTGCTGATATCTGTTCTTCTCTATAGTGTCTGTATAATTGATTATCTCTAGAAAAATGTTTCACATTATATAAAGTCTTAGGATTTAATAGTTTAAGTTGATTTTGTTGGAAGATTTTCAAATCTTTATCTATGTCTATGATTTCATTTAATTCTTGATTTTCTTCTATATTTGATTGTCTTTTGGATAACATTCTAGAAATTATATTATTGCCTATTCTATTTTCTGAGAAGTTGGGTCGACTATCTTGGACTGTTCGACTATTTGAAAGAAAGTCCATTGTTGAGGTTTTCTAGTTAATTTAAGTTTTTCTGGTTTAGGTGTTATTTCTACTTTTTTAAGCTGAGTAATTAATTCATCTATTTCTGTATTTTTATGAATTTGTTCAGGCTGTTTTTCTTTTAATATTTTATCTACTTTTGTATTTAATTCTATTAATAATGCTATTATTGTATTATTCTGTTTTAGGACTATTTTGTCTGTAAAACTAGAGGAAACGTGATCAGAAAATCCTACTACTTCTTTATGAAATTTTGTTGTATATTCTAATGTTTTTTTATAATTTATATCTTCTTCACTCATGAGAGTGAGATCTTTTCTATTCTTATAATTATTTCTTTTAAATTACTAATTTCAGTATTTACTTTTTCTAATTCTTTAGGCTTTTCAGTTATAGCCTTTACTAGTTTTTCTATTTCTATTTTATTAGGTATGTTATCTAAATTAAATTTATTACTTAAATACTGTATTTTTCTCTCTATCTCTAATTCCTGTGCTTTTAAAAAGTCTAAATTCTTTTCTATTTTATCTAAATTTATTACTTAAATTTGTTTATTTTGTACTTCTTCTATAGTTTCTAATAGTTTTGTTATGGTTTTATCTTGTTGTTGAATTTTTTCACTAAGATTTATTGTTAAGTCTATTAAAGTATTGTATTGCTTATCTTCCGAGTGTAGTATATGTTCTCCTTCAGAAAAATTACACTTTAAAATATTATTTTTGTATAGCGATCTATATTTCTTTTCTGGCTGTATTTTTAAGTCTAAGTATTCAAGATGTTTTAAAGAATCTATTTTTCTATCCTATAGAAGTTCTAATTGGGCATATTAGTTTATAGTAATTTATCCTATTCTTAGTATATTTAATATTTAATTTTATGTGATTGATTTCTTTTATTACTTTAGTTTTTTCTTTGTTTAAAAAATCTATTGTATAAGTTTTAGGTATTTCTTTGTTAGTTAATTCTTCTTTAGACCATATTAAAAATTCACTTATATGTTCATTTTCTAACTCTTTTTCTATCCAGGTTAAAAATTTTATTGATCTTTGTAGATTATGTTCAAGCTCGACCTTATATTGTATTTCTTTGTGAAGCCAACTATATCTTAATCTTATTCTTCTAATATATTCTAGAGGCATGTATATTATCCAAATTGTATATTGTTAAGTGTTTTCTTATATATTTTTATTCTTCTTTCGGAGTTTATAACTTGTCTTTCAATATATTCTAATTCTCTATTTAGATATTTTATGTCGTAGTATGGGTCTTCTAAGGTTATTGATTTTCTTAGTTCTAATTCTCTATCTAAAAGATGTGCTTTATGGTATTTTTCTTCTATAAGCCACTGAGTTACTTGTCTATAACGTCTAATTATATTTTGCATTAATTATCCTAATAAATAAGCTTCTTTTTTAATATTTTTATTTATCAACTATATTCTTTTATCACACCAGTAGATGTCAATATCGTAACCTGATATATCCCACTTAGTATTGCTAATAATTTCTGGGTCAATTAAACTTAAGTTTTCTAAGTCTTCTATATTTTTTATATTATATTTATTTTCTAGTAGTCTTTTCTTTTTGGATATTTTTACATGTTTTTTATTACATTCGTAGCTTTTATGTCCTTCTCCACAATTGTAACATTTGCATTTTTCTCTTGTTGGTTTGAAATTACTTTTCTTTTTATAATACCTCTTTTTAGGTATATAATTTTTCTTTGAATTATTTTTTTTTTTTATTAAGCTTTTCTTAAGCTTTCTTCGTCTTTTATATGTTCTTTCGTTGCATCCCTATTTCTAAAACTCGTTTTGTCTGTATCCATTTTTTATTAAGGTGTGGGAGTTTTTTATCAATCCCTGTTGCCTTGATATCAAAATCTTTTAATTTTTCCACCATAATATAATTAATGGTAGGAAAATATAACTATAAGTCCCTGCTTTCCATAGCGATACTGAAGAATTTGCAATAGACTCCATTACTCTGTGCATAATTTTTTACTGAATTTCTCAGTTGTTCAAGTAATATATATATATATTTTTTTTAATAGGAGTGAAAAGAGCCAAAAATCGGCAAATAAAATAAGAAGGAAATAGTGAGATTAAAGAGGAAAAGGAATACTAATTTTCTTAATGAACGTGAAAAGAGCTAAAGAGCTGGAGCGACAGATAAAATTATAATTATATTTACATGGCCTTCCAACATAGCAACATCGATCCTAGTGGCTTGATTGCAATGTATAAAAAAGGGGGAAATTTGATTATGTTAGAGTTATGATCCGTTATTTAACCCAACGTGACTCAATCCATGTTTGAAGATTGTAAAGAGGGAGAAGTGCCTCTCTAATATTTCTCTCTTCTTTCTTTTATGTTCACCTTGATATACAATAGTGCGAAAATTCTTTTTATCGCGCTGATCATGATACTTTAACTAATCAAAATCCTCTAATCAATCGAACAATAGACCTAACTTTACAAAACCGTATGTCTAAAGTGGATATACGCGCAATTTCTTTAAAAATATGAGTACGGGTTAAATAACAATGTCAAAACAGACTATTCCGTGATAACCACAAATTGCTTATCTTAGAAGGGGACATAAACCACAATCCACAACAGAGTTTTGGCTTTGATCTCTCAGAGATCAGATTTCCCATTCATTTCCTATCAGTTAATCATGTGGAGCTTTCATGACCATCAGTTGGATTTTGTCACCATCCTCCAATAGCGAAGGACGAATCTATCATTGAAGTTATGAGTTCGACAGAATTCAATAGTTTTGTCTCACTCCGTGTATTTGTAACGAAAAAATAGAGAAATCAAGAAATACTTCCTTCTAGTCTCATAGTAATGTGACAATTTGTATTCTTCTGAACTATGTCTTGTGACTGACAAGTATATATAATCCTCATAAATCCAAATTCGCAATGCTAACCACACAGTAGATAAATCTGAATATGCTTATGTTTGCTCTTACATCATCACTTTACAATGTATAAATTAAGCAATGTAGAAACCATAGTGTAACAACTTGAAATATAACAAAAATATTCTCTTGATTTTTCGACTAATAATGGGTGTTCCCACAGTGCAGCCACATTTTGTGTTGTTTCCTTTCATGGCACAAGGACATATGATACCTATGATGGACATTGCGCGTCTATTGGCACAGCGCGGAGTTATAATCACAATCCTTACTACACACTTGAATGCCAACAGATTCAAGAAAGTCCTTGATCGCGCGATAGAAACAGGACTAAAGATTCAGGTGGTTCATCTCTACTTTCCATGCTTAGAAGCTGGACTAGCTGAAGGGTGTGAAAATTTCGACATGCTTCCATCGATGGAATTTGGGGTGAAATTCTTCGATGCTACGGGAAGACTTCAACCTCAAGTGGAAGAAATGTTGCAAGAAATGAAACCTTCACCGAGTTGTCTAATATCTGACATGTGTTTCCCATGGACAACTAATGTTGCACACAAATTTAACATGCCTAGGATTGTTTTCCATGGGATGTGTTGCTTCTCTTTGTTGTGCTTACACAATTTGAGAAATTGGGAGGAGTTAGAAAAGATTGAGTCTGATACAGAGTACTTTCAAGTGCCTGGATTATTCGACAAGATTGAACTAAACAAAGCTCAGCTTGTGAATATTCTGAGGGCAACAGATGAAAATATGAAGGAGATTATGGATCAAATGAAGAAAGCGGACGATGAAGCTTATGGGATAGTGGTGAATAGCTTTGAGGATTTGGAAAAAGAATACGTCGAGGGTTTAATGAATGCGAAAAACAAGAAGATTTGGACCATTGGCCCTGTTTCACTCTGTAACAAAGAGAAACAGGACAAAGCTGAAAGAGGTAACAAGGCAGCAATTGATGAGCACAAGTGCCTAAAATGGCTTGATTCTTGGGAACAAGACTCTGTTCTCTTTGTTTGTCTCGGGAGCCTATCACGCCTTTCCACGTCTCAGATGGTAGAGCTAGGGCTCGGCTTAGAATCATCGAAACGACCCTTCATTTGGGTTGTTAGACACATGTCAGATGAGTTCAAGAAATGGCTAGTGGAAGAAAATTTTGAGGAAAGAGTTGAAGGACAAGGACTTCTAATCCACGGTTGGGCGCCACAAGTACTAATCTTATCTCATCCTTCGGTTGGTGCATTCTTGACGCATTGTGGATGGAATTCGAGTCTGGAAGGTATATCTGCTGGCGTGCCGATGATCACTTGGCCAATGTTTGCTGAGCAGTTCATTAATGAGAGGCTAATAGTGAATGTACTCGCGACAGGAGTGAAGGCCGGCATGGAGAATCCAGTGATGTTTGGAGAAGAAGAAAAATTAGGAACACAAGTAAGCAAAGATGATATTAAGAAGGTGATTGAAGAAGTAATGGGTGAAGAAATGGAAGGTGAAATGAGAAGAAAAAGAGCAAAAGAATTAGGAGAAAAGGCAAAGAGGGCTATGGAGGAAGAGGGTTCCTCTTACCTCAACTTGACACAATTGATTCAAGATGTCACAGAGCAAGCAAATCTTTTAAAAGGTTGATTGAGGAGGTAACTATGTATTCCTTATAGTTCAAATCAAGTTTTATAGTAATGTTAAAAGTTCAGTTACTATTATAAGACACAGATAATCTTATTGATATTGTTATGGTGAGTAAAATTTTGTGACAAGTTTAATGGGCTACCAATGTATTAAGATTTTATGTCATACAATATATCTATATCTATCTATCTATCTATCTATCTATATATATATATATATATATATATATATATATATATATATATATATATATATATATATATATATATGCATGCTTACATCAGCAGAAAATTCTGCGTGAATAACACATTTATGTGTATGGCATGAGAGGGGAGCATTTAAGTTTAATTAATAACGCAGAAGGGTGTGTTTAAGAGTGTCAACAATGCGAAAACAAAACTAATAATTCACGCCGAGTCATAAGTATTTCAATACTTCTCTCTTATAAGAATAATACACTTCCTGATAGTCTCATAGAATGGAACTATTTTAATTCTTTTGAACTACATCTCATCTGGTATAAAAACTCAAAATAGTCATTTATCTTTGGGATAAAACTCAAAATCATCCTTAGATTTTCATATAGAGCAGTAATAGTCCCTTATGTTTGTAATATTAGTGCACTTTTAGTCCTCTCCCACACTTTTGCCTATTTTTTTAATATTGATTTTGTCCAAATTTTTATGTATGGAATGTTCAATTGTTTTTTTTTTAAAAAATATGTTTAGATGAAATAATAACTTAGAGAACAACTTGTGTTGTTCAATAGAAAATATTATTACAGCTAAACTAAGAACCTATCATTGATCGTCGAACTATATCAATTCATTGTTGACATATGACATCGCAATGGTACAAAAAATATTTTCTTATGTCATATGTCAACAATAAATTGATATAGTTGGACAATCAAAGATAGGTTCTTAGTTTAGCTGCAATAATAGTTTTACTGAACAAAATAAGGGTTTTTTTTTCTCACCTTTTCTTACATAGAGTATTGTTTCTACTAAATATATAAAAAGACGATTGAACGTTTCATACATAAAATTGTGGACAAAATTAAAGTTAAAAAATAGGCAAAAGTTTGTGGAGGACCAAAAGTGCACTAATATTAGTATAACAACCTTAATTAGTATAACAAAAATATATATCCTCTCATCTTTCTACTAAAAATATGGATGTTCCAACAATGCAGCCACATTTTGTGTTGCTTCCTTTCATGGCACAAGGCCATATGATCCCTATGATTGACATGGCGCGACTACTGGCACAACGCGGAGTTATAATCACAATCCTTACTAAACGCTTGAACGCTAATAGATTCAAAAATGTCGTTGATCATGCAATTGAAACAGGACTAAAGATTCAGGTGGTTCATCTCTACTTTCCAAGCGTAGAGGCTGGACTACCTGAAGGGTGTGAAAATTTCGACATGCTTCCATCGATGGATTTGGGGCTGAAATTCTTCGATGCTGAGCAGTTCATTAATGAGAGGCTAATAGTAAATGTAATCAAGACAGGAGTGAAAGCGGGCACGGAGAGTCCAGTGATGTTTGGGGAGGAAGAAAAATTGGGCAAAACAAGTAAGCAAAGATGATATTAAGAAGGTGATTGAAGAAGTAATGGGTGAAGAAAAGAAAGGTGAAATGAGAAGTAAAAGAGCAAAAGAAATAGGAGAAAAGGCAAAGAGGGCAGTGGAGGAAGGGGGTTCCTCTTACCTCAACTTGACACAATTGATTCAAGATGTCACTGAGCAAGCAAATTTTTTAAAAGGTTGATTTAGGAGATCACTATGTATTCCTTATATAGTTCAAATCAAGTGTAATAGTAATGCTATATCGGGTAAAGTTCAGTTACTTTAATGTAACCATGAAATTGGTATTATTATTATTATATAAATAAGGCTATCAATGTATTAAGACTTTATGTGCAAATTTTCATGATTCACATTGTCCTTAAATTTAAAGGCTGCTATCTTAGTATGTTTGGTCTATGATATCATCTGATAGCTTATCCAAATCCTGGGTTTCTATTTGATCTTGTCTGTGCATTTTCTTCATTGTTTTTATCTTGGTTCATATAAAACATAAACGGAATGTCTAGATCGCCCTTTAAACTTGGCATAATTGGTAAGATTGTCATTTAAAGTTAGTCGATGATCAAATACACACTTTACTTTGACATAAGTGTATCTATTAAACATACACATAGGGGACTTCCCAGCAAGATCTGAATTTAATCAGGCTTCAATATGGATATCATATATCGAGGAAAACAAAAAAATTAAGACAGAGTGCGTGAAACACACTTGCTTATAATGTATTGCATAGACCAATTATTGAATGACGCATGTAATTTCAAACAATTTTGTCAATTAGTCAAAAAATTATACTAAATCATCATAATTCTTATTCAATCGTAAAACATATATTATACAATAAAAGACATAGTAGCATCCACCATCTTTTAAAATTCTAAATCCGCGTCTGTCTGTAATCTTCCACTTCATCAGGAAAAGCATGTTCGAGATCCTCCAATAGATGCCCTCTTAAATCCTTGAATGCATCTACTTTCCCTTTAGTAATTTGATTTTTGGCAATGCAATTGTTCAACACATCCCTAGTAAATTCATCTGGATTCTTTCCATTATCAATTAAGTTGAGAACTTCCATTGGCACTTTAATACTATGACATTTTTCACCTAATCTGGTCATATTATCAAGGTCAAACACAAGATTATTCAGTTGAGATGCAAAGTCGACGTCAAAAGAAGAAAGCTGATGAAGAATTCCTAGTGTTTTTTTGATTGAATTTATAACTTGATTGAGATTTTGTTTTGATGAGCCCATGGATTATGTTTGGAATAGACAAAATAAAAATTTAGAGGCAAATATATAGAGGTGAGAGATGTGTTTAATTAAGGAAACTTTAGGATTAAGCCGTGTTTTGTTAGGAATAGGAGAGGTACAATTCCAAATCTTAAAGGAAATGGAAAGGTACATTGCTTAATTTTACTTACCATAACAATATTTTTTTTAAAAAAATTGTCTTATTAAAGGGATTGAACTTTATATATAGAAAAGGGTTTAATACTATGTGAAATTGAATTATACTGTATTCGATTAATAGTTTGGTTTAAAACTGTTTTCATTTTTAATAGTTTGATCCAATAGTATTCATGTTATTACTTAATGGATTAAATATACTTTTTTTTCCACATAAATATATTTTTTTTAGACACCTTCTTTTCCTAATGATGATTTTTTAAAAATAGAAAATACGTGTCTACTTCAATTTGGAAAGGATTAAGAAATAAGAATATTTTCTATTTTATTAGGTGTTTTTTATATCTTTATTTCGATGAAAATTAATAATGAATTACTATAATTTTATATATATGACTTATGTTATCCGTTACTAAAAAGGTACATAGAGTTATTCTATTTTAATTGTTAAATTGAGATTAAGAATGAATTTTGTTTTTAATTATTTATTAATTAAATAGATTTTAAAAGAAAAGAAGCAAGAATTGAGTTCTTTAATAGTGATTTTTTAAAATTAAGAATAGAATATGTTTATTTTAAAAATACTACTATACTGGTTAAGAAAATGACATTTTTAACTCATTAAGTAAAAATAGGGTCATTTTGAATCAAACTATTAATAATATAAATATTTTAAAACCAAACTATAATAACAAGAGGATTGTTGGACCAAACGATTAGTTGACAACATTTTTATTCAATTTCACATAATTTTAAAACATTTTTTTACCTTTCCGTATAGCTATAATACCATAAAATTAATTGTTACTCCTATATTAAAGTAACTGAACTTTACTCAAATATAACATTATTGTTCAGACTTGATTTGAACTATATGGCATAATACATTAATTTCACCATATCCTAAATCAACCTCTTGTAATCCTACATAGATTTTAAAAAATTTGCTTGCTCTGTCACATCTTGAATCAATTTTGTCAAGTTGAAATGAGAAGAACCCTCTTCCTCCATAGCCCTCTTTGCCTTTTCTCCTAATTCTTTTGCTCTTTTTCTTCTCATTTCACCTTCCATTTCTTCACCCATCACTTCTTCAATCACCTTCTTAATATCATATTTGCTTACTTGTGTTCCCAATTTTTCTTCTTCTCCAAACATCACTTGCCTCTCTATGCCTGATCTCACTCCTGTCTTGAGTACATTCACTATTAACCTCTCATTGCAAAACTGCTCAGCAAACATTGGCCAAGTGATCATCGCCACGCCAGCAGTTATACCTTCCAGACTCGAATTCCATCCACAGTGAGTCAAGAACGCACCTATTGAAGGATGAGATAAGATTAATACTTGTGGCGCCCAACCGTGGATTAAAAGTCCCTGTCCTTTAACTCTTTCCTCAAAATCCTCTTCAACTAGCCAATTTTTGAACTCATCTGACATGTGTCTAACAACCCAAATGAAGGGTCGTTTCGATGATTCTAAGCCGAGCCCTAGCTCTACCATCTGAGACGTGGAAAGGCGCGATAGGCTTCCAAGACATACAAAGAGTACAGAGTTTTGTTCCCAAGAATCAAGCCAGTTCAGGCAGTGGTGTTCATCTATTGAAGCCTTATTACCTCTTTCAGCTTTGTCCTGTTTCTCTTTGTTACAGAGTGAAACAGGGCCAATGGTCCAAATCTTCTTGTTTTTCGCATTCATTAAACCCTCGACGTATTCTTTTTCCAAATCCTCAAAGCTATTCACCACTATCCCATAAGCTTCCTCCTCCGCTTTCTTCATTTGATCAGAAATTTCTCGCCATTCTTCATTTCTCGGCCTGGCAGCATTTCCAAGCTGATTTTTGGTTAGTTCAATCTTGTCGAATAATCCAGGCACTCGAAAATACTCTGTATCAGACTCGATCTTTTCTAACCCTTCCCAATCTTTCAAATTATGTAAACATAACAAAGAAAAGCAACCCATTCCATGGAAAACAATCCTAGGAATGTTGAATTTTTGTGCAACATTAGTTGTCCATGGGAAACACATATCAGATATTACACAACTTGGTGAAGGTTTCATTTCTTGCAACATTTCTTCTACTTGGGGCTGAAGTCTTTTCGTAGCATCTAAGAATTTCAGCCCCAAATCCATCGATGGAAGCATGTCGAAATTTTCACACCCTTCAGGTAGTCCAGCCTCTAAGCTTGGAAAGTAGAGATGAACCACCTGAATTTTTAGTCCTGTTTCTACAGCGCGATCAACGACTTTCTTGAATCTATTGGCATTCAAATGTGTAGTAACGATTGTGATAATAACTCCACGCTGTGCTAGTAATCGCGCAATGTCAATCATAGGGATTGTATGACCTTGTGCCATGAAAGGAAACAACACAAAATGTGGTTGTACTGTAGGAACACCCATTGTTAGTTGAAAAATGAGAGAATATTTTTGTTATATTTCAGGTTGTTACAATATGGTTTCATCAACATATTGTTTAATTTATAGACTAAAGTATATGTTGATTGTAAAGTGATGATGTAAGAGCAGACATAAGCATTTCCAGCTTTATCTTAATGATGAGGTGATAATGTATGATTATGATATTGTGAAATTGAATATGAGAAGATGATATTTACTAGACAAAATGAAGTTTCTAATTTTTGTAACAAACCAGCTTATTACAGATATATTGCTGTATTTTTGTTTAAAATTTTCTTGGAAAAAACACCAAAGATAAGATTAAATTTACTCCATACAAGATAGATGCAGTTCACAAGAATACAAAGCGTCCCATTCTTATAACTAGGGGTGTACATGACCGGATTGGTTTGAGTTTTTCAAATATCAAACAAAACTATTTGTGTAAAAAAATTTAATATATAAACCAAACCAAACTAATAAAATTCGGATTTTTTAACCTCGGGTTGGTCTGGGTTGGTCTGGGTTTTTCAAATACCAAACCAAACCATTGTGTCGAATTTTTAAATTTATAAATCAAACCAAACTAATAAACCTCAAATTTTTTCAGATTTTTGGATTTTTTCGGTAAAGTTTGCATACAAACATATAATTAACTTGTGCTTCAAATATTTCTTTAGTCTAACCAAAATACAATTATCTAAGGTGTTTCTTAAGAAAATAACACAAAATATGAGATGAGTACTAATGACACTAAAATATTCAATAAAAAATAATAATGAAATCATCATATAAAATAAATATTGCAAAGTCATAATGAAATTGATCATAATTTAAAAGTACTAAATCATGCTAAAATAAGTTTAATAAGTATTAGTCACATTACTAAATATTTAAGGAAAATTACAATTAGATTATGTATTTTAATTGTCTAAATCAACGTAAAACTAAAGAACAAATACTCAATATTATTGTCATCCTTAGTGTTGAATTGATTTTCTTTTTGCATTAGTATTAATTTGATTTTGATTTAAATTTTATTATAATTATCAATATCTATGAACTATAATCTTTATTGGACCATTCCGAATTCTAAGTTTTAAACTTGAAATAATATATTAAAAGATAAAAACTATGAAAAGTATCAGAAATATTTTAAAATTATATCAAAGTAAATATTTTTATGTATAAAATAAAAATTTAAAATTACATATATAATGTCGGGTTGGTTTGGTCTCAAGTTGGTTTTTTTTAGTTAAAACCAAACCACCCAAATATAGTCGGGTTTTTTTTCCAATACTAAACCAAGTCAAACCAAACCACTAGTCGGGTTTTTTTTTTCGTTTGACTCGATTTATGGTTTGGTTCGGTTTTCGGTTCGATTTTGTACACCCCTACTTATAACAAACACCTTTCACGCAGGGGTGTATCCAGGATTTTAGAAGAATGGGTGCACTGTTACATCTAAGATATAAATTTGATCGGTTTGACTTTTACGTTCTTAATATTGAATAGTTAACTTTTAAAAATTATACGTCCAACGTATATAATACTAAAAGTTTTAATTTTAATATACACATTTGATTTAATTATATAAAAATTATACCGTGTTAATTATTTTTTTTTAGGAATTTCCAATGTTACACACTTGAAAATTTTGAAAGATTAAAGCAAAAAAAAAAAAAAGAAAAATTGATTGAAACGTCAAAACTGTTACCGATAACCACTTGGAGGGGTATTACTTATAAAATAAGATAAATATAAGATTTAAATTTCTATCTCTGCTTAGAGAAGTGCACCCAATCATCGTCGTATTATTATATGTTATTTTTAACGTAGATTCACACCTTTATATTTAAATATTTTTAGAAAAATATAACACTACTATATATGATCTAGAGAAAAAGCATGAATTCACGTGAACCCACAAAATCCCTCTAGATACACCTCTGCTTTCACGTACGCTATCGTCACATGAATTCAGGATTTCAATAAGTTCATGAATTTTGAATTTAAAATAAAATTATTGAATTCTGCTTAACACATAACTTTTAGTGATTGATCTGTCCCTCGTTTTTGGAGGATGATGACAAAATCAGACTGATGGTCATGAAAGTTCCACATGATTAACTGATATGAATGAATGGGAAATCTGATTTCTGAGAGTTCAAAGCCAAAACGGTCTCTTCAATGTTTTTTGTCCGCTTCTTGTACCTTCTGTTGGTGCCTAAGCATAGAAATTTATTTAAACGTTGATGTGAAATTATAATTTAAAATTATGATATGAAATTTCATGCCTAGACGCAAGCTTAGACGAAGTCAAGAGATCAGTATTACTATGTGGCATGAAGTTAAAAAAAATATATTTCACTTGAAATCATAAAATACGACCAAATTATTATTTGCAAATATTAATTTTGGTTTGGGGTAAAAAAATGCTTGACGTGGCAAAAGGGGTCAGTTTCATGGCTAAATTGATGATGTAAGGGCAAACATAAGCATATTAAAAAAAAAAAACATTTTATGTCTTACGATAGACACATGAACTTGGTATGACATAGATGCAGTGGCGGATATATAATTTTAAGGCTGTGGGTGTTTTGAAAGTGGCAGAATAAAAAATATAAAAAAGATATGTTAATAATGAGATTCAAACCCGGCACAACAATACTAAAAGAACCTTAAGCATCCACCCAAGAGCGAATGGATCAATCAGATCATTTGTTCATTGGGTGATCTCTGTTAATTTTATACAAATATATCTTAATTTATATATAGATATATGTATTCCAAGACGAGATTAATGGGTGTTCAAACATCCGATAGACTTTACGTGGGTCCGCCCCTGCATGGATGATGTTGAATGATCGTACGTTAATAGTCATCTCCACATTAAAGGATAATTAGAGGTTTAAAAATGAAATTTTAGTTAGAGATTTTTCAAACTTTTTTAGAAGCAAATTATTATTTAAACTTTAAAGCAAGTTATGGTTAAACCAACTTTATTATATGGACGGAATGTTGGTTAGTTAAAAATCTCATATTTAAAAAATGAAGGTGATGGAAATAAAAATATAGAGATGGATGTATGATCAGTTTACTATGATAGATATGATTAAAAATGAGGAAATTCGAGAAAGAAGTTAGGGGAGTGATTTTATTTAAGCACAAATGAACTAATTTGATGTCTGTTTCAATGGATTTTTAGCTTTTAATTTTTGACTTATTTTTATTATTTTAGCTTAAAATCAATTACTTGTAAATATTTTTTAATTACCCAAATATTTAAAGAGTGTTTTGAAATTATTCTGATTTAAAAATACTTAAAAATAAATTAACAGGCTCTTAACTTCTATTTTATAGAAGTAAAGAAATTGCGAGCCTTTTTAAGTATCATACATATACTCTTATAGTATCATACATATACTCTTATAGTATCATTGACTAGTGAGTAATTTTGAACAAGAAATCATAATGATACCAATATCGTGTTTATATATATATATACACACACACACACACACACACACAGATTTAATATTATTAAAGCGAAATTATTAGCCTTAATTAGGGCTGTTCACGGTTTGGATAAAAATCGATCCAAACCGAAAAACTGAACCAAACCGATTAAATAAAACGATTTTATTTGGGTTTGATTTGGTTTTATATTTTTAAAAATCGATAAATTTTGGGTTGGTTATGATTTTGTTCGAAAAAACCAAAGAAATAATTTTATTGTTATACATACATAATATGATATTTTTATAAACATTTTAAAATATCTTATATCTGTTTTCATCAAAATTTATTTATATTTACTTATGAAAGCAAAAATGTCCAAAGTGAAAACATTTATCTTATTGACTTCATGTATATTAGTGTCTATGACAATTCTTTGTGGAATTGAAAATGTCATTGTCTCTTCCTTCTAGGCCAAAATAATGAATTTTAAAGCTTTATTCGTAGTAAATTCAATAATCGAAAGTTATGTAATGTGAGTCATTCTAACTATTCTTTGTTTTGAATGGATTATTGTCACTTTTTTCACGCTTTGAATGAATTGTTTCTTTTATTTTTGTATATGGTGAATAACTAAATAACCGAACCAAACCGAACCAAAACCAATAACAACCAAACCGATAAATATATATTATATTTGGTTTTGATAATTTTAAAATCAATTAAATTGGTTTGGTTTTGGTTTTGATCAATAACCGATCCAAACCGACCCGTGAACACCCCTAGCCTTAATGATACCAATATAATATATGATATTGATTTAATATCAATTAAGCGAAAATTATCAGCATTAAAGAATTGGGTTTGGATATGAACTTATAATTATTTTGGGTTTTAGGCCCATTTACGTAGTTTTTCCAAATTTTTTTCATGAAAATTGAACCAAAAGCCCAAATCCATTAACTGGTTGAGCCCAACAATATGCCTCTTTTGTAGTCTCTCACTGTTCCCATATTTTGCCAAGTCCTTGCAATTTCCTCCATTATCATCAGGGTTTAAGAGCTTCACCATCACCATGAACACCTTAAACCCTCTTCATCTTTCTGCAAAATCAAACAATTTTCACAACCAATTCATTCCTTCAGTGTTAACTCAACAACCCCTCAATTCTTTTTCCTTCAAAACTCCATTTTCATTATCCATTAAACTCTCTAAAACCCCTACTTCTAAACCCTTCAAATCTTTAATTCCACTCTCTTTTCTCAAACCCACATTGATTTCCACCATTACTGCCACTGCCCTTTTCTTTACAGGGTTTAATTTCAACCCCAAACAAGCTATTTGTTGTCCTGTTTCGCCGGTGCCAACCGTGGACACGAATGTGAAAGAAGAAATTTTAGAACAGGAGGAAACTGAAATGGCGCCAGAAAATGTTGAAATATTGAGAAATTTGTTGGAAAATCGTGTTAAGAATAGAAAATTAGACGATGCTCTTAGCATTATAAACAAGCTGATTGAGCTGGAGCCTGAAGAGATCGAATGGCGTTTCTTGAAATCGCATTTATATGTTCATAATGGGGAGGTTGAATTAGCTAAATTGGGTTTTAGAGATGTTATATTAAAGGATCCTTATTACGTAGAGGCGTATCGCGGGCTGGTTGTGGCAGCATCGGAAGATGATTCCGTGGAGGAAATGAAGAAAATTGAGAAACAGGTTATGGAGGGGATTAACATGTGTGAGAAGGAGGAGAAAGAGAGTGAGTTGAGGGATTTAAAGCTTATTCTTGCACAAATATGGGTTATTGGAGGTAAATATGATGAAGCATTGAAGGTTTATCAAGAGTTAGTGGATGAGGAGCCAGGGGATTTTAGGCCTTACTTGTGTCAAGGCATGATATATACAGCGTTGAAGAAGAACGACGAGGCTGAGAAGTATTTCGAGAAGTATCGAGGACTGGTACCTCAAGATCATACTAATGCTAGATTCGAGTTTATGATGGCGACTTGATATGTGATCATTGGTTTTCCATGGAAGCTGAGATTCTATGATTGAGGTATGATAGAAATTGAGTTGCATTGTATTGTTGTAGATTGAATATATTGTGCTTATTAGATGCTTAGATATACTTTTCTCTCTGGTTTGAGAAGGTAGAGGCTTTTACATAGAGTTGTAGCACTTAGGTTTAAATTCAGACGCCAAGATGAGTTTTTTTTTTTTGTAATTTAGTGGAATGGAGCTCGAAGGTATTTAACTTCATATCTGATGGTATTTTGAATGACATGATGAACTATATAAGATTAAATTCAATCAAGAATGCGAACAGAATTATACTCTTTGTGATATTAAATTGTGTAATGCAATCATTCCTGCGCAATATGCCGCAAGTCTTATATGTTGTGAGCTCTGACTTATGAGGCTTATGAGACGAAGATTACATGGGAATAGTTTGCTGCTACCGATATGTGGGAGCGGTTACAGATACGTTTGGTCATTTCAACAAGTACTTTTTGTGCTCGCGTGAGTTATGTTATTCATACCATACTACACTTGCAACCAAGAACTAAGAGGGAAATCTGAGTTCATTAGAGATTAAATGACACCAGTTCGTAAACAATGTTGAACACCTTTCGTTCTGAAACTATCCTCAATAAATAGTGATCATTCAGACTAAATGGAGATTAAACTCAAATAGACCAATTAAACCTGTGTTGTTTTGCAAAATGAATTCAAGAATCTGTCTTTAAAAAAGAAAAAAAGTATGAGTGTTTGTTATGTAGTTGTTTTGTTTCTCAATTCTAGTTTTATTATTTTGAAGATGTATTTAGAGGTAGGTAGGGAGGTCTTGACTAGATCCCTCTATAATTATGTTGAAGATTTGCAGGATTACAAGTTTAATGAACATAATATGAGCATCAGGATTTTATCCTCTCTTTTTTCGAGCATCAGGATAGATCATTTCATGTTCCCTATAGTTTCTTATCTGGTCTTTGGAACGATGTTGCTCGGATCCTCCAAAATATGCCTCTGCACTTATGTCGTATCCACCATAAATGAAGAACTTTTGGAGGATCCGACACCCCCCCGACAATTTAAGGATCTGATAAACATAGCTTTGGAATATAGGTTAGAAGTTCATTAGTCGATATTGTGTTGATCTTCTCCTACATGTAGTTTTCTGTGATTAGCCCACGAGTACTACTTTTGGTTTTAGGCCAGTTAATGTGACATCATGAACTTTGTGTGGATTACAATCGAGTTCAATGACGCTCTTTTCTCTTCATGCCTTGAAGTTTGTTGTGTAGATTGAATCTAGTTATGTAACCCTTATAAATCTAGCTTGCTGCAGCTGCTTCTTCTTGCTTCAGTTTGATTAGGAAAATTCCTAATGTACATGTAGTACAAACAACAACAACAAAAACTCAGTGTAATCCTACAAGTGGGGTCTGGGGAGGGTTAAGTGTACACAGACCTTACCCTCCTTTTTTTTGAAGGTAGAGAGGTTGTCTCTAAAAGACCCTCAGCTGCACAAACAGTGAAAATATACATGTAGTACATACAACAAAATCTAAGCATTCTCTTTAAAACCATTGGAAATTCTCGACTCAAGAGTCACATAATACCGTTTATGTGAAGTTGTATGACAACAATATATGCATACTTTCCATCACAAAATTTTCAATACGCTGAGTTACAGACTATAGTTTAAATCCTTATACATATTTGTAATTAACAGTAGCAATGGCTACACTGTCATCGACTAGTCTTGACGTTACTCACATACCTAAAAAGCGGATTTTTTCCCAGTTTATGAGATCCAAACTTAGTTTGATCCAGTTGAGATGGAGTCCACATATGTTGAAATTGTCGCAGATACAAATGTGGGCACTAAGACGAATGGTAAAGAGTAAATGTTGCAGGACCTGTGGATTCATCAAATTTGAACCTATTGAAAATAGTTTGGATATTTGATTCAATATGTATGGCTTAGTTGACACAAAGAGAGGCAGCTTCATCCCTCTTTTCCTTTCCTGGCAGCTGAAGATGCATTTTTCTGCCTTATTTGTATGAAGAAAATTTTGGAACAACAATGAATTTACGGTAAAAATATATCCATACTCGATGCTTGTTCCACGAAAATGAATGCAAGACAATTGCATGTTGCGCGTCTTGCATATTTACTTTGGTTATGTGATATATATATTTTCACTTGCATTTGTGACATGATTAAATTGCTAGGTTTGGCGTAGATATCCGGTACAGGTAAAATTTTTTTTGACAAGTTTAGCTACCCAGGAAACTTCACGGACCTTGAAAATGAGTGATCTTGAAGCTTTGACCCCTCGCTTGCCTCATAGGCAAAACTTCAAGGTTAAAAACCGAAACTTGAAGTTTTGCTTTTGGAGCAAGCGTTATCAAAATTCAAGACCATCCATCTCTAAGATCATTCTTGTAAATTTCGTGCTAAAATAGGCAGCAAAACTTTTCCATGAAAATTGAGAAGTTCACAAATACCAGAAAGTGAAATCCATCAGGAAGTTGATAAACCAATCCCAGACTAAAATTCCATTTCTCTAAAGTCTTACTAAACCACAAAAAGTTGATTTACATTAGTTGAATTGTTGTTGTAGTTGGAGTAACATTTTCTATCTTTTCATGAGATGACACCATCTGCTTGTCATTATTCTTCAACTCAGAATTACTCAAATTAACTTTGGCTGTAGGGACAGAAGATGCCAGTGTTGGTGTCCATAACTGTGCATTTTTCACCTTGGAAATGCTTGCAAGAACTCCTAATGGTGTCACATCCCCAGTTACTGTCACCTTCTTAGCAGCAAAATCTATGTTGAAAGATTTCACACCTGACTCATGCCCAATCAAAAGTTTACAATTAATCAACGAGTTTAAGTTATATGCATCGCACAATACAAGAAATATTGACATGATTAAGTCGTTCATAAGGTAATAAGAAGTAAATTTCTATGATAAGCATCTAATTGGTAACATGAAAATGGTAAGTAATTTTGCTATAGTAAGTTAAACTACACTTGTTACACACACATACTAGCCATGAGCCATCAGCAGAGGGGAGTTTTGGTACTTTTCACCTATGTTGCTCGAATTCTTGTTGCACCAATGTCGGGTTCTCCGAAAATGCACTACTTCTAGAGTATTTGACATACACCCGTTTACATTTTTGAAAGCTAATTTAGCTTTCCACCAGTCTCAGATTCATGAGGACTCTTAAACAAGGTCTTACATGATATAAACACCATGCTGACTAAGCCTCTAGCACACTATCAATGAATTTTAACGTGTTATAGCAGGAAAATTATCTTTTTTATCGGTAAGTAGTGGTGAGTAGTCCATCCTTAAACCAATGATCTCGAGTTCTAGTTCCTAAGTCGCCTTTGTTAGGGAGCGCTTTACCCCCTTATGTAGACTTTCCGATGCGAATCCAAATTTAGTCGGGTTTTAATGTGGGTACCGGACACCAAACACCGGGTGAGAAATAAAAAAAAAACATGGTCATATATGCAATGAGCTTTACCTAAAGTCATGAGGACTCTTAAACAAGGTCTTACATGATATAAACATTACATGCTAACTAAGCCTCTAGCAATTTTAACATGTATAGCAGGTAAATTATCTTTTTATGAATATAACTTAAAAAGAGATAGTCTAATGCATGAATCATTCCGTGTTCAGCAAAGTCCTGGGAAGGACCACATAAGAAACTTACCTTGACACAAACATTAGTATCAACTTATTCCACGGCTTGAACCCATGACAAGTTATTGAGAAAATTTCAAAGTGGGCATTATGAATGGTCCCCCAAGAAGAAGAGAGAGCCACACATACCTTGCATTCTAGAGATGTGTTTTCTCATCTTCCTTTCACATCCTCTGCAGTGAAGTGAAACTCTAAGAACAACCACCTGCAACAAAATATTCATTACTCTGTCATTTCATATATAGACCACTTTTTTTCTACAACTAATACATCCTTCTACTTTATTTTTATTCATTTATTCTAACAAACAAAAGATGATGTTTAACCTGTAAAGTATCTTTTTTCTTCACTATATTATAACAAGAATGTTTTTTTCTCTATCTTTCTGAAAAAAGAAATTAAAATAAAACACTTTATTACATTAGAGTTGAAGTTTTTTGCTACTTAATAAATATCAGTACAAATCCTTTCCAATTACTCTCTCTTGTAATCTAATGACACTCTTTCGTTTTTAGTCTCGGAATCTTTAAAAATATCATGACTGTGCATGTCAGATCCTTCAAAATTAATGCATACATAAGTATGGAAATATTTTTGGAGAGTAAAAGTAACATTGGTTAAAATCTAAAAGATTAAGAGTAATTTTTTTTTTATTTGTGAAAGCTAAAACTTCATATTTCCCTCTGATAGCTATAGAAATCTTGAGAATCATAACGTCTCGTGTTCAAATCCCGTCGCAAACAAAAACAGACGATAATTTCTTCTCATATATCCGAATTTTGTTGGACCATTACTAAAAATCACTTTCAGCTTCTATTTTCATTAGATATTTTTCCGGTGAGCTGGTTCCATTTATAACATAAATTTGTTATTGAATAGTGAAAACCTCTGTTTCTAGTAGTGAACAGATTACCACCCCAAACATATGCTGCCTTGAATTAGTTGAATAATTTATGTTCGAGCTGATCTGAACACCATGATTATTAAAAAAAAGAGGAGAAGAAGAATTGAGGAACCTGATTAGCAGAAGCAGAAGGTAGAGGACAAGATTCATGTGTCTCTGTTTTCACATCTTCCACTACAGAGCTACTACTACTAGAATCAACCAATTTGAGAACAGGTTCAAAATCTGATAAAGCATCCAAAATATTCTTCTCACTCAAAAGATATCTAGATGAACCAGGTGGAGTTATAAATTCACCAGGTTTTTTACAGCTCCAACTACTTGTCTTAAAAATATTCTCATTTCCTTCACTAACACTGCTCTTCCTTTTCTCATCATCCTTTTCCATCAGTAATTTTTTTGAGACGCCTTTTGATCTCTTCGATTCTTTCGAAGTTGATTTTCTGCTCTTGCTCTGTGGTTTCGGAGAAATTGGCGAACGAGCAGAGCAAGGTGCAGATATGGATTTAGGACCTGTTCTTCGCGAATCTCTTATTATTGGGTTGTACCTGAAAAAATTGAGAAAATGAACTAATTTGCTTAAACAAAACTCCTCAAGTTGATCATACAATTGAGATTTGGTCATGAAATAAAAATTCATTACTACATACATAAACTAAGTTTTATTATTAGCCGTTTTTAAAATTCAGAACTGATAAAGTTAAAATTCTGACGTAGTATGTACCGATCAATTGCGCGGCTGCCGGAGATGCTTC
Source organism: Solanum pinnatisectum (assembly GCA_035578085.1). Classification (NCBI taxonomy): domain Eukaryota; kingdom Viridiplantae; phylum Streptophyta; class Magnoliopsida; order Solanales; family Solanaceae; genus Solanum; species Solanum pinnatisectum. Next base: position 37,842,250 of record CM069085.1, on the reverse strand, counting down.
CGCCACCGAGTTGTATAACAGAGGAGGAAGAAGAAGAAGAGCCTAATTCTTCCATGCTAAGACATATTGCTGTAGCAGCTTGGGATGCACAGAACATATCTTTCATTTTTTTTTTTTTGTGAAGGAAAATAATGGGAATTTGAATGCCAAATGGTTTATTTAGAGAATGTGCATAAAAAACTTTATGTAAATTTATGATTGAAAAGTGTTTTTTATTTTATTTTTTAGAGAAAAGGGGATAAGAAAAAGAGTTGAGTTGTTACATGGGAGATATTGATACTATTGTACTGTTTTATCTGTATTTAAGTTCACATGTCGTGCTAACTTATCATACAGCCTGGACATAAATTCTTTTCAACTTCTTTATTTACTATCAAGATTAGTTGCTCTCGGACTCTTTAAAAATGTCGACAGATTTGTGTCAGATAAAATACAAAACATATGAATAGTGATTAAGAGGTCACGCGTTCAAGTCTTGGAAATAGCCTTTGATAGAAATGCAAGGTGAAACTGTGTACAATAGATCCTTGTAGTTGGACCCTTCTCCGAACCCTATAGTTGGACCCTTCTCCGAACCCTATACATAACGAGAGCTTTAATGCATCAAATTTTTTTTGATAGTAAGATAAGATAGAAAAAATAAACAACTAATCATCGTGGGGAAGAACTATAACTTTAATTATATCAAAATCCTCATTAAAAAGATTCTCAACAATGTACCTGCAAAGATCAAGATATTAATTTTTTTTTAAAAAAATAATATACAATATTTAGTGAATTAATGATTATATAGTGGTATTTAATAAGTTAAAAAGTTGAAATGGTGACACTCGTGGACTGCGTTTTCTGAAAGATTCAGTGACAGTTTTCCTAAGAGTGCGCTTCCGCCTCATTTTTTAAAACATTCAACTCTATAAACATTACTATTGTTTTTACAGGCTCTCGTTATTTTTATATGACCTATAGATATGAGTTCGAACTATACAAGTAGTCGTTGATTTTGTCATCCCGGTAAGTTGTCTATCATTATTTTTTTAGAGATGTTGGCTCGAGTCTTAAAATCCTGATAGTTACATCAGAATAAGTTAGTTGTCCATGTTACATCCTCATGGGATGCAGTCCATCTCCGAGCCTAGCGTGAACGAGAAACGCTTCGTACATCGAGATACATATTAATTTTTGATAGAGGAATACAAAATTGGTAAAAGTAAACAACTAAAAAATTATACTCTTTTGGCATGACCTACATATCTTACACTCCTTCCGTTTTAATATTTTTTTTAGCTCGTTTAAAAAAGAATATTTTTTATTTATTTTTAAATTCTTTAATTTCATTTTTTCACGCGACATGTTTAAAACAACAAAATTATTCAGCATATTTAAAAATATTTATTATTTTTAAAAATTTTGTGCTACGTCAAAATAAGACAATCGAATTAAAACGGAGGAAGTAACCAAGTCTCTGAGCTGAAATTAGCAGAGTATGCACGAGAATGAGACAGTGCAACGGCTAAATAATCTGTGGACACCCAAATAAATAAAAATATTTCTACTTATAATGATACACAAAGTTCAGATTTCATGTGCAACTGTTCGCTTTGTTTGTTACAAAAACACACAGTTTTTGTTTTATTCAATTTATGGGGTTTTAGCAAAATGCCAACTTCATTTACTGTCTTTTCTAAATTAAAAAAAAATAAAATTAAAATTGGAGTGGAATCCTCACCAATAAAGTAAAAGTTTAAATTATCGACTAACTGAGCTAGAAATTGTACTTAAGTAAAACGTTATCTTGAATTTTTTGGTTGTATTAGTCTTGGGAAATTAAGATGAAAATTTGTGATTAATTAATGCTCAAGTTTCATGTCATTTTATCCCTTTTTTTGGGACAATATTGCCCCCAATTAATATTTTTGTTTTTACTATAAAGTATTTGGCGTGTGAAAGACGTGCAACTTTAATATGAGGGGTCTGAAGGTAGTTCAATTTTGTTGGGTCCTGCCTTGCGTAAATGTTTCTTTTTACTTAGATTATTATTTAGAATTTATTTTTATTTTTTAAAGAATTATGCAAATACAATTCTTGAAAAATTGCCAAGCAGAAAATGTTAAACTCGGATTTAATGTTTGCCCATATGTTGTTCAACCTTATGGACAAAATATTAAACCATTGTTTAACGTTTGCAACTAAAATGTCCATACTCATGAAAATTTATGATCTTGCTCTTGTTCTGATGATAAACATCCTCCATCTCCAATCTTAACATTACGGGTTTAAGTCACCAAAGAAGCAAAAGTTGCAAGAAATCTAAAAACAAAATCGTTTACTAAAAAGTTGTTCCAAAAAGGGACAAATCGTGAAAATTCTTGATCTTGCTTTGATGGTAAACATCCTTCATCTCCAAACTTAAGATTGCCGATTCAAGTCACCAAGAGAGCAAAAAAGCGAGAGCAGATGAGTAGTGGAAAAATTGTAAACAAGACTAAGGATACTTTTGTAAATGCCTATATGGTTTCACTTTTTGCAATCCATTGAATTGAGTAAGAATAAGTGAGAAAGGATAACACTTTTATTCTTTTGTTGTAGAATAAGAATATAAGAACCATATTCATATTCTAAAGTAACATATGCCTTTGGAATTTTCTTTTTTCATATCATGAATGAATGAAAGAGAGCTCCATAGAATCAGATACCTTCATAACACAACACATAAAGTCTCTTTTCCTTCTTCTCTTCTTCCATTATTCAGATACTTCATATCTTCTTTTACAGATCATTAGTATTATCTATTAGCTGCCCATAGATATGTTCTCAAATGATCGGGTGAATAGAATCTCTCCATCCTTAACCACCTTGAAATCGAGAACTTGCTAGGGATACTTTACCCCCTTGCGGGGTCTACCCTGAGCAAGTATTATGAGGCCAAAAGATTAAAAAAATAAACCATCATTCAAAGAGTGGTTCCACATAACACTTTCACAAATAAAGTTCAAAACAGTACCTACAAATATTAAATGCAAGGCCAGGAGAACCACAGTAAAAGACCAAATTACTTGTTTACTTGAAGCTAAAAGCTCAAAATTTTCTCCCTGTAGAATTACATGATGTGTATAGGGGAAAAAAATTCAAAACCAAAAACCGGATACATGAAGCATATGCCTAGAGTAGTGGCTGATGACTGAGCATTCCAGTTAGCTATTGATACAAAACTGAAGGGGGGAAAAAATGAACGAATATCAACTTCGTATGTAAGCGAAAACAATAAACAGTACACTAAGCTTGGTCTATACAACCTAGTGTTGTTGCCTACTACTCTTTATTAGTTGCCTTTTCCTTCATCTTCATTTAAGATGCGATTGCGGAAATCATTGACCATAAGAGGCAGCCCGTCCCTCAAGGGTACTTTCGGCTCCCAGTTTAGCAGTTCCTTTGCTCTGCTGATATCTGGTTTCCTCTTGTGAGGATCATCAGCTGTGTTAGCTCTGAACTCAATAGTAGCACTTGGATCAATCACTTCTTTGACCACCTATATTCCCAAATGAAACGATTTAGGGTTGTTTGATAACATAACTGTAAGTAAAACCAGGTAACTGAATATACATTAGGCATACTTTGTAGTTGGGGAAAAAAAAATGTAGTCGAAAAACTAGTGTGCCAAGTACCACATCAAGATGACTGGACCTATTCTTGGTGGATAAGTTCATATTTGAAAAGACAATATGCAACACTTTATCACTTAATTATTTCTTATGTCGTAGACCTACTTCCACTATGCATGGATAATACACTAGATACCCAGTCATATAACAATAAATCAATGTTCTATACTTCTACCCTTTGGGGTGGTCCAGTGGTTTGGGCTTGGGACTTCCACGTTGGAGGTCTCAAGTTCGAAACTCCTTCCCTTTGCCTTCTGGGTCGAGCTCGTCGCAGCGGGCTTGTCTAGTGCGGGTTACCTCTCTTGTGTGGTTTGCGAGCTATTGCATAGGAGCTGGGGTTTTACCCTGTGCGCACCCAAAATATGTAAAAATGAAAGAGAGAGTGAGAGGTGGCTGGTGATGAGGGAGATAAGCCGTTGGTTGTTGTGAGGTGCTTGCTGGTGTACATTGCTATTGGAGTTTGCTTATTTCAAGAATTAAGGAGGATGTTGGTGTTAATATATCTGTCTTTTTCATGAACTTTGAAGGTGGTACAATATTTTAAAGCAGGAGAGTCGGAGGATGATTTTATGATCCTGGGTCTTGGAAGACAGGTGGATGATAAAGTATGAGGATAAGAGAAAAATGGAGTCATTTTCTATGGAGAATATGGACTGTGAGTGGAGGAGTAAGGTTTGTGATATTGAGAGAAGCTCAGGGGGGATGAGTTTATGTCGTGTGCTTTCCATCGCTAAAGGAGGACGTAGCGTGGTGGTGGTGTTTGTCAAATCTGAAGAGCAAGAAGGAAACACTGTGGTGCTAGCATACTTTACAGATAGTGCAGATTTAATATTTCGACACTTGAAAATGTTCAATGATAGTTCTATCAAATAGCCACAGAAACTTTTTTTTAGACTTGCATCTGTAGTAAGAACATAAAACTGCAATCAATTGAGCAATAATGGTAAAATGACAGCAAAATAAGAAAAAACTTGTGAACTCAATTCAAATATTGATTCTCAACGAGCAACATTCACTAAATTGCCTGTGCAGGTAGCGCCAAACTAATAGTGAATAGGCAAATATGTATTACAGCAGAAACCATAGCTTACCTCGGCAAGCTCTAACATGGTAAACTCTCCTGGGTTTCCCAAGTTGAAAGGGCCAATGTGCTCACCATCCATTAAGGCCATTAATCCGTCAACCTTTCATCAACAGAAATTAATTGTTTTAGTATCATTGTTTGCATTCCAACAGAACTATAGTTTCTGTTATGAATTCTTTAACCAGGCATAATAAACAAAAAAGCAAGCTGGCCACTTGGACTTTTAAATTGGACAATCCACGGCATTTTAATGAATTTTTGATACACAAAATTGAGATGCAAAATAACAGGGTAATGCACATATAAAAAGCTTGTTACACAAACATGTACACATCTAAAGCAAGAAATGTTCCTTGTTTCTTTCTTCTAAACCAGCTCATAAGAGGAAAATAGCAACAGGTGACACACTCTGATCAAAGCTTTGCACACTAGGCAAAAGTCCATGCTCTGTCAGTTCGATGACACCATAATATGTCACACTATTAGCATCTCCTATGTGTATCATTAAACAAGTCATTCTGTTAATTGATGAGGAATAACTAAGGTCTCCTTCACAAGGTATTCAGTTGAGAAATTAATTGATTTGTACTTCTCTCAACCAACGACTAGCAAAGATTATTAGTCTTCTAAAGCATCTTTCCGGACATACTTACAACTTGGAAATATAGCCACATTAGGAAGTTTCACTTGTCAGGCGAAACATCTAGTGGTCTGCATTGTAATTCTCACAATTGAATTCCAATAAAGCAATATGGCAAATAGTTCTCGGAATTTTCAAAATGAACACAGAAAACTTGAGAGCTGTAATTAAGAGACTATCTCCCACCACCATCTTACATATGAAAAAGTAGGCACAAAAATTCTTTTCACAAGAAAAGCCCATTGCAGTAACAAATGACAGCATACCCTAAGTAGACCACTCATCGGGAATAACATCTTGCTCTGTGTCTTGTGTTCACATAGACTCATATTATGCAATTAGCTGCAGTCTGAGAGTTCTCAACTGAGATTTGTAAGGTCAAATTTTATATGGGCACAGGGCACTTATCAAACTCAGACATGCAGATGATACTTATTTAGCTAGCAACATTAACTGAGAACTGAGCATTTAATTGGACAAAATAGTGGCTACTGGCCACAACTAATGATAACCCCTCTATCTTTAACTAGAAATTTGGTTCCTAAAATACAGTAGGAATGACTGGAAAACAACTTCCAAGTATTTCCTTTACCCCATTTAGTTCTTAGTATTTTAATGAAAGCAATGTCTGCTTTTAGTATTCAACTTAGATCCTCCAAATCCAGCTATAAAGCATGTACTACATGGTGCTAAAAAGCACATAATCACAACTCCAGATGCTTCCACCATAAGAATCATAGAGAAGATTTTTGTAAAATATTAATAAAGCTAGACAGTAAAAAGCATGATGCTAGATAGATGTCATCATGCTGAAATAGAAAAACAAAGATCTTAGAGAGAAAAAACGTGTACTCCCCCTCATGATGTTTTGTTTGACCTACATTTCATTTTAATCCGAGGAGTAAGGATTTGCGTCTTTCTCAAATGGAAAAAATGTCAAATGCTCTAAAAGTCAAACCTGTATATAATAACATCGTGTTATAGCATCTTGAGTATGAGGAGACACCTTCACACTCTATTCATATCTTCAACTAATATTGGATTACACAAGCTCAAGCCTATCTCATTCAATCTTAATATCTGCTAGCCAAACTAGGTAGGTCAATTTGGGACAAACGGTGCAGAAATTCCAAATATTGGTAAAATACCTAGTCCATTAAATAAAACAAGTTAAAGAAGACACATAAATCTATTAGATACCTGATTTAGAATTTCACTTTACAAGCTCTTTGAATGTTGTCTATAGCATGCATCACTATTTTCTAATTTTTCGAAAGGATTAACATTTCCAAGAGCTTAAATCAAGTTTTGCAGGCACAACTACCACAGGTAGTCAACCTAACACAGAACTACCACTTTTTACATTCTGACCTTTAACTAATATCATCTACCGCACGCATCTACCCCATCTATCATTAGATGCAGTGAAGACAGTGAGGGCATACTAAAATGGAAAGGGTAGTTTATTAATGTCTTACCAAGTCAGAGACATATTGAAAGCTGCGTGTTTGCTTCCCGTCACCATACACTGTCATTGGTTGTTTGCGGATGGCCTGCAAACATGGTTTTATAAAGAGTAAAACAAATGGATCGTCTAAAGGGAAATTCGGTTTACAGCCCTGATGTTAATATAAGCTGAGACGACAAACCTGGGCAACAAAATTGCTTACAACACGTCCATCATCGAGACACATGCGAGGTCCATATGTATTGAAAATTCGGGCAATGCGCACCTGCATATGAATATTATGGATCGTAAACTCTGGGTCCTCTATGATACACTGCCGGATAGCAAGTCTAATTTGATACTAATTACAGCTTATAAGGTCATTTTTGGTTTTGCTGTCGTAAAGTCGAACGTGACAGGGTTAAATACCAAGTCATAAATAGAAATTTATTAGGATGGATTCTTAAATCAGGAGCAGAAGTGGAACTCAAAATATGTCTCTCTGTCATTGCCTATATGCCATAGGTTTGCTCTCTATCTCTCTCATGATCATCATAAGGTGAAGTTTCTTCGGGTCAAAATTTTGAACAGCAAAAAAGTACTTCCATGACTTCAAATATAAGCAGCTTCCAAATTTATCTTTTGAACAGCTGTGCACTCATTACTTCAACCAGAAGAGTTGTTTACACCTAACTAAATACTCATTACACATATAATGCTAGACTTATGAATGGAAAAGTACATTCAACTGCACATTAACATTCAGCATCAAATGTCATAACAATCTGTAAGAAAGAAAAATCACTCATTACCTCAACATCTGCACCACGATGGTAATCCATAGTCAAGGTTTCAGCAGTCCGTTTTCCCTCATCATAGCAGCTCCTAACACCTAGATATTTCAAGACACTCAAACATCATGAAAACGATCTGACAGAACTGACAAACAAAACTGAGAATAAATTATTGAAGCTGCTACTCACCTATTGGATTCACATTTCCCCAATATGTTTCCTTTTGTGGATGCTCAAGTGGATCACCATAAACCTCACTTGTACTAGTAAGCAAGAACCTTGCACCAATTCTCTTGGCAAGGCCCAACATGTTAAGAGTACCCATCACATTTGTCTTGTAATCAGAATTAAGGATCTCAAGCACATCAAAATAAAAAGAGAACATAAAAATGCACCTTAAACATTCGGAAATTCCTTTTTGAAATGGATAAACATATAGAAAATTCCTTAACAAGCAAACTCATATGCACTGACAATGCGAAGAACAAACAATCTAACTATGTAAAAGCCAATTACAAGTAACTTTCTATAACAATCATGGATTGATAACTCGCAAAACATGTAAAAATCATACTACAACCTGTAAATCCATGCACGTCCCCATCGCAAAGAAACAAAAAACATGCTTTTATACATAACGAATAACGAAAAACAATCCAAATGCTAATGTAGACAAAGGATATAATAGTTTTGACGGGATTATACTTGTAATGAACAGGCGAAGCAGGGCAAGCCAAATGATAGATCTGATCCACTTCCAACAAAATAGGTTCAACGACATCATGCCTAATAAGCTCAAATCTATGATCCCCAAAATGATGCATCACATTTTCTTTCCTCCCCGTAAAAAAATTATCAATCACAATAACATCATCACCTCTCTTAATCAACTTATCAACCAAATGACTCCCCACAAAACCCGCCCCACCCGTAACCACAACCCGCATCCGTTTCCTCCCAATCCCAACAGGCACCCTCCCTGCACCCCTATACGGCGTCGTAACAGTAGATGTATGGGTAATTACACCAGGAACTGAATCGAACCCATGATAAGATTGGGGTATTGGAGAAGATGGGGTAAGGAGAGATAGGCTTGGTTGAAGGATGAAAAAAGTTGAACCAATGAGAATACCCACAAGGATAAAGAGAAGTCTTTGCTCTTTAAGAAGGTAATTGATGGATCTTGGAAGAGATCTGGAATGTTTGAAGGTCTTTGGTGATGATGGTGGGGTGTTTTGTGATATTGACATTGTTGTTTCTTCATCTCTTCTGTGATTCATGCTTGATTGGGTATGCAATTTCATGGTTTTCTTGATCTTCTTCTTCTTCTAGGATAAATTTATGGTTTTTTTGGGGAAATTTTCAGGTAGAAACAGAGTATAATGTTTGCAGAATCAGAAAAAAGAGATTTTTTTTTCTTGCATTTGTTGTTGTCTATAAGGTAGCAGACAAGATTAGCTCAATTTTCCTAACTTTTCCATACTTCTTGGAGAAAGCCAAATATTTTCCACAAATTTATTTTCCAAAACAAATTCAGAAAAAAAAAAATTATTTTCGTCCTATGGGAAATAAGGAAAATGTGAGCTAGCTCTTTTTTCTATTTTTGTAAAAAAAAAATATAGATAAATTTGGAGATAAAGATCAAGTACATGTGTGAATTGTTTTGCGAGTTTTGTATTTAATGGTATGCTCTGAACTATTATTATTTATGTATTAAAATACACTTAGTTGAGTTAGATGGTAATAGTTAAGATAGAAAAAATGAAACAATGGTCAGTTAGACTAGTCAATTTTGAGGTTGTGTTATAATACTGGTAGAGAAGGAAGTATGATGATAGCTCAAGACTCAAGTAGAAAAAGAGAACATGGTGATAGTTCAAATAGGAAAAGGGAACAACGGATAATCAATATATAAAATTCTAGAAAAAGCGATAGTTCATAGATATTTCTAATCACAAAGTTTATAAAATTTGTAAATTTAGATGTTTCTAAAACCCAACAATTTTATATTGAAATTTTAAAGATTTGTGTTTGAAATTATAATTTAATTAAAACTAATATATTATTTGTGCAAATAAACTTCCTGACATACATATTGAAACTTACTTATTCGAACTTAAAGGTAGATTTTCTAAAGTTTGAATTATAAGTAAGTTTTGTCCAATTCATTATTCACTATAGATATAATACTATTTATCATACTTACGAGTTTAAAGAGGCAAAAATACGATTTCTCCTCCTTTAAGAAAAAATAATAAGTATATTAGGGTTGAATGAGGAAAAAGATATTAGCTATTATAAGATATAAACTCTCCACCTCAATTATTGAAAGCAAAAAGCTCACCAAACGAACCAACCCTCATGCTCAATTATCTTGCCAAAAACATACTTTTCCCAACGTCTCTTTTAGCCATATTGAAAGAACACGATTTAGTTACTTAGTCACTCAAAAATAAAATCACAAAATCCTACGTTTTAAATTCTAATTCCAACCTCTGAAAAAGCTAACATAGACTCACAATTTTAATGACTAGAAGTGTAATCATCAAAGGCACTAGCTTCACTTTGAAGATAACAAATATCCACATGAATAAAAAGCCTTGCTTCATGCAAAAGCTTCTACCTTTCCAAGACTAATAATGTGTAGTAATTTGTATGCTAAAATGAATTTTCTTTTTCAGTTCTTAATTAATTAAGGTAGACAATGGACCAAAACATTTTATTATTTTATATAGAAAATAAAAAACCAATCATTTTCAATTTTATTTTATCCACTTATAAATAGGAAAAAAAAATCAATAAAAAAATGTTCATAAAGGACAAACAAAAAAAAAAAAAAACGACCACAGTGGGAGTCGAACCCACGACCTTCTGATCCGAAGTCAGACGCGCTAATCCACTGCGCTATGCGGTCGTATATTTATTGAACTACCATTTAATTATATAGCTTTAATTTTCCAAACATTATAATTTTTTATTTTTTTAAAAATATATTGGAAAGTACTAAATAAACTACTTAAAATCGTTCATGAGTTACATGTGTTAAAACGGTCAATATTTCATATAATCAAGTCTTTAGTATGTGTATGACCTTTTACTTGCTAAAAATCATATTGATTCGCCTCTCCAGATATGCATAAGAGAGTCTTTGTTGGTTTCTAACAAAAATTCGTAGTCTTCAATAATGCCTGCAAGTAGACAGTCTGTTTTCACTTTTAATTTTATATATTTCGTCATTTTTACTAATTTTATTCCTTACTTGATGTTCCATAGCTCTATAATGAGACTAGATGTCAAAGGGGGTTCTTCGTTGAAAAATTACACTATTTAAATATAATTTTGTTTAGATATATATAAATTGTTGAATCACCTTAGTGTAAGAACTTTTTTTTTGTCAAATTCCTGGCTTCACCACGGCAAGGATGTCACTACCCTCATATTCATATCTTCATGAAGATGTAAGGACAGAATATAGACATACAATAAAGAGTCAACAATATGATTCTTCACAAGAATAACCAACACTAAGGCAGATAGTAGTACATTCATCAACTTCCAATATGTTGCTAGCAACATTCATCTATAGCTAGTTATTCTAACATTAAGAAAGCTCCTTCATTCGAATCAAAATCAAGAAAAATTTCAGCTAATCTCAGATAGGATCCATCACAATAAACGAAGCTCTATATTGAGCATTAAGACCTGTAGTTAATGCTCGACGTAGAGTCAGTTCCTCCGAGAATGGCATGCTAAAGATAGGTTAACAGTCTAGCGGGAACACAGCAATTCTTCACCTCCATCAAGATTCAACTCGCTGTCATTGATTCTAAAAGCATTTGCACAAACAGAGCAATTGAAAGCTTACCACGAAAGGGTCCCCTATCATAAGATGAAACTTATTCGTATAACACTAATCAATACAAGCTTTATCTAACTCTATTAACATCGTGCTTACATCCAGGAGCACGATGTTGATTAAATAAGATACTATAAAACTGAAAGATCAAACCATATTTCCATATACATTTTATTAATGTGGCACCAAACTAGGGATGCCTCCCATGTACAAGTGACGTATAAGTTGTATCATTGGAGACCCTATACAACAGACATCCTGCAAAAGATGTATAGTTACCCTCTGACAACATGAATTTGCCTACAAAAACGCAAAAGATAAACAATGAAATTTCAATGGCATTATGATTTCTGTACACTTCTCTCCTCATCTCGGCCTTAATACTTGAAAGAGTCGAGGAATAGACCAAGAGTCAGTCCAGTTTTCCAATAATTGAACATAATGATGATGCTCCTTACCCCATCAATTAAAGGAATAGATCTATACATGAGAGCTCCAATGCCCTCTACCACAGCCACAGCTAATCCAGAAGAAATAATATCCCAATCACCTGTCTGCCCTATTACAGTGGCAAATGCGGTTGCACAATAGAAACCCACTAAGAAAAACAGCAACTTCATTGGTAGGTTTTTTCTCAACACCTTAATTCTGGCATCTAGTTTGACTAGAAGAGCATCTATGGCCCTAATAAGTCGAGTTCCACTGCTACTGCTGGTTGTAGGAGAAGAATCTAGTCCGCTGCCATCTGCAGCACTTCTTATAGACCATGCCCGCCTCCTATATTGGAATTAAACTCTGAGATACATGAGTTGAAAAGTCTCATTTATAAGTCTCTGAGCAAGGATCTAGCACTAAACAAAGATCAGCATATAGCAAATATCATACTTTTTCTTACAAGCCCTGGCAGGAACTTTCAAGGTACTTAGCTATTTGAACAAAGTAAAATAGCACAAAAGACAGATTTTTTAATTTTCCCAAGTAATTGGTAACCAGAGCTCATCATAATTTAGGAAAACTTGTGGGAGTGCATAGGACAAACAAACTTGGATTAGACAAGACAAATGGATATTTGGAGAAGTTGTTCAAATGTAAACCACCCATAGTCAATATCAGTTACTTTGAGCAGAAATTTGCAAACAAATTATTTAGAAAATGACTTCCACTTCACGAAATGATGTTAACATTCTTTCTTTCCGAGTATAATTAGGAAGATCAAAAACTTTCTTTCCGAGTATAAGGATTTCTATCCGGGTGCTAAGTTTCTTGTACTTATGAAGAACGATAAACAAGAATCTTAACGGTCTTTAATCCTTATATTGCAAATTGACAAACTACGTAATGGAGAATCCTAAATATCTGTGTGTATTGTTGCTTATTGAAAAAGAGATTTTTCTGTAAGGGAAATTAAACCTGGGAAAACCTGCTGATATCATACATGGTTCCTTGTTATGCATGCTATCCATTTGTTGTGGAGGGGAAGGGGCACAACCATCAAGCTACATCAAAGTTTCACAGGACAGAGGGAAAAACTCACTTGAAATTTCTGAAAGAATAAGGCTGGATAATATTAGTAAAAGATAGCTGGAAATGCATGATTCTGCCTAATGAATATGCAGCTCTCCTAAGGCAGACAGCTCCATTAAATCTTGATCCCGTTTGATCAGCACTCAAATGCTTAAAAATTGTGGGACAGCTTGGTAAAGGCAGTTTGGCAGCCATGCCTTGTAGGAATCTGTTAAAACAAAACACAAGGATCAGCAAGAACGAAGAGTTTTGGAAAATGATATATTCCATATGTGTTTCTTACTCCTGGAATGATTCAGCATTAAGGATTATGTAAATGAGACAAAAGAAACATTTACCCTCCCATTGTTATGTAACACACTCATATTATTTTCCTTTTTTAAAATAATGGTGTCTTAAGACAGCTGAGTAGACCAACCCACAAACTAAAGAAAATGAGCTCACGTGTGTTGTAGCTTCGACTCAAACCTTGAATCTCCAGGTTGTTACTCCTATATCTCAACTACGGAACTGTCCAAGGATATTCCTTTCAGTTTAATGAAGCATACCAGCCCATACAATTTACAAAATTGAACTCCCTCCTATTACACCTATCATAAGTCCTATCTGGAATTGGAAGAATGCAAAACAAAGATACTTCATCACAAATTCACCAGGAAAGTTAAAGCTTGATGAGAGACGGGTGTTAAGAGACAATCAAATGCAAATTGACCACAAAAATCTCATCAGAAGGTAGACTAACCATGGATGGAAATATGGAATTGATGGAATATTAAAGCTTATCAAAAAGCTTACTTAGATTTCAATTATAACTTCAAATCAGTCTTGTATTACATCAATGTGGCAAGGCTTCTGTAATCAAGAAACAATCTTTTCTCTCTGTCCTGATTACATTAGTGTCTAAATCAGCTTCTTTGCACCTTGACTACTCCCACCAACACAGGTACCGCGTACAAGAAACAATTTCAAAATGGAAGGTTTAAAATAAGCTTGATGACACTGAGCCACTAACTTATCAGAGAGCATAATACTGAGCAGATACATTTACAATTCTACAATTTCACGATAATACTAGTTTCTGGAGCTTCGACAATTGCGTCTTACGGCTATATTGAAGACAGACCACCATTTTCTTATCTTTTCATCGCTATCTACTATAGTTACAGAATCTAGATTTGCTCCCATTACGGCTACATCAATACATTAATTAACAACAAATGCAAGTAATTAACCATAAAAAATACATAAAAATGAAATCAATTAAGCTGTCCTTGAAGAAATTTAAGGAATTGAGAAATGATAAAATTAGGGTTACTTTTTTTTCCAGGGGAAAGATGAAGAATCAGAAGAAGAGCTTAATACCTATCGGCTTCTGATTATCTCCGGTCAATTTCCTCTGTCGGCGCCGGTGAGAGAAGCCGCCGTCCGTCGTCTCTCCCGCCGACCAATTATACAGTCGGAACAGTGTCATTAGTTGCCATTTTGTTGAATTCTCCTAAATAGTTACCGAGACGAGAGATTATACAATTTTAGTTATATAATCCACTTGTATAATTTTATTTTTATTTTATATAATCTACATTTTAAATATTTTATAACATAAAAAATTAATCAATTAGCATACGTTAAACTGATGAGCTGTCCATACTTTCGCTCTAATAATAAGGTTCAAATCTCTAGATTATCGTAAATATTCTTCATTTTCAGTTTTAAAATTATGAGTTAGAATCACCAAGGAGCAATATAAATGAAGAGTTCGTAGAAAAGGATAAAAAAGTGGAGAAAAATGATTAATATAATAAGACTAGAATAATTTAAATGGGCTAAATAGTTACATCTCATCGTTTTTTTTTTTGGAAATAGAAATTTTATTTGTTTGACTTTCTTTTATCATCATCAAGAGGTTTGTGTGAGGAGACTTTACAATCAACTCCAAATTAATTTTGAAAAAATCTTATTAAAAGCGTCATTTCCAAATGAATTTTGAGTATACGATTCAAAATTCGTTAGAACTCCAATCAAATCCTGAATACGTGAGACTTTCCATTGATTTAGGCAGCTTGATGTAGTTCGATGGGAGACAAAACAAAAACAAAAAAAAAAAAACACTCACATTTACGAGTAATAATATAAGCGGTTACAATCATTTCGATGTATATGGTTTGTAAAACTTTTTTGCTATATTTTGAAAGTTGAATGGGTAGTATTGTTAGTTATGATAAATGTGAATTAATTTTTGCATATCTTTATTTTAAAAAAAAAAAACAAAATTTATATTAAAATTTAAAAACATAATAGTATTGTTAGTTATAAACAAGTGTCTGATGTGATAAGTTGTCTGATCAAATCAAATTAATTTGATTTTTCAATACAATTTCAATCCTATTTTTTCCTTTTTTTGAATTTTCTTGAGGTTTGATTTAGAGATCCGAAGAACCAAAATTTTATTGCTTGTCTATTTCATTTCTGATTCGTTAAAGTTTGAAGTTACGATTTAATTTATTAAATTTGTATTATAATTGTATGTTGAATTTGTATGAAAATGATATTTTAAGTTTTGCATATGTTTATAGTTGTATTATATTTGTATAAATACTTTATGAAAGTTGTATATACAATAATGTTTTAATTTTATATTAAATTTCCAAAATACCAACATGAGCTTTAGATTAAATTTATATGGTTCGAAACAAAGTTGCTTTCCCCCCAATATCTATATAATTCTCTCATGACACCATCTAAACTTCAAACCTCCTTTACCCTTAAATCTTAATTCACATTTTTTCCCTCTTTCCATCAACAATGAACCACTCAAATGATGAAGAGTACATAGAAATTGAAGTAAACTCTTACTATTACTTTTCATCATCATCTTCTAATTCTTCTTCCTCTCAAATTACCAAAAATAATTCCCAACTCTTTGAAGATTTAGAAGATAGCTTTTGTATAAATTTGTTGATCACTCCAATTAGTTCACCATCACAAACTAGCATGGTGAGTTTTGAACTTAATCCAAATGATCATAAAATAATTAGTCCTAAGAAATTATGGTCTAAGCTCATGATTAAACCTTCTTTAATCAACCAAAAGTTCAAAGCTTCAAGGGCATTTCTCAAGTCTTTGTTTGGCAAATCTTCTTGCACTAATAGTAATTGTTGTTCTAGTAAGGACATGAAAATCTCCAAGAAAAAAACTAGTAACAATGAAGGTTTGTCTTCAAGGTGGCAATATTCTTCCACAAATGGTGGCTCTTTCTCATCATCAACATCTAATTCTTCCTTCAACTCTAATAATGGTTTTACGTCTGAGGATTCAATTGAGGCTGCTGTTGCTCATTGTAAAAAGTCCCAACAGTGTGGCTGGGCTTATTATAAGGACAACAATAATTAGCAGACACACACGTCCTATGTGACAGATTAATGCACGTAGAACACAAGTATATATCTACTTGTGTGTTCCAAAGTTGAAGGATATAAATGCATGTGAAAAGTTACTAATAAGTTGCAAACACATGATTGTGTGCCCTATATCATATACCCCTTATTGGTGTTATTATTATTTTATTATATATAAGGTGCAATAATTATAATTTTTTATTGGTATAAGGCTTTTTAAGGAGCAAAAACTCTACGAATTTGACTCAAATCGATTAATATTATACTCCCTTCGTTTACTATTGTTTGTTAGGATAAGATCATGTACAATTCTTAAAAAAATTTAATATAAGGTGCAATTTGACTAATATAACCTACTATCAATCATTATTAAAATGGTTTCTACTTTTTGAAAATTGTAAAAACAACTTTTTTCACATTAAAGTAGTTTTGTAACTTTAAAATGGTTACTTTTTGAAATTAGTAGTTATGTAATTATTAAGGGCAGAATTGAAAAAAAGTGACTAATTGTTTTTTGATTGTTTAAATTGACAATTAATTTTGAACAACTATTTTTAGTATATCTGACAAATAATAGTGGACGGAGGGAGTATCATACTAAAGTCTAAAGTAGTAACATTTTTTTCTCTATTTTTGGGCCAACTTAATCGACCAATCAAGAAGCTCCTTTCGAGCACCATAACTTGCATAGCTTAAAGACCTTATCCCACTACAAGATGTTGACGATCCTATATATGGTGAAGCTCATTTGGTATAACAATTGGGTATTTGAAACTCATGATACGACTAATTTGAATTGTGATATAAGACTACTGAAGGAAATTAAAAACCTTTTTTATTCGATTTTGTTTCATTCTCAAAATTCAAACACGAGACTTATGATTAAGAATAGAGAAATTCTATCCATCTCACCGCAATCTTTAATCATACGTATATAAATGCATCAGAATGACTATTCTTACCGTCTTAACCACAAGGTAAATTTTAATGTAGCATCAGTAGTGCGCATAGTTAGTAGGCAGATTCAGTTCATATGATGACTCAGTAACTTTTGTTCAAATCCTATATTTCTATTAAAATTATTATCCTATATTAACTTAAAATTATTATAGAAATTCATAAACTTTAAATATAGAATCCGTCTCTGATTATTATATGTACTTGATATTTCCCTTTTGCAACTGAAAAAACATCTGAGCATGAAATAGTTAATTTTGTAGTTATAAACCGTTTGAATTGATTTTCTGTCGTTACATGCATGGCTTTTATTCTTTATGGGACATTATATTATATTATTTGTTCATTTTTTTTCTTATAACTAGATATGGACACCCGTGTAGCGTAAATACATATTCTTTTAGTTTCAATTTATGAGACACAATTGAAAGTTTAAGAATCCTTTAAAAAAATAATTACAATTTTTTAATATTTTAAGTTATTAATTATTGTGATTCATAATAATTTTTTAAATAATTTTCAACTAATATATATTACTCTTTATGTCTCAATTTACGTGACACAAATAATATTTAAAGAGTCAATCAAATTTTATGTGTTTTTTAAATATTTGAAGCTGCTATTTATTGTGATTTATAGTATTTTTACGTCATTTTAAAGTTTTTTTTTTTTTTTAATTATTGTTATTTTATAGGTTTTTTTTACGTAATGTTTAAATATATAACATATTAAAAAGAAAAGTAATATAAATAAATTAAAATAGAGAAAGTACTAAACTCGAGTATAAATAGACATCTTAAATTTGAAAGCATCGTTTGAATATATGCACAAATTAATGCACGAAAACAAGACCAGAGATTTGTAAAAGATATATGAAACTGGAAATATAAATTAATTTTCAATTTTTCTAATAATATAGCATATATATTTTATTCCTAAAATATTACTTATTTCATTTTAATTTATTTGATCTACTTTTTGTTACTCTATTTAAAAAGAACAATTTTATCTCATTTTAATAATTTTTTTAGTTCTAACTTTTCACGTAATATGTTGAAGATCCCAAAATTTAAATTTTTCCTTCTTAAACTTCATACCAAATAAAAATAAATCAAACAATTTAAAACAAATAAATATAATCTTTTATCTATTATGTTTCATAGATTAAATACTAATTAATGAAGTAATATTATATTTGAAGCCATAAGGTAAAAACTTGAAAAACGGATGAAATAGAAAGTCATGGTAATGGTGAATGGAAGCTGGTGGGATCCACAACTGTTAAATTAATACACAGCACAACAGAAATGAAGAAGAATTGTTTTATATTAGAATGAGACAGCTTTTATCTAATTTGAAAGTCTAAAATGCTTTCATTTGTAGACAAAAAAATCCCCTAATTTAATGTGAATACCAAGAAGCACACATGTTGACGAAGACATGTGTGCTTCAAGACTCTTCTACTATCGTTACATGCATGGCTTTTATTCTTTATGGGACATTATATTATATTATTTATTCATTTTTCTTCTTATAAAAGCTATCATGTTTGTAGCCCCCCCGACTTATTTAGAGAACACGTATATCTATAACTGTTTAACTACATTTATATTATTGATATACATGTTTCATTTTGGGGGACCTTTCTTGGTGAAAATGATATATTTATGTTAAATAGATTTTAGGTCTAACTTAAACTTTAAAGCTAGGTCGGTGTAACGATCCGAACCGTCGTTAATTAGGAGAAATAAAAATTCGGGGAATTTTGGGCCACTGTCCCGCCACAGCGGGCCAGATGCCGCTAGGGCGGTGACGCCAAGGCGGGATAAGTTGGCGCCATAGCGGGATAGGCAAAGCAGAACATAAATTACGAGAAATCCTATTTTCTCCATCTTCCTAAAATACCTAAATAAGTCGTAAAACACCCTAAAAACCTCAGAAAAGCTGCTCTAAGCTTGGGAAGGAAGGAGAAGGAGATTTGTAGCGTGAGGATGGGGAAATCTTGCGGATTCTTGGAAAAATCCACCGTCGCGAAGCCCGGAAAACCTGAATTGAAGTCAAAACTCCGTGCAACTGCTTGGCGCCTAGGTAGGCTAGATTTTATGAATTGAGTAGTTTAAATATGTGCTCATCACGTGATATATGTAAATCAATGGTAGGGTTTATGTGTAGACCTTCGCGCACCGAGCGAATTCCATGGGAAATTCTTAGAAATCAAGTAATTAGGTTTATGCCTTGAGAAGGGAAATCGATGATTTGTTAGGGCTTCTAGAATTGCTATCTTGGATAGAATTGTTTCAAGAATAAGACAATGACATCTTGAATGAAACTAGATTTATGAACATATGCTAGACTATAAATTGGGGTGATTGATTGAGGAATTACATTAATGGTGATTAAACCCTAGAAAGAAGCCTTAGATGATGAACTAGGGCTAAGCATGACAAATTAACGCATGTTGACAATATTGCATTGTTGATCACACTTGTTGTGAATAAGATGGGTGAATTATCATTGACATGAAATCATGAATTAAATGTATGATCTTGAGGATATACTTGTGTTTGTGATTGTGATGTGTTGAATGGATCGATTGCCACGTTCCGGCATAACTAACTTGGATCGGTTGCCACATTCCGGCATAACTATGAGATCGATTGCCACGTTTTGGCATAACTAACTTGAATCGGTTGCCACGTTCCGGCATAACTAACTATTTGGGTTTGGGTTCCATGAGAGGACCAATGATGTGGCTTAATTATGTGACTTTAGAAAGGTGTTAGTCGTTCGTAAATGTTGATGATATTGTATATGTTTGTTATACATGTGATTATATTGTTCATTGACTTATACATATTGGACTTGTTGGGTATAGTGGAAGGGTTGAGTGTTTAAAGGGGCGAGTAATAGATAGTAATGGTAGTTCGTGTGTTGTAATGGCGAGAAGTAAGGGAGAGCGTGATGTAATGTATTATGTGACTATGGTTGGGTAATGTGATAAGGAAGTAGGGGTGTGACGTGATCGGTTAGTTAAAATGTTGGTGGTTGTATTTGGGGGAATTTCTTTACGTGTTAGTATGGTTAGGCTAAGATCAAGTACCTGTTAGGTAGGTTGATGGAGAAGGATGTTAATAGTCAGAATACTAGTGTATATTGGAGGTATGTCAAGAAAGGGGTAAAGGTGGAGAAACAAGTGTTTATTTCATAATCTTATTAGTTGATTTCTTATATTATGTGGTGGGCGTCGGGTTGACCGATGATGCTTACCAGTATGCTTGTTTTGTACTGATACTACTCTTGTTATGTCTTTGACATAGTCTGGATGCAGGATTTGTGACGTTTCATTAGGTGAAGACGAAGACAATCTCCAGCAGCTTCTATCCTTCCTTCCGCATGGTGGGAGCTGTGTCCTTTATTTACCAGTTGAACTCTTAGTAGCTCTCGTACCTGTTTAAACTAGATCCATGGGAGTTGTTTAAATTACTTTACAAGTTTAACTAATAGTGTGACCAAGGATATTGTTTATAAAACCATAGTATTATCTTATTTATTTCTGTTTTCTTAAAATTTCTCACGTTTTTACTATTGGGATATGAGGGTTCTCCTACTTACGTGTTAGAGTGGGTGCCTGCACGATCCGGTAGGTTGGGTCGTGACAGTCGGAGAGTTGCTAAGTCATGTAAGAAGTTTCAAGAATCTTTATCTTGATCTGATTAGGGGCGGAACTAGAGTATAGTTTATGAATCAGCTGAATTCAGTAGTGTTTGTTCAAATTTTGTATTTGTCTTAGACTATGATTTAGTTTCATAAACTTATATTTTTATTCTGTCTGGATTCGATGTGGGACATTTCTTTCAACACCCCTCTCTCCGTTTCCCCCTCACACGCATACATTTTTCAGACTGAGGTGTGCACAATCATGAACTAGGAGTATATACAACTCCTGCACGGAATTTAATGGATCTAACTTTGATATCATGTTTTCAAAAGCTAGCTCAATATGAGGAGATGATTGTTAAAAATCATATAAAAAGCGCACATTCATTCGATGTGGAACTCTTCAACATCATGTCTCATCCTCAGAGCTGGACATCTAGAGTGTGGACATATTAATATGGGGGTCCAACATCGATGCACAAGAGTTAGAATGATATTCATATTCTAACATATCATGTTAAAATGAATCTCGGTCTGAATTCACACTCCAAAAGTTAATTAAAAAAGAAGAAGATTGTTCAGGTCATATAAAAAATTTCAATCCGACGTGGGATATTAATTTCTTTTAAAAACAGTTATGCATGCAATATGATTGTACAGATGGATAAAATGACTTACTATTTGTATTAAAAGGAGTCTAATTCCTTAGTATTTGAAGTTTTAATTATACTATAATCACTTGCTACTTCAAGAGATCAAATTTGATTAGGGATATAATAAGTTTAATAAAAATATTCTTTATTTGTTAGAAGTGAATATTTTGTAAGAAGCATATTCTACATAAAACGCCATTTATTTTGAAAATAATATTAGCTAGTTACTTCTATAGACTATAGTACCCAAAACACTACTAACATTGGAAGCCTGGCTAGAGAAATAATTTATTATGTCGGTTTAGACTTTATAATGTCTTTTGGATTGTTTCTTCTCAATATTTTTCGAAAATTTTTTTTTTCCATACCTAACAATTGACATACATTCGAAAATATCTAAATTTTAATCTTAAAATATTAATTAATTATTTCTGCTCCAGTGGTGAATAATTCCATATATATATTTATAGGTGTAGGCCAACAACAATATGTTAATTTAATTAACAGTGATCATGTTCCTATAAATGGCCCCTAGCTAGCCAACTGTATAACTATTTGTTGAAAATGACAATATATTTACGTATTAGGTCGAGCAAATCAAATTTATAGAATCAATATAGAATATCAACTCCAAATATTATTTTATGGAGAGAAACTATTTTAAATATCTATTAATTATTTTTAATAAAAATATGTATATTTAAATTTTCAATCAATATTATACATACATAAATAAATAAATTAAATATTAATATAATATTAACATGATGACTTAAATATAATTCAAAATATCAAGAAAACTAAATTTAAAAATTATTCCACAAATTAAACCACTATATACAAAAAAATTCACCACAAAAATAAATAAAATCCTTCATATTTTTAATCCTACAAAAATGTTGTTCTGATTTTGTAAAATAAGACGTAAAATAATATATAAAATATAAAATATAAAATAATAATAGTATATAAACATAAAATAAAAAATAATAAATAAAATTCTTGTATGAAACTTAACCAAATTTATGATATATGTTAATTAATTACAAAGGGATATATTGGTAAATATGTTTATATGGGAGATATATTTTAGTCTTCAAGAAAATAATTTTCTACTTCTGCTTCCGCTTTTTTTTTTAAATGTAGAAAATTTTGGTTTCTTCCCAACAACAGAAAAAAATGCTTCTGCTTTTATTTAAAAGCAATTTTAAGAATTTATCAAACACTATTTTTTTCAAAAAAATGCTTTTATTGGGAAAAAAAATACTTTTAACCTCCCAACAACAATGTCAAACAAGCTCTGAATAGTAATCGTACAAACACTTAAAAGTATCTTTCCTATTTTGTAATATTTCTAACACTAGACCTATCAATTATCATTATTGGGGAGTATATTATTTTCCAAGACGATCAATTGTCATTTGTCAATATAATAATTAAATAAGATTGGACGCAATTTTAATTTATGTGAGTTTGTCTTCTCTTTTTTTTTTTTCCGTACAGGGGCGGCTAAACAAATAAGAGGACTTAAATTTTTTATTTTTTTAATATTTAAAGTCTATTTTTCGATTTTTTAAGATGCAGAATTGCGTATATATTTAAAATTATTTTGAGATGCAAAGTTATTTTTTTATTAATAGTAGTACTCTATCTGTTTCAATCGTTTGTCTATTTTGACTTGACATAGAATTTTAAAAAGTAAAGAAATTTTTTGAATCATATATATATGTTCTTTAATCTTGTAGTCTTAAACATGTTATATATAAAGTTAAAACTAAAAAATAAAAAAAAAATTATTTTGAAACGAACTAAATAAAAGTGTAACATCTCGCAATTAGAAATAACTAGGAAGAAGATAATAATTGGAAATAGTCATTTTTTGAAAGAATGAAAATCTGGAGAAATTTGTTTAAGTTAGGAAAAGTTGAGTTTTGGTCAACTTCAAACGGCCATAACTCCTAGCTTAGGATGAGTTAGGTGTAATTCCAGATATGGTTGGAAAGCTCTTGGAATGATCTTTCCAATGCCGCCGAGTTTGCGCAATTCTGAGTTCGTATGAGTAAGTTATGCCCTTTGGAAGTTGGGTTGTTGGATTAAGGAAAGTCTAATCCGGATTTTGGAAGGGTAATTTAGTCTTTTCCTTACCTAATTATTCTAATTCGTTTTTAGGAGTTTAATTGGGGTAAATTCAGATTTTAGTCGGTTTTAGAAAAGTGAATTTCATGCTAGGGCTTGGAGAAGAGGAGAAAAGAGGAGAAGGGAGAAAATAAATCAAGATTCGTCAAGATCGTCGAGTTTAGCTTGTGGATTTCGTCAAGGGGTGATCCCTACGAGGTATGTGAGATCACATAGCACTGGGTTAGTTCACCAGGCGCCAACCATGATTCAATTCAGCGAATTTAAGTCTTTGAAAGTTTAGAAATTGAGTTCTTGATGAACATTGTTGAAGGTTTCGTTTGAATTCTTATGGGTTGTGTTGTTGAAGTTTCTTGCTCTTTGATTCATGTTTTCCTGATGTAATTTTGGTTTGAATCTATCATATATTGAGAGTATAAATAATTCTAAGTATTTGGGGAAAGAACTAAGTGAAATTAGAGTTGAAAAACAAAGAAGAAAATTTGGGATTTTCTGGGGAAGGGGCTAGGGCGTTGTGCCTCTCAGCGCCCCCCAAATCAGTCTCTGAATGTGGGGATCTGGCGCGACGCGCCAGCCAGAGCATCCCAACTTGTTCTCTGAATATTGAGTGCTGGCGCCCCGCGCCTCTCAGAGCTCCAGGGACGTCAGTTCTCCCCATTCGTTCCCCCTCTTTTCGTACTTGTTCCTTAGCAATGTACCTATGTTTTCTAGTTGATTCCAACACTCTAAGGTACATCTAAACATCATGAAATCATCCATAAACATACGATCATGAACCTTGAATTCATAATCCATTTTAAGGAAAGTTAAGATCAAATTCAAGAGAAGTTAAGAGTCAAGTCTAAAAGTTAAGAAGCAAGTCAAAGCAAAGTTTATAAACTTTTCAAAAGTCTTTAACAAACGTTTTAACTTTATTTTAAGACTTAAGTTTCAAGTTAAGCAAAGAGTAAAGAGTTGAGTTTATTTCTCAAAAAGCTATAAGGGAACTAAGTATTCCTAAATAGTTTATAAATGTTTTCACATTTGAGCAAGAAAATAAAGGAACATCGATTCCAAGAGAGCTTTTAAGCTAAGTTTTGAGTAATTATCTCAAACCAAAGAAAGAAGTTTGTTTTAAAAACATATGAGCTAAGTATATTTTGAGAGTAGTATTGAGTACCGATATGGGGATGCGAGTTCATATTAACTCAAGTCTACATAAACCATGTAGCCATCATGGGTAGTAAAAGATCATACTTTTTAGATGACTCCTTAAGATGCTTTTAGCATAGACTAGTGGATCCACTAAGTTAAGCATTCTATATGACGACAAAGTATATGACAGTTCTGGCAGCGTGGGCAAGACGTTGTATCATCACTTAGGCTCATAGTGGTGGTTGTCGGTTAGAGAATCTTCTACAAAAACTATATTACTTTGTTATATGAGTAAAGTTGAGTTTGTTATTGCATTTTCTTTGATGAACTAAGTTGTTTTTGCTGTTTTATAAAGTTTTTCATATATTGCATGTGTCTTATTGCTTTATTATGAGTTGAGTTATTCATGAGTTGAGGAGAACCAAGGCAAGTGTTTCTTTCAGAATCTTTTCAAACCTTTGTGTTGTTTAGCTTTCTAACTCGCATACTTGTACATTCAATGTATTGATGTTAGTTGGCCTGCATCTTATTATGATGCAGACGCAGGTAATCAGGATCAGCATCCAGCGCCTCTTTGATCTAGTTTGAGCACTCAGAGTCTTGTGGTGAGCCTTCTTGCTTTCGGAGGGTCCCTTTTATTGCTTTCGGTCTTATTATTAATTCATTAGGATGTCGTGGGCCTGTCCCAACATCTATATTAGT
Organism: Solanum pinnatisectum; assembly: GCA_035578085.1. NCBI lineage: Eukaryota > Viridiplantae > Streptophyta > Magnoliopsida > Solanales > Solanaceae > Solanum > Solanum pinnatisectum. Next base: position 37,816,612 of record CM069085.1, on the reverse strand, counting down.
TGTTTAGAGGCTTCATAGACAGATAGTCAGTTAGTTAAATTCATTTGTCATTACTTTATTATTGGCTTATGTTTTGAGACTTGAGGTTGCCATTGTGGCTAAGTTTGAATGTTTATTTAAAGACACTCTAAGTTATTTCACAAGTCCTTTTTTAGACTATTTCTTGTGTTTAAGTCTTTCGCTAAGTAAGTAAGCCAAGCCAAGGATTTTCTTGGGGCCAACAATTGTTCTCGAGTGCCAGCCACGTCCAGGGTGTAGGCCTGGGGCGTGACGAACTTGGTTCAGAGCACAGAGTTCAAGAGTCCTAGGGAGTTTATGAAGCCATGTCTATAAAGTCCTAGTTATCGGTGTGAAGCACGCCACATATATAATTAGGAGGTTGCAACACTTAGGAAAATTTCTCACTTCTTTAACTCTCATTTCATGCGTTAGAGTTTGATCTCTAAAAAGTTTCTTCTAATCCGTGCTTGTGCGTGTTTTCAGATAATCATGCCTCAACAAAGAGCAGTTAGAGGTCTCCCTACTAAGCGTAATGTTGAGGAGCACGAGTTACTGAATGCACCTGAAGTGCAACCGCAAGGGGAAGTTACTAATGTTGAGTTCAGAGAAGCCATAAAGATGTTAAGTCAAGCTGTGACTAACCAGGTTGGGCAACGAAGAGGAGCTCGATAAGAAGAGGCTGACAATTCAACGATTCGTGAGTTTTTGAGGATGAATCCTGCAAGTTTCACTGGTTCAAGCACTTCTGAGGATCTAGAGAACTTTCTTGATGAACTGAAAAAGGTGTTTAATGTGATGCATGTTGCTGATACTGAGAGAGTTGAGCTAGTTGCATATCAACTGAAGAATGTTGCTTGGACTCGATTCGACCAGTGGAAAGGGGGTAGAGTTGAGGATGCACCACCTGCGAGTTGGGCCTGTTTTGAGGAGGGTTTCTTGGGGCATTTCTTTCCCCGAGAATTGAAAGAGGCCAAGGTGCGTGAGTTCCTCACACTTGAGCAGGATTCTCTAAGTGTTCATGAATATGGGTTGAAATTCACTCAACTGTCCTGTTATGCTCCGGAGATGATTGCGGATATGAGGAGTAGGATGTGTCTGTTTGTTGCTGGGTTGTCCCGTTTATCAAACAAAGAGGGCAGGGCAGCTATGTTAATTGGGGACATGGACATATCAATGTTGATGGTCTATGTGCAGCAGGTTGAGGAAGAGAAGCTGAGAGATAGGAGGAATCAGAAACAAGAACGCTAAGACAGGGAATGAGTCCGGACAGCAGAAAGGAAATGTGAATTGTTTGTCCTGTCAGCAGAAGCAAAAGGGACCTGCTCCATCATCTGCTAGTGCACCTGCACCCAGAAACAAAGGCGAGTATAATGGCAGAATGCGCAGAACTTCAGAGCTAGACTCGCACAGTCTCAGAGTAGTGTGGCACAATAAGGCAACTGGGCTCCTGCATGAGCTAGGTGTGGTAGAACCCACCTAGGTAAGTGTCGTGATGGCCAGACAGGTTGTTTCAAATGTGGACAAGAGGGTCACTTCATGAAAGAGTGCCCAAAGAATAGGCAAGGTAGTGGAAACCAGGGCAATAAGACCCAATCTTCATCAGTTGCTCCACGAGACAGGGCTGCACCTAGAGGAGCTACTTCCGGTACCGGCGGAGGAGCAAACCACCTTTATGCGATCACTAATCGCCAAGAGCAAGAGAACTCTCCAGATGTTGTCACTGGTATGATTCAAGTCTTTGACTTTACTGTTTATGCTTTGCTAGACCTAGGAGTGATTTTAGCTTTTGTAACTCCATATGTTGCTATGAATTTTGATATTATGCCTGAGCAACTTAGTGAACCATTCAGTGTTTCTACACCTGTTGGTGAGTCTATTCTAGCAGAGAGTTTATCGTGATTGTCCCGTTTCCATCAATCACAAGAGTACCATGGCTGATTTAATTGAGTTATCATGGTAGATTTTGATGTCATTCTTGGTATGGAGTGGCTTCATGCCTGTTATGCCTCAGTTGATTGTAGAATTCGAGTTGTCAAGTTTCAGTTTCCAAATGAGCCAGTCTTAGAGTCGAAAAAGTTGTTCAGCAGCGCCTAAGGGTCGTTTCATTTCATACTTTAAGGCAAGGAAGTTAGTTTCTAAGGGGTGTATCTATCACCTAGTCCGAGTTAATGACTCTAGTGTTAAGATACCTCTTATCCAGTCAGTTCCTATAGTAAACGAGTCTCTAGAAGTTTTTCCAGATGATCTACCCAGAGTCTCTCCTGAGAGAGAGATAGACTTCAGTATAGATGTTCTTCTAGATACCTGTCCTATCTCTATTCCGCCATATAGAATGGCACCAACAGAGTTGAAAGAGTTAAAAGAGCAGTTGAAAGACCTTTTAGAGAAAGGGTTTATTCGACCAAGTGTCTCACCTTGGGGCGCTCCAGTCTTATTTGTGAGAAAGAAAGATGGTTCCCTTAGGATGTGTATAGATTACTGCCAATTGAACAAGGTTAACATCAAAAACAAGTATCCTCTTTCGAGAATTGATAATCTTTTCGATCAACTTCAGGGTGCCTCTTGTTTTTCGAAAATAGACCTCAGATCTAGCTACCATCAGTTGAAAGTAAGGGAATGTGATATTCCCAAGACAGCATTCAGGACCCGTTATGATCATTATGAGTTTTTGGTCATGTCGTTCGGTTTAACTAATGCACCTGCAGCATTCATGAACCTTATGAATAGAGTTTTCAAACGTTATTTAGATATGTTTGTTAACGTCTTCATTGATGACATACTAATCTATTCAAGGAAAGAAGAAAATCATGCTAGCCATCTCAGAATAGTTCTTCAGACTTTGAAAGATAAGGAGTTGTATGCTAAGTTCTCGAAATGTGAGTTTTGTCTTAAGTCTGTGGCAATCTTGGGCCACATAGTTTTTGGTGAAGGGATTAGAGTTGATACTCAGAAGATAGAGGCAGTGCAGAGTTGGCCTAAACCCACATCCCCAACTAATATTAGGAGTTTCTTGGGTTTGGCTGGATATTATAGAAGGTTCGTAGAGGGGTTCTCGTCTATTTCATCCCTTTTGACCAAATTGACTCAGAAGACATTTAAGTTTCAATGGTCTGAAGTTTGTGAGAAAAACTTTCAGGAATTGAAAAAGAAGTTAACTACTGCCCCAGTATTGACCTTACCAGAAGGTATGTAAGGCTTTGTGGTGTATTGTGATGCATCTAGAGTTGGTTTGGGTTGTATATTAATGCAGAATGGCAAGGTTATAGCTTATGCCTCTAGACAGTTGAAAGTTCATGAGAAGAATTACCCAACCCATGACTTAGAGTTGGCTACCGTAGTATTTGCTTTGAAGATATGACGTCATTATTTGTATGGGGTTCATGTTGATGTATTCACTGATCACAAGAGTCTTCAATATGTGTTCACTCAGAAAGAGTTTAATCTCAGACAGAGGAGGTGGTTAGAATTACTCAAGGATTATGACATGAGTATTCTTTACCACCCAGTAAGGCCAATGTTGTTGCTGATGTTTTAAGCAGGTTGTCTATGGGTAGTACCGCCCATGTTGAGGAAGAAAAGAGAGAGTTAGCAAAAGATGTGCATAGACTTGCACGCTTGGGAGTCAGACTTATAGATTCCACATAAGGAGGAGTAGTGGTGATGAATGGGGCTGAATCATCATTAGTGTCAGAAGTAAAAGGCAAGCAAGACTAAGACCCTATTTTACTTGGATTGAAGGAAATGTTCATAAGCAAAAAGTATTAGCTTTTGAACAAAGGAGAGATGGCGTACTGAGATATCAAGGTAGATTGTGTGTACCAATGGTGGATGGACTCCAAGAGAGGTTCATGGAGGAGGCTCATAGCTCCAGATATTCCATCTATCCGGGTTCCACAAAGATGTATCGTGATTTGAAAGAGGCATATTGGTGGAACAGTATGAAGAAGGGCATTGCAGAATTTGTTGCTAAGTGCCCAAATTGCCAACAAGTTAAAGTAGAGCACCAAAGGCCTGGTGGTTTGGCTTAGAATATCAAACTTTTGGAATGGAAGTGGGAGATAATTAATATAGACTTCATCACAGGTTTACCAAGGTCTTGCAGGCAGCATGATTCTATTTGGGTGATTATTGATAAAATGACAAAATCAGCCCACTTTTTGGCGGTAAAGACTACTCATTAGGCATAAGATTATGCTAAGTTGTATCTTCAAGAGGTGGTGAGACTTCATGTGGTTCTGGTCTCCATTATTTCAGACAGAGGTGCTCAATTTACTGCACAGTTTTGGAAGTCATTCCAGAAAGGCTTGGGTTCAAAGGTGAACTTGAGTACTGCTTTTCATCCTCAAACAGATGGTCAAGCAGAGCGCATTATTTATACCTTAGAGGATATGTTGAGGGCCTGTATGATTGATTTCAAAGGTAATTAGGATGATCACCTACCCCTTATTGAATTTTCATACAATAATAGTTAGCACTCTAGCATCCAGATGGCCCTATATGAAGCTCTTTATGGGAGAAGATGCAGATCTCCTATTGGGTGGTTTGAAGTTGGTAAAGCAGGGTTGATAGGACTAGATTTAGTTCATCAAGCTATGGAGAAGGTAAAAATGATTCAATAGAGGTTGAAAACGGGAAAGAGTCGTCAGAAATCCTACACTAATGTTAGGAGAAGGGAGTTAGAGTTTGAAGTAGATGATTGGGTATATCTAAAAGTCTCACCCATGAAGGGTGTTATGAGGTTTGGCAAGAAGGGAAAACTTAGTCCCCGATATATTAGACCTTATCGAATATCTAAGAGGATTGACAATGTAGCTTATGAGTTGGAGCTACCACAAAAGTTAGCCGCGGTTCATTCGATATTTCACATCTCCATGTTGAAGAAGTGTATGGGCGATCATTCATTGATCATACCAACTGAAAATATTGGGATCAAGGATAACTTATCTTATAAGGAGATTCCTGTTCAGATTCTAGATCGCCAAGTTTGCAAGTTGAGAACAAAAGAGGTAGCATCAGTCAAAGTCCTTTGGAGGAACCAATTTGTTGAAGAAACTACTTGGGAAACTGAAGAATATAAAGAAGAGATATCCACATCTCTTTGAGTCCGGAGAAAATGCAGACCAAGGTATTAATTCTCTTCTTAGTACTTTCTAAATTATGATTGAGTATGTTGTTTGTTTGCAATTGCTTGTTGGGTGTTTGAACTTGATATTACACCCTTAGCCTAGTAAGAGTAATCTCATTTGAGGATGAATGTTTCCAACGGGGAGATATTGTAACATCTCGCAATTTGAAATAAGTAGGAAGAAGATAATAATTGGAAATAGTCATTTCTGGAAAGAATGAAAATCTAGAGAAATTTGTTTAAGTTAGGAAAAGTTGAGTTTTGGTCAACTTCAAATGGCCATAACTCCTATCTCATAATGAGTTAGGTATACTTCCAAATATGGTTGGAAAGCTCTTGGAATGATCTTTCCAATGCCGCCGAGTTTGCGCGATTCCGAGTTTGTATGAGTAAGTTATGCCCTTTGGAAGTTGTACTATTGGATTAAGGAAAGTCTAACTCGGATTTTGGATGTGTAATTTAGTCTTTTCCTTACCTAATTATTCTAATTCATTTTTAGGAGTTTAATTGGGGTAAAGTCAGATTTTAGTCAGTTTTAGAAAAGTGAATTTAAAGCTAGGGCTTGGAGAAGAGGAGAAAAGAGGAGAAGGGAGAAGAGAAATCAAGATTCGTCAAGATCGTCGAATTTAACTTGTGGATTTCGTCAAGGGGTGATCCCTACGAGGTACGTAAGATCACATAGCGTTGGGTTAGTTCACCCATGCGCCAACCATGATTCAATTCAGCGAATATAAGTCTTTGAAAGTTTAGAAATTGAGTTCTTGATGAACATTGTTGAAGGTTTCGTTTGAATTCTTATGGGTTGTGTTGCTGAAGTTTCTTGCGCTTTGATTCATGTTTTTTGGGTGTAATTTTGGTTTGAATCTATCATATATTGAGAGTATAAATGATTCTAAGTGTTTGGGGAAATAATTAAGTGAAATTAGAGGGTTTAGAGTTGAAAAACGAAGAAGAAAATTTAGGATTTTTTGGGGAAAGGGCTGTAGCACCGCGCCTCTCAGCGTGCCCTAAATCAGTCTCTGAATGTAGGGCTCTAGGGCGACGCGCCAGCCAGAGCATCCCAACTTGTTCTCTGAATATTGAGGGTTGGCGCCCCGCGCCTCTTAGAGCGCCAAGGACGCCAGTTCTCCTGATTCGTTCCCCCTCTTTTCGTACTTGTTCCTTAGCAATGTACCTATGTTTTCTAGTTGATTCCAACACTCTAAGGTACATCTAAACATTATGAAATCATCCATAAATTTTATCTTTCGCCCATGGATCTGGGAGATACGAGTACTAAAAGTACTAGACTAGAAGAGGTAGATATACCTCATAACCTTGACTTGTTAAACAGGTGGACAATTTCTAAAGTCCCTATAAAAACTATCTATGATTACAGTTGGTTTGATAAACTATCTTCAAAACAATTGATTAAAACAACTGAGCAATCTCTTGCTTTGAATTCTTCTGAACAAACTATTCGTTTGCTAAACGAACATGATGTGATTTTTTATAAAAATTAGTATAATTATTCGCATATTGGTATGGTACAAATTACATTTAAACTGTTGACTCTTAAAGGGTTGCCTGAGACTTTTTTAGCTGCTCTTCGTGATGCTAGAAATTTGAATTTCCGACAGTCTCTTATGGTTCAATAGAATCTACGGTGGCTTATAGCCCGGTTTACTTTAATAATCAGCCTAATTTGCAGTTATCTCTTACTGATGCTAATATATTAGATGCTTTGACATTAAATGTTAAAACTCATGGTTACAACTATGCGCCTGATTCGGAACTTATTTGTCTATCTTACCGAATTTATTTTAAATTGTTATCTACTCTAAATCCTAGATATAAATTATATGATATTTCCAATCAAACTATTTAGTAGAAACCAATTTTGCAAGGTCCAAGGTCACTACTAGAAGGCCTAGCAAGTGGGAAGAAATAGATTTCCCTACTTCTTGGTCTCTAAATTCGGTGATATCCCCTAATCAGCTAACTGATGTTGTTACTAATTCAGATTTTTCTCATATTTCTCAAAATTCCGATGGAAGGATTTGTATTCAGTTTGCAGATAATAGTTACGCGCCTCATAGGCAGTTTTTTACTAACATCAGGTTAATATCTTCGTGTAATAGTATGAATAAACATTCTTTATCAAGTCGAAGACTTTTACATGCGATTCATCATATTTCCCCTGTTAAACCAATTTATGGTCCAGCCCGAGATCGTGCGGCTTCATTACATACTATTGGTTCCGATGGAAATTCTGTGGTCGATAAGGTAAGGATCGACCCACGAACTAATATAGTTCAGGTGAGTGATGATGTTTCTGATAAGGATATTCCTTCAGCTTCTGAAATGGAGTTTGATCTAAACGATTCTTAATGTTTACACACCAAATTGATTTTAGCCCAGGTTCCCTGGCAAGAAAACACATTCAAAGAAGATCTTGATTGTATTTCTCAAGAGTTTTATGAAACTTGTGCCCTACATAATCAAATTATGTATTTTGTTCCCTGGTTTATAACCACTTATTTACCGTTATATATTAACGTTATTGAAATAACTTATAAAGATGGAAGTGGTAATCTTTTGAAAGCTATTTACCCTCCCCAGTCATCGTTTGTTTTACCAAACAATACTGGTATTACTTTCTCAGCTTTTCAAAAATTTATTGAAGAAGACATTGCTTCAATCAGTATTAATGAAATTAATAAACTTATTACTCAAAATAATTATTTGAGTCTTTATGTTAAAGTGTTGGGTGAGCATATTAGCTCTCTTGACAAAAAACTCGATGATTTAACTATTTAGTTAAACGATATTAAAGCCGATATGGCTAAAACAAATTTTGCTATTTCTACCGATATTGCTTCTATTTCTGAAAGAAAACCTACGGTAGTTTCTGCTCATGTTCAAAGACCTTTAGAAATCTTAGATTTTAAACCTAGTTCTTTGAAAAATTTGGAAGATCTTCTTGGTAAGAAATTCTCCGATTTAGATATTAAAGAGCTTGTTAATAAGAAGTTATCCGGTTTAAATTTTGGGCCTATGGACTTATCACAAGATTTTGCTAATAAAATGGAAATTACTGCTGATTTTAAAAATCAAGTCTCTTTAGAGTTTAATAAACTCAGGGGTTATCCCAAGAAAAATAACAGATATACTACCAAGCCAAGTATGAATACATACTATTATCCTCGTCCAACTCCACAAGATGTTTTGATTGAGGAATGTGATTGGAATCAGACTAATAAGTCGTACAACGGTTTTGAAATTTATGAATGGAATCTCGATGGATTAACAGATAGACAATTGACTATTTTGGTGCATCATATGTTGATGTATGCAACTATCTGTAAAAGTGTTAAAAACAGAGACATAACTATTTGTAAAATGATTGTTGCAGGTTTTACAGGACAACTTCGAGGATGGTGGGATAATTATCTCAGCACTGAAGAAAAGGCTTTAGTGGTTAATGTTATAGCCACAGATGAAGAAGTTGATGACTTGGGTATGGCTTTGGTAAAAAATAGAGAAGATGTTGTTTATACCTTGGTTCTTACTATTTTGGAACATTTTAATGGGAGATTTACCAATCAACATGAGACGGTTAGAACTCTTCTCAATGGTCTTAGATGTAGGACCTTGGCACATTTTAGAAGGTATAAAGATACTTATCTTAGTAGGGTTATGGAGTTACCCAAAAACAAGGTTGAGCATTGGAAAGCCAAGTTCATAGACGAACTTCCCCCTCTTTTTACTGAAAGAGTTAGGAAAACTCTAAGAGGAAATCAGGTTGAAATACCTTACGGTCATTTAAGTTATGGAAAAATTATAGGCATTTGCACCCAAGAAAGTTTGAACTTATGCAATGAACTTAAAATGGCAAGACAGCTTAAGATGGATAAGCTAAAAGAAATATCTCAATTAGGAGATTTCTGTGAACAATTTGGTTTACCCAATCCCACTACTAAGAAAGGCAAATATTACAAGTCTTCAAAAGATGCAGATTCGCACAGAAAGAAAAGATCTAAGAGTAGGCATAGATCTAAAGAAGATCGTGAAGCCAGAAAAAGCTATCGTAAATCTAATAGATTTACTAAAGATAGATCTGGAAGAGATCTTTCAAAGGTAAAATGCTACAAGTGTGGTAAACTTGGACATATTGCTCCAAATTGCAAGTTAAACAAGTTGAAAACTTTAGAACTTGGTTTGTTATACACTTCAGGATCTGAAGATGATTATGAATCAGGTTCGAATTCTAAAGTAGAATTATTCGATTTCTTTGATTATGATAATAATCGTACTAATGCTTGTGATACTTGTCAAGATCATGATTGCAATTGCGAAGATGACGAAATCTATAAACTTCAATCGCAATTTCAAGATTTTAATCTAAATACTATCACATCTGATAATATGATTGAGCTTTTAAAGGAAGTTACTGATAGTAGGCTCCGTGACAAAATTATTAATTTAGTTGTTTCTAATGAAGCCAGTTCTTCAAAATTTCTTGAAAAGAAAAAGAATGATTTAAATGATTTTGAGTATGAAGCACCCTATTCTTTAAAAGAAGTTGATTATCATATTTTAAAGAAAAATAACTTCCTTAAAAAGGATTCTTCTTTTGACGATTTAAAAATCGAGGTTGAGAATTTAAAAAGAGAAATTAAATCTCTTAAACAAAAAACAATTAATTTGTGATCATCGTATTACTCAGATTGAGACAAATAACACTGAAGAAGATAGGTTTTCAAAAAATAAAGGAAAGCAAGTTGAAGAAGAAAATCTCCAACTTGATAATTCTGATCTTAAACAAGATATATTTTTAGGAATGATGCAGATTGTTACAGCTCATAAATGGTATATTAAATGTACTATTTTGTTGATAATAGTTTTTCGATTACTAACATTGCAATGATTGATAGCGGTGAAGATGTTAGCTATATTTAGGAAGGTTTAGTACCAACTAAATACTTTCAAAAAACTACGCATTTGGTGAAATCCGCCTCTGGCCATGCTCTGGATATAGAATATAAGTTACCCAATGTAAAGATTTGTCAGAATAAAGTCTGCATTCCCCACTTCTTCTTTTTGGTTAAGAATCAGTTACACCCTCCAATTATACTTGAAACTCCTTTTATAAATGCAATTTATCCGTTCACATGGATCAATGCGAACTGGATGAAGATTCTTCTTGAGAGGAAGTTCTTTTATTAATTAAAGTTCTTTTTTCCGTTTTTATAACCGGGGAATTTGATTCGGATCTGTATGACGATCATTGAGATGATGTGGCTCCATATGATGGATTACCATAATTGACTCTGCTTGGTTGTTCTTCCCCTTCCTCTTCCTTTGATGTGAATCCAAGGTGGATCCATCCTGCAAACATAGCAACTTTTCGTTATCATTCTGAAAAATAATCTGTCAGATAATTATCATCTGAATAGTATTCTATCTGAATGTGAGGAAAGTCTTCTATCAAGATTTTATCTACAATTTTATTAATTATATGATTTTTCATATCTCTAGGTAAATATGTAAGAACCCTCAATATATAAACGAGAGTTTCATCATTAAGAAAAGCTTGAAAAAACATGATTATTAAATGTATTCCCTAGATAAGAAATTAGGTAATGAGTTATCAACTCCCTTTTTATATTGAATCTCAAAATCGAAAGGGGCTAATTGCGCTTGCCACCTAAAGAAAATTAATTTCGAGGCATCGTGCTTCAAATCTTTGTCAAACATAAATTTGACCGATTGAGCGTCAGTTTTTATTAAAAACTTCTGATTGTATAAATCGTCCTGAAATTTAAGAATGCATTTAATGATGGTTAACATCTCATGTGCTACTGTC